>CM054177.1:31103563-31516063 GCA_028829895.1 Sinotaia quadrata | reverse complement strand
AAATTCCACAAAACTTTTAAAGGTAAATATCGAATTTGTAATTAATAATTTGAAAATAATAACCAATGTTCTCCATATACTACGAAAATAATAACCAATGTTCTCCATATACTACGAAAATAATAACCAATGTTCTCCATATACTACGAAAATAATAACCAATGTTCTCCATATACTACGAAAATAATAACCAATGTTCTCCATATACTACGAAAATAATAACCAATGTTCTCCATATACTACGAAAATAATAACCAATGTTCTCCATATACTACGAAAATAATAACCAATGTTCTCCATATACTACGGAAATAATAACCAATGTTCTCCATATACTACGAAAATAGTTTCCATTTAAATGAAGAGTGTTATAGACTATCAAGAACTTGTTAGTTGAAAGTTTGCCAAAAGCTTCACTTGAAGAAGATATGCTATTAAGAAATGTCGGAGAGTTTGTTTGTAAATTTTAGATTTAACTTAGCACTGTCACAGCATCGTAAAGGCGTGTCCTCAAGAGGTATATAATAAGCCTTCTGTATACACAGCGTTATGAGGTATTCTCAAAAAGTGTAAATAGCCTTCTGAAATACCTAATATTGTAATAACGTATTCAAAGTTGGATCATACCCGTTTGGACCACCACTGTGTAGTGCCTAAAGTGCTATCGTCTGACTATGCCTATAGTGATGTTTGGACCACCACTGTGTAGTGCCTATAGTGCTATCGTCTGACTATGCCTATCGCTTGGGGATGGTTGTTAGTACACAAACACTAAAAGTGTCCTCGACTCGTCAAAGCCGTTACAATTTATTACCGGCAAACAGCAGTAACAAAGACTATACAGTTACATAAAATGAAATGAGAAAAAAGTTAATTATGAGGCGTATAAAGAAAATATGAAATTATTTATATAATGCTGACAATTTGTAACATTGAGACTGCTACAGAAGACACAAGAAGTTATTCCCCCTTCCTTTTACTCGTTTTACAGTTGTCCTGCCTTCACAACACAGCGCTTTGCGTAGTTTTCTTGCAATTATTCTCTCAATAAAATCCAAAGCTCAGCCTCACAACTATCCACCAGAAAATACCTGGAATATCCTGAAATTATCTGAAAACCCTACAAATAACCATTATGCAACATTTTAAGTATATTTTTAAAAAAACTGATAGTTCCTTAAGAAATGTGAGATTAGTTCCTGCATTTAGTTATTCCACTGTACGTAACCTGTAAGGAAACAGTTCTTTAAACACAATTTTTACTGTATAGTAAACAGTTCTTTAGATACAATTTTTACTGTATAGTTCCTTAAGAAATGTGAACCTAGTTCCTGCGGTTTATCTATTCCACTGTACATAACGTGTAAGAAAACAGTTCTTTAAATACAATTTTTACTGTATAGTTCCTTAAGAAATGGGAACCTAGTTCCTGCGGTTTATCTATTCCACTGTACATAACGTGTAAGAAAACAGTTCTTTAAATACAATTTTTACTGTATAGTAAACAGTTCTTTAAATACAATTTTTACTGTATAGTAAACAGTTCTTTAAATACAATTTGAACGAAATCGGACCAGGATGGAAGCGCTTCCCATAATTAATAAATTAATAAATACATTTTATGAATGACAATATCTTTTTATGCATTTAGTAAATAAATAACATTATCTTATTCCCAAGAGTTTCTCACACAATCACAAGAAAGAATATAGAATCTGTTTTTCTCTCTCTCTCTTTCTCTCTCTCTCTCTCTCTCTCTCTCTTATTTTTTTACACACTTCGACCATTCTAATAAAGTAAAACAATTTCCTCACTTTCTAATGCTCTCTCTTTTTCTCTCTGACCAACAAGCATGTAGTAGAAGGTGTTTTGGGACACGCCTCTAATTTACAAAGACAACTTTAGTACGTGACACACACGTCATCCCTTTCTTAGTGTCTCTACAGGTGAGAAATTGTTTATGTCTAGTCTTGCTGATCATAGATTTCCTGTCTCTACAGGTGAGAAATTGTTTATGTGTAGTCTTGCTGATCATAGATTTCCTGTCTCTACAGGTGAGAAATTGTTTATGTCTAGTCTTGTTGATCATAGATTTCCTCTCTCTACAGGTTAGAAATTATTTATGTCTAGTCTTGTTGATCATAGATTTCCTGTTGTTTCAGCTGGTGAGAAATATTTTTTTATGTCTTGATCATAACATTTTTATGAACGACTAACATTATAAAGTGAAACATCTGTCTGTAAGAGATATACCAGTTATATGAATGTTTAACATTATAAGTAAAAATGGCTTTCCTCAAGAGATGCAACAGCGCTTTATGAATGCATAATGTTACAAAGTGTAACAGTGCTTGAAAATATCTGTTCACAAGAAATGTAACATAAATACCTAAGACTATAGTGTCACAGATTTGAAATGTCTGTTCACAAGAAATGTAACATAAATACCTAAGACTATAGTGTCACAGATTTGAAATGTAGGTTCGAAAGAAATATAATATTTTTATGAATACCTAGTGTTACATACTGTCACAGTGCTAGAAAATGTCTGTCCAGAAGAAATGTAACAGTTTTTATGAATGCTTAAGAATTCGGAATATTACTGTTTCAAAACTGGATATATAAGTGCATTCTTAAACGCCCAATATTTGGGATTGTAAATGCCTGTTTATAAGACATGTAACACTCCCACAAAGGCCTAATGTTACAGAGAGTAAATATCTGTAAATAAACAAAGGCCTAATGTTACAGAGTGTAAATATCTGTAAATAAACAAAGGCCTAATGTTACAGAGTGTAAATAAACAAAGGCCTAATGTTACAGTGTGTAAACATCTGTAAATAAACAAAGGCCTAATGTTACAGAGTGTAAATATCTGTAAATAAACAAAGGCCTAATGTTACAGAGTGTAAATAAACAAAGGCCTAATGTTATAGAGTGTAAATATAGGTAAATAAACAAAGGCCTAATGTTACAGAGTGTAAATAAACAAAAGCCTAATGTTACAGAGTGTAAATATCTGTAAATAAACAAAGGCCTAATGTTACAGAGTGTAAATATCTGTAAATAAATGCAACATCGTTTTGAACACCTCTCGCTAAAAATTAAAAATTACTTACTGATTGCAAGAGATTTCACAAATTTTATGAATGCTTAACATTTACACTGACGGAGTGAAAATGTTCTGTAAGGAATGTTATAGTTTGTATGACACAATTAATAATGATTCAAATAAATGATCCTAAAAGTTCGGAGTGTCACAGTTTTTGAAAATGTATGTCCACCAGCAATGTGGCGGCTTCTTAGTCGCTTAACATTATGGAGTTTCACATTTAAAAAAAAATATCTGTTCACAAGCTACGTAGTTGTCTTCATTTCATTGGAAATATCTGTTCACATAAAACGTAATTGTCATTATTTTATTGGACATATCTGTTCACATAAAACGTAATTGCCTTTATTACATTGGAAATATCTGTTCACATAATACATAAGTATTTCAAGGAAAGTCTAAGCCTTATGAACGCCAAATTTTTAGCATTACCATAGAACTTACGAGCGCGTAACTTCAAGAATCTCATCGTGAGAACGACCACTAGTTGTTTCGGTTGGAGAATGGTCATTTTAAAATGACCTTTACCAAAAGTCCGGCAACCCGCCCATCTATTTTAGCTGGCCTGCGGCTGCTTGTCCCCTATGGCTATAATTAGTTAAACCCCAGGTGATTAGTTGGCTGGACGTAGAGCGATCGGATGAGAATGGTCGGTCCGCATCAGGTCAAGCGAGTGGTCAGTAAAGGTTTCTGACTGCCTAAAATGTTGAATACGTTTTAATTAAAACATCGGACCACTGATCTGATTCTGAAATTACTTCTGTTGGAACTGCACGACTTCAGTTTGACAGCAAATGTATTTAAAGTGTTCTTCCTATACAATTGTGACCGCAGTATTACAAAAAAAGGGGCCATCAGTATTTATGTTGTCAAAAGACATAGTAGCAAATTTGTCAAACAACAGGCAAACTGGGTCATCAGAGTTTCTACAACATCGTGACAATAGTATTCACAACAAGGGGTCATCAGCATATGTTGTATAGAAAATCTTGCCGGAACTGTTTTTACAAATATAAGAAATTCACCACTCCTATGAATAGCATGACAACAGTGTTATACAAATGTTATTCAAATATATCTCATAAACATTTAATGAAAATTGTACATTGAGAATAATTAATGTATCTCCGATAAAATACATTTGTATTATACAATGAATGTGATCAATATATATACTAAATGTAATTAATATATTTGCCTCTCATAAAATCGTGACAGCTGTAGTATAACACTGAATGTAATTAACATGCACTTCCTATAAAATCGTGATAGCTTTATTAGAGAAAATTAATCAGCATGCGTGCGTTTTTAGTACAATAAATCTTTGGCAACAGTATCAGAACAAATCTCTTTAACTGCTTTGTCAGAGAGATTAAGCACAAATGAGAGCGTGACAAGTGAACAATCCGAGATTGTGACAAGTGAACAATCCGAGATTGTGACAACATGACCTGAGGACAGTATAAACATACCGAGAGTGTGATTATAAAGATCTGAGAACGGTATAAACATACCAGAAAGTGTGATTACAAGACCTGAGAATAGTGTAAGCATACAGAGAGTGTGATTACTTGAACTGATCACAGTACAAACATACCATCTACACGTCACTGACGTAAATGTAATTGGCATGCCGTGAGTTTGTGCCACAGAGTAAGTATTGAGATTTGTGTAAACACTCTGCGAATATGGTGTCTCTGTGGATAAGTACAAAATAATCCCTGAGTTCGAGGCCATAGTGATATCAGGTCAGCAATACATATCAAAGTGTGACTGTTATTAGTTCGATGTTTATAGACTTATTATGTTAGGACAACGTGAGTGAAAAAGCACGTGTTAATTACGGAGAATCCCTTCCAGCAACGTACCACCAAGTGACTGAAGCATGTACAAGCGTGCACGTGCAGCTTGCGGGCAAAACAAGCACGTGGTACCAGTCCTGCCAGCCACGCTTAGAAATTGGAATCCTGGCGGTAGAGACAAGCGATTATTTTTTTGCCAATACTGGAGCAATTATTAAGTTCATTAGTTAGTACTCTACTCGGATGAACTTTTTCTGTTTTTGCTACAACTAAGCAATTTTCTTTGAAGAAAGATCTTCAGACATTTAACAAATACGCCACCTAAAACGCATACTAACAATCAAATATGCAAACACACATTTGCATTACTGTTATATTATTTTGGAATTTTTAATCCTATGAAATATGCTAAAAACAACCCAAAATATCTATCTCTCTGTCTGTCTGATCTTTAGTCTATTAATCTATCTATTTGTGACACAACACCACGCTAGTTATTGGTTATGATTATTATTAATCATCCATGAGAATATTAATTTATGTGATGAGAATATTAATTTATGTGATTAATAATTCTGCAGAAGACACCTCTCGTCTATTTCACTTGGCGGATATGCGGGCGCTGTAGACAAACATTACTGTCAATATTTCATGAGGTGGAAAACTTCTTACCAAAGGAGAAGACATATCCGTCATTAATCTATATTTAGCAAGCCCCCCCCCCCATTAATTCCATCATCTCCAACATATGATTATCAATAAGCGTAAGAAGGTCAATAAATTTAACAATAAATTTATTAAATCAGCAATTAAATATACATATACGAATACAATGAATATAATCAAAAGAGCGTTGAGATTTACATCACTTCATACCAATGTTTGACTAAGGCTGGACAATTTTCAGTTTATCATAGCATAGACATCAGCAATCAAATTTACATACATATATATATACTGTCACTAGCACATGTTCATAATAACGTTGTTTGCAATAATGGTGTTTTTCTCATTTAGATGGCAGTCCAATGTACCCTTTCTAGGCACATTACACAACTGTTCCAGAATCTTTGATGTGCTCACAAAGCACACCATGGAGAATCATCCAGAACATCACATGCACTATCAAAGCACATGGAGTGTTCTAGAATCTTCATATGTGCTACCCAACACACCATGAGTAATGTTCAAAAAGTCTTTATAAATTCTTGAGACCAAACTAAAGTCTAAAATTTAGTTGTGTTGGCTCTTGAATGGAATTCACAGGAATCAACTTTACAGCATCATGATTACTGATAAGTTCGATGGCAATGCTGGATTTACACACCAATGTGATCCAGTAGAGTACAGTAGTCATGGTAGTCTGAAGTGGATCAAAACATCAAAGATAAAAAGGCACGCTCCTTTCTGCAAAAGTCAAATTAAAGCAGCACTAAGTTTCAGGTATATTTATCTCTAAACTCCTTTCTCTCTTACACATTCTCAACTTTCAATTCCTGCAACAATATTTATTAGTCCGATACACACACAGCAAAAGAAATATGACATCAATCAAAATTCACAAGTATAATGTACACCATAATCAAATCAGTGAACACAGAAATAATGTTTCAATTACATAAAGCATTTTCCAATTCAAATAATAGATCAATAGCAAACATGTTTCAAATATTTCTAAGCCCATACATTTTCATCAGTCTCTTAACTTAACATAAGCTATCGACTGCCTTTTTGACTGGACTCAAGTTTGTCGAAATCAAAGACTTTCTTCAACAAAGTAACTTTCGGTCCATCCTCTTTGGTTTAAGTTGTTATGAACAAGTGTGAGACTATTAGTAAAAAAAACTACTCATCCAAATGGAAATGGTTTGGATTGCATCAGCAATTTCTAGCATATTCTTGTTTACTCCAACTAGGACACTTAAAATATCAGCATAAGGTGTGCCCAAGGTCGGGTCAGTTTGACATTTAACATTTTAACTAGCAATTAAGTTTGGAAATAGGGATAGGCAAATTTACTCCACCACAGTATCTCTCTCTCTACCTACCTAACTACCTAACTACCTATCTATCTGCCTGTCTATCTATCTATCTATCTATCTATCTATCTATCTATCTATCTATCTATCTATCTATCTATCTATCTATCTATCTATCTATCTATCTATCTATCTATCTATCTATCTATCTATCTATGTGTATGTCTGTCTGTCTGTCTGTTTATCTCAAACCTGGCGACAGTTACTATCCCCGCAATGGCGCCCCGACAAATATAGATTTTCGATATAAAATTAATTATTATATTTTTAATAATAGATTCCCCTCTCTAGTAGTGGAAATGTCCTCTTCCTATACCTATCTAAAAGCTACGAAAGTACTACAATTATACTTTTTAATAAAAAATACAAAATATAATAATTAGTCTAATAAATTAAAAATACAAAAAATCAATTATAAGTGTTCATTCCCAAATATGAGCAATAAGTAAATCTATTCGCCTGAGGGACAAAAATACAGTCGCTTTACCCACACGTACTAAAGGTATTATAAAGAAAGAAAATGAAATAATTCTAAAAGTAAGTTAATTAATACATAATAAGACATCACAAGAAGGCTTCACTCATTCAGTCAGTGTGAGCCATTATCATCGGTATTACAAATACATCATACATTGACCGTTGTAATCGGTGTTACAAAGACATCATACATTGACCATTGTAATCGGTGTTACAAATACAACATACATTGACCATTGTAATCGGTGTTACAAATACAACATACATTGACCATTGTAATCGGTGTTACAAATACAGCATACATTGACCATTATCATAGGTGGTACAAATACAACATACATTGACCATTATCATAGGTGGTACAAATACAACATACATTGACCATTATCATAGGTGATACAAATACAACATACATTGACCATTATCATAGGTGGTACAAATACAACATACATTGACCATTACCATAGGTGGTACAAATACAACATACATTGACCATTATCATAGGTGGTACAAATACAACATACATTGACCATTATCATAGGTGGTACAAATACAGCTTACATTGACCATTATCTTAGGTGGTACAAATACAACATACGTTGACCACTGCGTATAGCGTGCGACTTCCGTCGTCAACTGACAAGAACTATGAATGTTATAGCACTGTTGTGTTGGTCTCACACGCTAGGACTACAAGATACTAAATGCTGTTGTATTGGTCTCACACGCTAGGACTACAAGATACTAAATGCTGTTGTATTGGTCTCACACGCTAGGACTACAAGATACTAAGTGCTGTTGTATCAGTCTTATATGTTAGGACGTTTGCATGGACACAACTTGCAATATGAAAACACAGATTGCAATATGAATACATAACATGCAATGTGAGAACATACATGTACTTGCAATATGAAAACATACTTTTACTTGCAATATGAAAACATACTTTTACTTGCAATATGAAAACATACTTTTACTTGCAATATGAAAACATACTTGTACTTGCAATATGAAAACATACTTTTACTTGCAATATGAAAACGTACTTGCAATATGAAACCATACTTTTACTTGCAATATGAAAACATACTTTTACTTGCAATATGAAAACATACTTGTACTAGCAATATGAAAACATAAATTACAATATGAAACATAACTTACAAGTTGAACGAAATTAAAAACGATGCATGCACATTATATGACGTCAAATGGGAATTACATGCATGCATAGTAGATGACGTCAAATGGAAATTATGCGCACTCTTGGTGCTAGCAGCAAACATTATTTCCCGGAACGAACCAGTAATCATCTGAAACTGATTAAACGCTTGGCTGCAAACGGTTAGCTGAGTACAGTCACTTAAAATGTGCATTCCTGACCTTGGTAACGGATTACATCTCTGGTTTGCCTTATTAAGCACTGGATCTTAAACCCTCTTGTCTGGTTTTAACCACTGAGACTGGTATTTAGACACGAGTCTGAGCTCAACCATTGAATAGTGACATTTAAGCATGCTTGTCTGATCTCAGCCATTGAATGATATTTAAGCATGCTTGTCTGATCTCAGCCATTGAATGATATTTAAGCATGCTTGTCTGATCTCAGCCATTGAATGATATTTAAGCATGCTTGTCTGATCTCAGCCATTGAATGATATTTAAGCATGCTTGTCTGATCTCAGCCATTGAATGATATTTAAGCATGCTTGTCTGATCTCAGCCATTGAATGATATTTAAGCATGCTTGTCTGATCTCAGCCATTGAATGATATTTAAGCATGCTTGTCTGATCTCAGCCATTGAATAGTGACATTTAAGCATGCTTGTCTGATCTCAGCCATTGAATGATATTTAAGCATGCTTGTCTGGTTCCAACCATTAAATGCTGACATTTAAGCATGCTTGTCTGATCTCAACCATTGAATACTGACATTTAAACATGCTTGTCTGATCTCTGACCTCTGAGTAATGACATTGAAGTATGCAAATTGCACCTCAGAAATGAATAGTGGCATTAGCAGGTTTGTACATTGTTTGGCCCCAGTCCTATGAATATTGACTTTTAATCACGTTATGTCTGATTTCATCCACATGTGTAAAGACTTTAAACATGTCATCCATATATGTAAAGTATTTACACATGCATGTCTGTCGTCAGTAAAATAAAGAGCGGCATTAATTTACTTACACGTGCATATCTGACTTCAACCGTTAGGTTCTGGCATAAAAACATGTATGCCCTATCTCAAATAATGAGTACTGAGAACTAAACATAAGTATGTTTCATATGGACGAATGAATAGTGCATTTAAACATGCGTGTATTATCTTTTCAAATGATCACTGGCATTTAAACATGCGTGTATTATCTTTTCAAATGATCACTGACATTTAAAAATGCGTGTATTATCTTTTCAAATGATCACTGACATTTAAACATGCGTGTATTATCTTTTCAAATGATCACTGACATTTAAACATGCGTGTTTGGTCTCAACCAATGAGTACTGGTATTGAAGCGTGCGTGCCTGACCTCATCTCAACCAATGACTACTGGCGGTGAAGTGTGCAAGTCTGACCTCATCCAATGAGTACGATATTTAAGGTACATGTCTGACCTCATCCAATGAGTACGATATTTAAGGTACATGTCTGAACTCATCCAACTAATACAAATAATTTACCTATACTAGATTTCCAAGAAATGCTACTTCAGGCTTTTAGTTGTGTCACAAGGCAGTGATGACATACACGGTCATTTAAGTACTGTCACCATGCACTCCACACACGTCATCATCATTGTGATGAAATATCGACATCACATTATAACTTATGGTGTAAGCTCTTTGCCACACTGGCACTTAGGGTTGTGCCGTAGTAGCGCTAGAGAAGAACTGTGACGTCATATCACCGGTCTACCTCTTATGCACCGTAAATGTAAATTTGAGAAACGATGGACTACAAAAGGTGTTAAATAGAAAATGAATGTCAGCATTGGTACCAAAGTCTGGCACTTTAGAGGAGATCGTTTAGCATTTCCCTTCAGTTCTTGGCTGCAAGAAGTCAATTACCCACTTCTTAATTACGTTTGCCTATATGCGAAACAGCACGTGACCGTGGTCTGGTTTTCTTGTTGTTTTCAATAACTCCAATTACATTTGCATTAACACGGAACACGCGCAATATAAAGTTCACGGAGTCCTAAAGGCCGAACAGACAACTAAGTACGGGAAGTCACAGAATGTTATGGGCCTATATATTACACTGACTTGGAGACCATGCAGACATTAACCTGTATGAAGTCACTGACTGACACGATATATTTTACACTGACTTGGAGACCATACAAACATTAACCTGAATGAAGTCACCGACTGACACTGACTTAGAAGTTTATAAGCATTTAAGCTGTATGAAGTCTCATAAAGACACGTTATTATGTCACACTGATGCTGACAACTAGCTGAATAAAGTTACATAATGACATGATATGCGTTACAGTGACTTGAAGACAGACGACTAGATTCTTGAAATCACAAAATTAACACTTTATATGTATCATGACTAAGCGTCTACACAAACAGCTATTAAAATGACGTCATTTATGAATCGTTTCTGTAGTTTATGTTAAACTGGAAATCATTTATTACACATTATTGCAGAGATACGTGACACTGACAAACAGCTAATAAAAAAATAGCTTAATAAAATGAGCTGGAAACAAGATTGCCACTTATATTAAGTCGATTATAAACGGTTATTGATGTTGTTGGAATGACATGTTATATGTCACAATGACTTTAAGACCAGACATACATAATTCATGGAATGACATGTTATATGTCACAATGACTTTAACACCAAACATACATAAGTCATGGAATGACATGTTATATGTCACAATGACTTTAACACCAAACATACATAAGTCATGGAATGACATGTTATATGTCACAATGACTTTAACACCAAACATACATAACTCATGGAATGACATGTTATATGTCACAATGACTTTAACACCAAACATACATAACTCATGGAATGACATGTTTTATATTACAATGACTATAAGACCAGACATACATAAGTCATGGAATGACATGTTATATGTCACAATGACTTTAAAATAACACACATTGCTGTATCGATCACACGCTCGGACTAGAAAACCACACAGACACAGACATTCAGTCAAGGAATATTACGCGGAGTAGAAACACATAGAGATATATGAAGTCATGGAATAACATAGTTAATGGTTGCTGTCTTTAAAACATGACTCAAAGTCACAGAAGTCACGGGAAGAAACACATAGAGGTACATGAAGTCATGGCATGGAATGACATAGTTAATGGTTGCTGTCTTTAAAACATGACTCAAAGTCACAGAAGTCACGGGAAGATAACAGCACGCGGAACTTAAGAAATATTAATTTATTTTTTTGACTAAATCGAGTAGTGATTCATGCGCGCTAAGTTACAAACAAAATAATGTGGCTTGGTTCCTCAGTAACAGACAAGCCAATACAGACAGTATTGTTTCAAGGTATCTCATTGAAAATAGACTAGCAAAATATCGTTTGAAAAAATCAGATTGTAAACAGACTAGCAAAATATCGTTTGAAGAAACCAGATTGTAAACAGACTAGCAAAATATCGTTTGAAGAAATCAGATTGTAAACAGATTAGCAAAATATCGTTTGAAGAAATCAGATTGTAAACAGACTAGCAAAATATCGTTTGAAGAAATCAAATTGTAAACAGACTAGCAAAATATCGTTTGAAGAAATCAGATTGTAAACAGACTAAAAAATACCAACTGTGACAGCCTTACTGACACTCCCAAGCCCTTATTAGAGCTAGTTGTGAAACCAGTCTTACTGACACTTCCAAGCCCTCTTCAGGGCGGGAAAAACAGGATTGCTTACATCATATGGCCATCTCTCGAGCAACTACCAGAACTAGAAAGAGAGGAAGGGGAAGTTTTAAACATCCAAGACTACACAGCGATCTATGCGGAAACAAGAACCACTGAGGATAAAGCATTAACTCCCCATGACAGACATGGATTCGGAAAACTTCTACCTTAACTCGACTTTTCCCAAATAATGTGGAGTCTCTTCCACGACGTGTCAGGAAAGGTGGAGAAGCCACATATTGAAAAACACCATGAGGCTCTGGACGGCGCCATCTACCTATGGCAGAGTTTAAACGAACACCTCTCAACAGCTAGAATACCACCACCATCTACAGACTGAAGCTCAAACGAACATCCAGTGACAAATACCACCAAAAACCAAAGACATCTCAACACAGACTCTTACCCAGGTCAATAAAAACAAACAGGCTTTCTAACAAACCCCGACTACCATCACGGAGGAAAAAAGTGCCAGACAAAAATTACCAAAATAGAAGAAAAGGAAACAAAACAATGCGCGCAACCAACAGAGATGACAACAGAGATGACAACAGAGATGACAACAGAGATGACAACAGAAAACAAAACTTCAATATCGCCAACACACAGACTACAGAGATGACAACAGAAAACAAAACTTCAATATCGCCAACACACAGACTACAACAAGAAAAGACAAATTCGTACAAACCGAAGACCACACCAAGCAGGAAATTGCACCAACTGAGATCGAGGCTGTCCTCAACGAATACACAAGACCGATTGAGGTTCTCCCTCTCTCACCATTACAAGAGACCCCACCAAGAGCAACAACACCACCAACGACAACAGACAATCAGACAGAACAAGGCCCCGAATAAAAAAGACGGCGCCCACCACAACACATCCGACAACAACAGCGACAACATCAGAGTCAGCAACAGCAGCCACAACAACAACTCCAACGAAACCACCGCCGACAATAACGACAGCAATTTTGGCCTAGTGAGCCGCAGTTCATGCAGTGGGGGATACTTTAATCACCCCATTGGAGACATGATTCAACTGCTGCTCGACCACTTTTACACCCCGCCAGCGCCCGCCCTCCTGCATCCCAACGGACACTGGGGACAGCCATGACGACAGCGCCAACAACAACACCACCAGTGAGGAGGACAAGGAGTTGAACATTACGGGCGTATGTGCACGCTAAGTACAGACTTGGCATGCCACTAGCCTGGGCTCTGTAAGACACCCCCTCCCAACTCCCTCAACATCGAGAACGACAGCAACAATATCCACGACAACTTTAGCCCACGGATTAACAGACTAAAGTCCGCCTTTGCCAGCCAGACAAGTTTTACAACGGACGAGTGAACAGCAGCACTACACATAGATTCGTTACCAATATTCACATCTTACATCAAATACCGACACCATAATGCTCAACAGGAATAAAATACAACTTCAACGCCACAGACACAAGATATAGCAGACATAACTCAACAGGAACACAACTCAACGACAAAAATAAATCAGCAAATGACAACACCAAGCAAGCACCAAGACAAAAACTCCACAGAAACACCACCGCCAGCGCTCCCCTAATTCTCGAGAGGGAGCAGGTCCCACTGGAGCACTACAGATCCGAGAACGTCTTATGATGAAATGATCCACGAAAGCTCCAGTTAAATTGTTATCGTAACTACCACCACATGTGTATGATGTAATTTTGCGGGCGTCTTATTGTTGCTCGCTTGCACGCAACACACACACACACACGCGCGCGCACGCACCAATATACATTTGTATTTGAATTTCAGTTCAATGCAAAGAAATACGATCCCAATATTCTGGAGTCTCCCTGTTTGTACAGAATTATCCCAAGAGGCATTAAAACACGCCAGGCATGTTTATTGATCGTTTGAGCTGTGGTGATGTAACCTGATCCCCCCCACCCCTCTTCAATGAGTGTATCCCACGGCTGACGAAGAAAGCAAAACCGTTATCACTGGGTCCGTATCCCACGGCTGACGAAATTGCAGAACCATTATCACTAGTCTCCTACAGCAAAGTGAGTCTAGAGCAATGCAGTACAAATAAAACGCCATTCCGAGTAGAATACAAATCGCATCCGTGACCACACTGATCCGTTCGTGGCCTAACACAAGCTAGAAAGTTAAAATAATCACGTAGATAGGTTTTCCCTTTTCTTTAAAAAAAAAAAAAAAAAGCTAATAAAAGGAAAACAAGACAAGGGTCAAGGACACGATCATGGACGCCAAACAGTGCCAGCGGAATGGAGCACTTAGTGTTCACAGCCAAATCGCATTTGTTAGCGGCTTTCTCCTCGCCCCCACCCCCAAGGACGCCCCACTCAACGGGGTAAACTAGTTGTGACTGGGTCGTGAACGGCTTGTGTGTTCCATTCACCAGTTAAGTCAGGGACACCATCAGTCAAATCGCACCGACCTGACACTCACTCTGTACCGGCTTGGACAGTGTCTACAGACTTTAGCATTTGTTCAAATGGCAGGCTAGGGACTTCCCTGGTTAGAATGTAATCACCAGATGTAAACAAAACAAACAGCGATCCATGGAGAATAATACACAGATCATTCCACTCTGTAGAATTCAATACCAGATAGATAGAAAGATGGCAATACAGACTATCAGCATACTATGGTTTTCATACTATTTCCTATGGCTTTGACACTATTTTCTTCAATCGCTTGTACCGTGAGGCTGATTAACGTCTTTTTTACTTTCTCCCTTTTCTCAGAGACTGGACAATTCCGGTCCCTTGTCTTTTTTTCCTTTTCTTCTTTCTTTCCCCACGCTATCCCACGTGTACTCGCAAGCGCTCATTTGCTTTCATTGTTCTAAAAAAGAAAAGGGCCGGCGACGATTTTTTTGTGCAGATGTGACCAAAGATTGACCTGCGGTCAGACAGATGTGGATAAATAACCCCACCCCACCCATCTAAAGAGCAAAGAATGCATTTTAGATTAAAAGATATTGATGTGGTGACGGTGGTTGTGTAGTAAGAGGATGGGGCTGTAGTAAGGGGGAGGGGGGGGCTTGCGATGAGTGTGAGCGGATGTTTGATATTTACCCCAAGGTCAACGGGTAAGGTCGGCTGCAGCACAGTACCGGCTTTAAGACGCGGTGCTGAACAGCAAAGCTGTCGTGTGCTTCACGTGCAGTCCGTCAGAAATATTACTATTTATCTGTCAGAGTGTATGTTACTGTTCGTGTCCATTTGTCTTACTTTCATCATTCATTCGAGTTCATTACATTTTTCCTTCCTTCATTGTCACCCACTCAACTTCTCCCCGCTACCGGAAAATAATTCTCTTGACACCGAGTTTAAATTTGCAGAGCGGTAGTCACCATAGATCGTCTTTATAAGCCTCAGCACTAGTCCAGTACAAGTAATTTTATAAGCCTCAGCACTAGTCCAGTACAAGTAATTTTATAAGCCTCAGCACTAGTCCACTACAAGTAATTTTATAAGCCTCGTGCCTTTAGTCCAACACGTAATTCTTTAAACCTGGCCTTATCTAGTCCAGAACAAGTAATTGTTTAAACCTCGTGGCCTTATAGTCTAGAACAAGTAATTCCGTAAACCTCATGGCCTTATCCCAAACATATTATTTTTTTAAAAGCCTCATGTCCTTATCTAGTTCAGCCCAGGTCGTCTTTACTAGCTAAACTTCACGGCTGTCTATCTAGCACAATTAGCACTTACTTGAGCATCAAGGCCATCTCTAGCACAAGTAGTCCTTACATGAGCCTCAAGGCCATCTCTAGTCTAGCACAATTAGTCCTTACGTGAGCCTCACTCTAGTCTAGCACAATTAGTCCTTACGCGAGCCTCACTCTAGTCTAGCACAATTAGTCTTATGTGCGCCTCAAGGCCTTCTCTAGAATGTTATTCTCGTGTTAACTCCGTGCATTTTGTTTGATCGTGAAATTTGCAAAATGGTGACTTTTGTTTCGTTCTAAATCCCTCAAATCCATTGACATATCTGGTACAGCTTAAGTGTCTGTCTCTCAACATCTTGGTCTCCTCTATTTAAACACACGTCGATAAAAGCAACTGCCTTGCAAAGTCGTCTTTACTAAACGTCACAACCTTATCTAGATGTCCTTCAGTTACCTGCATAAAATGACCTTAAATTAAGGTCATGACTTTATCTAGTCTGGCATAAGATGTCCTTAAGCTGACGTCATGACCTTTGTTAACGTCATGACTTTATCTAGTCTAGTCTGGCATAAGATGTCCTTCAGTTAACGTCACGACATTATCTAGTCTGGCATAAGATGTCCTTCAGTTAACGTCACGACATTATCTAGTCTGGCATAAGATGTCCTTAAGTTAACGTCACCACCTTATCTAGTAAGCTTGTCTTTATTTAATCTTTATCTGGTGTTAATGTTTAGTATGTAGTAGTGGAGTGCTGAAAGTCCACACTCGCCCTGTTGAGAAATGTAAATGCTACTTATAAATCTAGCTGTATCATGTGTTAAGAATGTAAATGTTACATATGAATCTAGATGTATCATATTTTAAAAATGTAAACGCTACATTCTTAATTTAGATGAATCAAGTGTTAAGAATGTAAATGTTACATATGAATCTAGATGTATCACTTGCTAAGAATGTAAATGCATCATGTGTTAAGAATGTAAACGTTATATATAAATTTAGATACATTATGTGTTAAGAATGTAAACATTATATATACATTTAGATACATTATGTGTTAAGAATGTAAACGTTATATATAAATTTAGATACATTATGTGTTAAGAATGTAAACGTTATATATAAATTTAGATACATTATGTGTTAAGAATGTAAACGTTACATATGAATTGAAATACATCATGTGTTAAGAATGTAAACGTGACATATGACTCTAGAATCTAGATATATCAGAATTGGTGCCAAAAGAACAAACACTATTTATAAGCTGTTTAACTGACAAGATTTAATCCTGCGTTGCTTGGTGACGGTGAGTAAATAACAGTTAGCCGTCTTCTAATGTCAGTGATTGTGAAGTGTGTGGTGCTCTAAATGAAACGTGATTTTCTTTCACACGAAGCAGGATTTGCTGTTACAGTAGAGACGGTCGGTTTCAAGTAAGCGAATCAATGAAGTACCGGAACGACCTGTTTGTCAGCCTCGCTTTGAGATATACGTGCTTTGTCATCTGATTGACGTTTACTAAGTAGATCTCACGAGACCTTGATCATATCTCGCAAAAATCTTTGGCCTCTAGCCTCTTTATGAATTCGAAACTGTGTTCCAACTTTGACTGCAGGCGGCCGTAGTGTGTTAGAGAATTGCAACGGCTTTTCAATTTTAGCGCTGTTTACGGTCACACTTCTGATAGAAAGACAAGAGCAAGAAGCCAGTGTGTCATGGGCTCTTGTGCTTAAAAATGGTTTTGTTTGGGAGTTTTCATTTGTTTTGTTTGTTTGTTCAGATTAAAAATGTATCTGTTACTATTACATCGGACACAAGGACCTAGCTACATTAGATCACTCAGCACAAAATAGAAATACATGTAGCTAGTGTGACACTTGGCTATTGCGCAAACAAATGCTTTATTATTCCTACAGAGTTCAGTATGACCTTTGAGCTTGTGTGTCAATTGGCTCTTGCACTAGCAAATGCTTTATTATTCCTACAGAGTTCAATTTGTTTTCGTGGCTTGATCACTGTTACTATGAGTTACGTTACATGATTCGTGACTTGGTTTGTTTGTGACTCGTGATTTGGTTTGTTTGTGACTCGTGATTTGGTTTGTTTGTGACTCGTGACTTGGTTTGTTTGTGACTTAGTGATTTGGTTTGTTTGTGACTCGTGACTTGGTTTGTTTGTGACTTGTGACTTGGTTTGTTTGTGACTTAGTGATTTGGTTTGTTTGTTTGTGACTCGTTATTTGGTTTGTTTGTTTGTGACTCGTTATTTGGTTTGTTTGTTTGTGACTCGTTATTTGGTTTGTTTGTGACTCGTGATTTGATTTGTTCGTTTGTGACTCATGATATGGTTTGTTTATTTGATTTGTTCGTTTGTGACTCGTTATTTGGTGTGTCCATTTCTGGCTCGTGGTTTGGTTTGCTTGTTTGTGACTTGTGATTTGGTTTGTTTGTTACTCATGATTTGCTTTGTTTGTTACTCGTGACTTGGTTTGTTTGTTTGTTACTCGTGACTTGGTTGGTTTGTTTGTGACTCGTGACTTGGTTGATTTGTTTGTGACTCGTGACTTGGTTGGTTTGTTTGTGACTCGTGACTTGGTTGGTTTGTTTGTGACTCGTGACTTGGTTTGTTTGTTTGTGACTGGTGATATGGTTTGTTGGCTTGTGACTCGTGATATGGTTGGTTTGTTTGTGACTCGTGATATGGTTGGTTTGTTTGTGATTCGTGATATGGTTTGTTTGTTTGTGACTCGTGACTTGGTTGGTTTGTTTGTGACTCGTGATATGGTTGGGTTTTTTCTTTTCCTATTACTAATGAATGGCAAGTAGTGCGTTAGGTATATTTGCGACAAGGGCTGACGTGGCGAGGTCTGATGAAGGCAATGTCGTACACTGTAATTAGGGCAAAGAAAAATTTCAACAGGTCCATGGCATTTTGTAAGAAAGAGAACCTTAAACCCGTATTGAGTGGCCTAAATCTAAGTGTAAACAGAATGTTGCCCAGTCACTGGCCGCACGAAAAATAGTCGTTAGGAGGTTGCATCGAACAATCTACATGTGCAGCTCTAACCGCTTCAAATAATAGGTCTATGAACGAAGACAAGATAAGCTAGTGACTCGTTAATCCCGAGTTTTATTATTGTCTGTTTAATCAAAACTTAGATTTGAATTGTTTCTGGGAGTACCAAATGACGGACACACATACACACACACACACACACACACACACACACACACACACACACACACACACACACACACACACACACACACACACACATACGGGCGGATTATTTTCAATTGCGTTAAAGAAACTGTCAAGTGGTAACGCTGCCCTGACCTTTTGAGGCCGTTGACCCTGTTTGGCTACTGTTTAACAGGTCAAGAGGTCGTTGCTATTACTCAATATTAGATGGCGTGGTCCAGTTTATCAGATAAAGCAGTGTAGCTGTCAGTTGTCAATCACTAACGGGATCTGGCTTTTATATGACTAATAGCATGCTTCGTTAAGCATTAATAAAAGAAATAATTAAAACAATGATTTAAATGAACAATGCTGAACAAAGAGGCAGACTGGTAATTGTATGTTTAATAAACTAAACTAAAAATTAATTGAATAAAAAACAAACATGAGAAAACGGATCACATTAACATGAAGAAATTCTTTGTACATCAAGGCTGTAACTGAGTATAGATTTAGCATGGAACAGTTTAAAAACAAGTAAAATTCTGTATATACCAAGGTTGTAACTGAATATGTTAAGGAAATATTTTTCAAACTTTGTAGAAAATTTATATTAATGTGGTTTCTACAAGGTTTGAGCATTTCCATAGCCTTTACTGAAACTAATCAAGAGACAATATTGCCTATTTGAATGACTAATAAGTTTGTTAATATTTCCTCTTTGAATTGTTTGAGTATTTCCATAATCTATACTGAAACTAATCAAGAAATAATATTGCCTCTTTGAATGAATAATATTGTGTTAATATTGCCTCTTTGAATAACTAATGTCTGTGTTAATATTGCCTCTTTGAATGACTAATGACTGTGTTAATATTGACTCTTTGAATGACTAGTGATTGTTTTAATATTGCCTCTTTAAATGACTAAAGACTGTGTTAATATTGCCTCTTTAAATGACTACTGAATGTGTTAATATTGCCTCTTTGAATGACTAATGACTGTGTTAATATTGTCTCTTTAAATGACTAGTGATTGTGTTAATATTGCCTCTTTAAATGACTAATGACTGTGTTAATATTGCCACTTTGAATGACTAATGAATGTGTTAATATTGCATCTTTGAATGACTAATGAATATGTTAATATTGCCTCTTTGAATGACTAATGAATGTGTTAATATTGCCTCTTTGAATGACTAATGAATGTGTTAATATTGCCTCTTTGAATCTATTGATTTGTCTCATTTGTAGTCTTTTTCTCCCAAACATCCTTGCTTCTTTTCTTTTCTATTTCACCAATAATTTAGGTCTTCATCACACCAGATTTTTTGTTCCAATTCATGTTCGTTCAAACTGCAGCAAAAATCAAATATACTTTTACTTTATCATATTTTACAAACACAAAATTCACAACCTTAGAATTAAACACAATAGACATTTGCATAGAATTAATGTATTACAAATTAGTACAATCACATAGATACTTATATTACTGACTGTAAGCACAGATAATGCCAATTAAAAGTGAAGACTGTTCATCGACAGGAAATAGGACAGATTACAGATATCAAGAAAATAACATCACAATATAATGTTATATGAAAATTCAGCAGTAATTCCACAATGGAAATTATTAATATAAATGCATTTAGGAAGGATGAAAGGTGAAGAAATTATAATCCAGACAGATGGCAATGTATGCTGACCGCAAGGAGCAATTCTAGTGCAAGGGAGTTACTAGAGATATGTTTGTTATTCTGCTTGAGGAAGCTGGTACAGTGGAAAAAAGGTGCCTAGGCTGGCTTCGAGAGAATAACAGCGTGTTTTTTATGTGTAGCGAGAAACACATGATGACATTGACAAATAACTTATGACATTGTCGCAAAAGTGTGTGAAAGACTATTGAGACAGCACCTAATTCAAACTATTATTGTTTATCTCTAATAACTCCATTTTTGTTCTCTGATAAGAACTATCATGTGATTTGTATTGACTCTATTGTTGGATTGTATTTAGGATATAAGACTGTATAAATATTGAAATTATTCAAACATTGTTTCGTGGAAATACTGATGTCAAGAAGTTTTCCACCTATGGAATATTGTGTGGCGGTGAATGTTTGTCGTTATTACTGAGGAACAGAAAACGTTTACAACACCCGCATATCCGCCGAGTGAGAGAGACGAGTGGTGACTGCATGAGAATTATTAATAACAAAAATTAAGATTCTCACCACTTGTAATTAGTTATAGACGATTAATTAATTAATAATAATAATAACCATTAATAACTGGCGATAGCGTCAAAAACTGACACGTTAATAAGACACACATGACACATGCTCTTTGTCTACCTGCTAATGTTACAATAAACTCTTGAGTCTGCAAACAGAAAAAAATAACATTTCATCTGAAAGTGGAGTGATGACTGTATAAATATCGCAACACATACAAAGTTATCACCCCACTTTTTCACAGACGCACACAAACACATACACACACGAAAGTACACACACACACACACACACAGACACAAACACAAAACACAAAGTTATAGACCCATTGCTTCACAAACACACATATTCACACACGCACATACGCATACACTCATACAAAGGTTTCGTCCCACTTTTTCACAAACACATATGCACACACAAATACACACACATACACACACACGCACTTACACACGAAAGTACACACATACATACAAAGTTATCGCCCTACCTTTCCACACAAACATGTACACACGAAAGTACACATACACACAAACACACGTATATATGTTCATACACATATAAAAACAAACATATTTAGGCGCACACACAGACATATGCTATTAAGGCAACACACGCGCACACGCTGACAAACACAGGTCTGCTTGCTGTAAACAGCACTACACCGTCCACGATGAATAATATCTATCTGCTAGCGTGGACACGCTGACAAACACACGTATGCTTGCTGTAAACAGCACTACATCGTCCACGATGAATAATATCTATCTGCTAGCGTGGACACCGTCGGCACAGCATCGATCAGTCGTGTAAGAAAAGCAGAGCAAATAAACACGCTGGCCAAGTTATTATCCGTTATGCTAGCTTGCAGGCATCAATGACGTAAAGTGCCAGACTATGTGACCTTATTCTGCGGGCAAGCCGCTGAAGCCGTCCACCGACCAAAAATCGCAAAATTGGATTTAACCCATTCTCTTCCGAGACAGTTGATTTAACCTCCTACGTAAGACAAAGTGAGAACGCTTAAAATTTGAGTGAATGGGGGGGGGGGGGAGGAACTCCGGAGCGAGAGAAATGAAATATTTGCTGCTTACTTGTGTTGAACCACTTGCCTAGGATTGTCAGGGTATAGTGTCGTAAACTTATGTAAGGGTTGGCAGGGTGTGATGCAATACAGATCACTACATGCTTGCATTTTCACACTTTAAAAAAAATCGTCTTAGAACAGTGTTCGTAGCGTTTTCACATTTCACTCATAGTAGAACGATGCTTATATACGTCATGTCGCCTTTCTAACGTGCAACATTTCACACTTCACATGACCGTAACTTTAATTCGGCACTAACATCAAGTCACTTAAGTTAGATTAAAAGAAATAAAATAAATATATGAACTGTTCGACAATAGTAATATTTTCACAAGAACTGTGCGACAATAGTAATATTTTCACAAGAAAATTCCACCTAATTTAATTTTTAAAATTTGATTATAACTTTGAATAAACTAAATAATTAATATTTGGCACAATACGCATTTCATTTTGATGACTGAGTCTGGAAATCTGTTAATTTCGATTTGCATAACTGTTACAATCAATCAGTTAATTTGAACTTGGCATAACAAGATTTATTATGGCGTGACTGTTCCAATCAATCTGTTAATTTTAATTTAGCATAGCAAGATTTAAATGGCGAGATTGTTCCAACCAGTCTGTTAATTTCAATTTGAAATAGGAAGATTTAAGTGGCGAGACTGTTCCAACCAATCTGTTAATTTCAGTTTGGCACAACCAGATTAAATAGCGAGACTGTTCCAACCAATCTGTTAATTTCAGTTTGGCATAACAAAACTTAAGTGGCGAGACTGTCAAGCCAGAATGACATGGGTATGCGATGAGCATTCACTGTATTAAGTGCCGTTGTGATGTTTTAACGTGTTTCTCGGATTAGGTTGTGGATATAGTTTTAATTTACGAAGAGAATGGCTGCAATATAAAATCTGTAGTAAAAGATTGCGTAATAAATATATGTATAGTAACTGTTCATAAATAGTAACAAATAAACAACAAACAAGACATAGATAGATAGAAAGATGGATGGATAGATAGATAGATAGATAGATAGATAGATAGATAGATAGATAGATAGATAGATAGATGGATGGATAGATGGATGGATGAATGAATGGATGGATGGATGGATGGATGGATAGATAGATAGATAGATAGTTAGATGGATGGATGGATGGATGGATGGATGGATGGATGGATGGATGGATAGATAGATAGATAGATAGATAGATAGATAGATAGATAGATAGATAGATAGATAGATAGATAGATAGATAGATAGATGGATGGATGAATGAATGGATGGATGGATGGATGGATAGATAGATAGATAGATAGTTAGATGGATGGATGGATGGATGGATGGATGGATGGATGGATGGATGGATAGATAGATAGATAGATAGATAGATAGATAGATAGATAGATAGATAGATAGATAGATAGATAGATAGTCTTGTTACTTACACCATTAGGCTAGAATTATATTTCTCCTGTATTTGTAAATCTTGCAAAGATGTCGACAAGACGTCCACTCCACTCGATTCATTGTTCATACTTTTCATGCATTGACTCACTCCAAGCTACAGTGAACACGTGACAGATACAAATAGACCAATGACTATTTCTTACATTGGGAATTATATGGGTGTCATTAATTACTGACTACATGTTCTGTGGGAAAATGATGGATGTAAATAGATTTCTGACTAGTGCTTGTGTGAGGTAGAACACAACTACATGCTACACTGTGACTTTGAGGGCATTTGTGCACTAAATAAATAGCATGCTACATTATACGTATGAAATAGCATGCTACATTATACGTATGAAATAGCATGCTACATTATACGTATGATTGGTCAGAGAGAGAAAACTAACTATATATTACACAAGCACTTAATTATTCAGGAATAGAATATTGCTGTGTCACGCTAAACACTTAATTATTCAGGAATAGGATATTGCTGTGTCACGCTAAACACTTAATTATTTAAAGAATTGAATATTGCCTTACGGTGTATTCAACATTATGTATATAGGAATAGAATATTGTCTGCATATTAAACAATTATTCAGGAATAGAATATTGTCTGCATATTAAACAATTATTCAGGAATAGAATACTGTCTGCATATTAAACAATTATTCAGGAATAGAATATTGTCTGCATATTAAACAATTATTCAGGAATAGAATATTGTCTGCATATTAAACAATTATTCAGGAATAGAATACTGTCTGCATATTAAACAATTATTCAGGAATAGTGTACAGCGCGTATACTTAACATAATTAATCAGGAATAGAACTCTGCCTACGTGTTGCACTAAACAATTATTCACGAAAGGAAAACTGTCCACATGTTGCACTTAACAATTATTGACGAAAAGTAAACTGTCCACATGTTATGCTAAATAATTATTGACTAATAATACACTGCCTTCGTGTTAAACAATTATTTACAAATAGAACACTGCTTGCATGTCATGTTAAAAAATTATTTAGGAATAGTAAACTTATAATTATTCAGACTTAGAGCACTGCCTTCATGTTATAGTAAGCTTATAATTATTCACGCTTCCAACACTGTCTTCATGTTAAACCCAAAACGTATAATTATTTTGGCTACAACACTGTTTTCGCGTTACCCTAAACATATAATTATTCAGACTTAGAATCCTGCCTTCATGTTACACTAAACATATAATTATTCAGACTTAGAACCCTGCCTTCATGTTACACTAAACATATAATTATTCAGACTTAGAACCCTGCCTTCATGCTTCAATAGACTCGTAGGTCTCGTTTTCTAAAAGTCTGATATGTTCCCATAATTAACGCTTCTGTCTTATTTGACTTCACGATCTAGCCATTATATGTTCCCATAATTAACGCTTCTGTCTTATTTGACTTCACGATCTAGCCATTATATGTTCCCATAATTAACGCTTCTGTCTTATTTGACTTCACGATCTAGCCATTATATGTCTAATTTCATTTACCATGTCAGTTTGAAAACAAACACAATTTTATGTCTGATTTCACTGTGCAATCTAGTCAGTTTGAAAACAAATACAATTGTATGTCTGATGTGACACACGATCTTGGTAGTTTGAATTAAAAAAATTATACATAAATACAAACTCGACATTACGCACCCATAATTGGCACGATTCTTCCTTTCATTGAGTCAAATTGATATCAGCTAGGAAGTTGTTTTCGGTGTTTGCTCTTGGCCAAACCATCTTGCCTCTTTCTCTTTCCGATCCCGAAAGTAATGTACTGGTCAGTACTGGGGCTTGAACATGTCAGTATTGATTGTGTCGATATGGAGTCGGACAGGCGCCATCTTGCTTCCCTGGCTTACTTCAGTCTGCGAGACGGAATGACCTATACTCGAAATTCCAATCCACAGAGCCGCAAGAGTCTGGAGTTAGTACCTGCCGAGAGGAAGTCATTCAAACTGCATATCGAAATTTCATTTCCGCCTGCAGAGCTTTGAGGAGCACGCATTCAATGGTTGTGGTTCCTCCTGCTCCAGTAGTTTTTGCGACGGCTTGTACATTTCTTTCTTTGAGCAAATTTAAATCTCTTCTAAACGATTTTTAAATATCTATATTTGTATATTTCTTTCTTTCAGCAAATTTTAAATCTCTTCTAAACGATTTTTAAATATCTATATTTGTATATTTCTTTCTTTCAGCAAATTTTAAATCTCTTCAAAACGATTTTTAAATATCTATATTTGTATATTTCTTTCAGCAAATTTAAATCTCTCTGTTCAAAACGACTTTTAAATCCCTACTTTCTGGCATGTAATGTCTATATTGTACATTTCTTTCTTTCACTAAATTTAAATCTCTCCTTTCCAAACGACTTTTAAATATCTCCTTTCTGGCATTTAATATCTATACTTTAGAGAGCTCTACTTCAGACAGACTTTTGAATCACTGTCATATATGAATTACATCCTTTTAAATCTCCTCTTGGAACGGGCACTAAGATAATCTTTAGGCACATATGCTGACTAGTTTTCATGGCTAGCATTTAAATCTTACTAGTTTTCATGGCTAGCATTTAAATCTTACTAGTTTTCATGGCTAGCATTTAAATCTTACTAGTTTTCATGGCTAGCATTTAAATCTTACTAGTTTTCATGGCTAGCATTTAAATCTTACTAGTTTTCATGGCTAGCTTTTAAATCTTACTAGTTTTCATGGCTAGCATTTAAATCTTACTAGTTTTCATGGCTAGCATTTAAATCTTTACAAATATTTAAGGCTGACATTCAAATCTCTACAAGTGCTGTGGGAAGACTATGAAATCTGTTCAGTTACTTTAACCTGATATTTTAATCAATATATCAGGCAGATATTTAAATAGCTACAAATACTTTAGGTAGATTTTTACATATCTACGAGAAATGTAGGCAGATATTCAAATATCTTAATTACTCATTTATTTCTGTCTTCACTTTAGGCAGATATTCAAATATCTTAATTACTCATTTATTTCTGTCTGCACTTTAGGCAGATATTTAAATCTCTACAAATATTTACACATATTTTTAAATCTATACAGTGTATATTATAAGAATTTAGAATTTTTGCATTAGGTAGATTTTTAAATCACTCCTCTAGGGACTCGTTCTAATCTAGTCCTTAATCTGACTTCGTAATGTCTGTCTAATATCAATACATTAAATAAATGGCAGGTATATGTAAGCAGATTTAGTTAATCAAATAATATTTTCATCATTGAATATATTAACCTAGCTAAAGATTGGGCTGGATTAGTGTTGACCTTGTAAAAGGAATCTTCAAGATTCTTGTATAAGTCCTATTATTCTTAGGCCTGGGACTGTCATCAAGACCTTTTCATAAGTCCTATTATTCTTAGGCCTGAGACTGTCATCAAGGCCCTTTTATAAGTCCTATTATTCTTAGGCCTGGAACTGTCATCAAGACCTTTTTATAAGTCCTTTATTCTTAGGCCTGGAACTGTCATCAAGACCCTTTTTAAGTCCTATTTCTTCGACCTAGGACAATGTTAATGACAACAAAACGTGATCTAATACCTCCAGTAGAAAATGTTCTTACCTAACGTCCTAATGTCTGACTTCATTAAAGCTTGAGGTTTGGGGACGGGAAAGGGTGTGATCTAGGAAAGAAGAGTCGTTATAAAGCTATTTGTCCGAATCATTTTCGCAGAGCCTGTTAGAAAGCATTTTATGGCTTCACAATGACATGATACTTAAACACCATTTAGTTGTAAAAGACTGCCTAAAGTCACAATGACATGATACTTAAACACCATCTAGTTATAAAAGACTGCCTAAAGTCACAATGACATGATACTTAAACACCATCAAGTTATAAAAGACTGCCTAAAGACGGAATTGTATTCAGCGAAGCAAGGTCGTCGTTGAACAATGTTAAGTGGAAAAAAGTTAAATTCAAAGGCAATATAAATAAATTAAAAACAGTTTAAAAAGAAATAAAGGTAGGATTGTGTTTCATCTCGTTTGTGTGACAAATCTACAAGCAGAAAACTGAAAGATGTCACAAGATATATCAAATATGATTAATCTGTAAACTGAAAGATGTCACAAGACCTATCAAGTATGATTAATCTGTAAACTGAAAGATGTCACAAGACCTATCAAGTATGATTAATCTGTAAACTGAAAGATGTCAAAAGATGTATCAAATATGATTAATCTGTAAACTGAAAGATGTCACAAGATGTATCAAATATGATTAATCTGTAAACTGAAAGATGTCACAAGATGTATCAAATATGATTAATCTGTAAACTGAAAAGATGTATCAAATATGATTAATCTGTAAACTGAAAGATGTCACAAGATGTATCAAATATGATTAATCTGTAAACTGAAAGATGTCACAAGACCTATCAAGTATGATTAATCTTTTTAAACTGAAAGTTTTCACAAGATGTATCAAGTATAACTAATCCGTAAGAAGAAAAAAAAAAAAGAAAGATGTTACAAGATACATCAATACTAATATGCAAATGGAAAACTAAAAGATGTCACATGTTATATTTCTTATGACATATATGCAAAAAGAAAACCGAAAAGTGTCTTAAAAGCAGATTATATCTTAAACAAGGAAACAACAAAATCTCTTAAAAGAGTTCCTAATAAATACATTTTCCCTACGAATTTGTATTGGTTCTAAGCTACGAACTGTTTTAAAAGATTAAATTTATAAACATTAATAGAAAATTAGTCTGTTATTATCTGCTTTCAAAGTGTATTTTTAGCAAATATCTCTTACTAGATGAGTTTGCATTATTTGAGGTCTATGAATTGTTGTAATATGTGTTTAGTAAACATCTCATTTAAGAGAGTTAAGGAAAATAACTCTTACTAGATGAGTTTGCATTATTTGAGGTCTATGAATTGTTGTAATATGTGTTTGGTAAACATCTCATTTAAGAGAGTTAAGGAAAATAACTCGATCGAAAGGAGTTTGCATTATTGAATTATTTCGGAAATTTCAATGCCTTCTGGTATGTTTAAGGAATACTTCTTTCTAAAAAGGGAAAATGATATTATTTCAGTCTAGACTATGAACTACTTTCATCAGGTGTTGAAGAAAGGGAGTTGATTAAAAGAGGTCTGTCCAGATAAATTTGCTTTATTTCAGCTTAGAGTCTTAGACTAAGAGCTACTTTCCGAGTGATTTCAGACTAACTTAAGAACGACTTTCGAAAGACGTGTTAGAAAATACGTCTATCTTGTAAGATCAAGACGCAAGCCAACAAGTCTTTACCGGTGTCAGCCCATATCGTGTGCCATCTTCCTCTGGGCGTGAACAGACCTCACTACTGGCACAAGCAATTATGCGCAGTCTTGTTCTTAGTCAAATTTTACCTGATTAATTAAATTGTCTTTTTTTTTTCCCTTCTACGCTAGGGCAGAGTTAACTTTCGTCTGCAAACTCATTGACTGGTATGATTATGTGTAACTTTATAGACGAAGACAACTAAGTCCTCTGTACACGAGTTCTGTATTATACACGTAGAAAGCTGAGCCTTCTGTACACGAGAGTTCTGTATTATACACGTAGAAAGCTGAGCCTTCTGTACACGAGAGTTCTGTATTATACACGTAGAAAGCTGAGCCTTCTGTACATGAGAGTTCTGTACATGCACCTTCTGAATTATAGAGATAAATCATTTGTAGGAGAGTGCAAATACTGAATTAGACGCACATAGAAATAAATAATTTGTAGGAGAGTATAAATACTGAATTATACGCACATAGAGATAAATCATCTGTACAAGAATTCTGAATTGTATGCATAGAGATAAATCATTTGTACAAGAATTCTGAATTGTATGCACATAGAGATAAATCATTTGTACAAGAATTCTGAATTGTATGCACATAGAGATAAATCATTTGTACAAGAATTCTGAATTGTATGCACATAGAGATAAATCATTTGTACAAGAATTCTGAATTGTATGCACATAGAGATAAATCATTTGTACAAGAATTCTGAATTGTATGCACATAGAGATAAATCATCTGTACAAGAATTCTGAATTGTATGCACATAAAGTGGTGAATATACGAGATCTGTAATGAGCTTTTATTACTCGCACATAGTGAAATGAGTGGTCTATATATATTTCTGCATCTTACATGCATATGGATATGAGTGCATGTACTCTGCAAACGAGATACATAGTGAAACGAGTGGTCTGTGAAAGATCTTTTGGCTTATACACACAAATAGGAGTGGTCTGTGAAAGATCTTTTGGCTTATACACACAAATAGGAGTGGTCTGTGAAAGATCTTTTGGCTTATACACACAAATAGGAGTGGTCTGTGAAAGATCTTTTGGCTTATACACACAAATAGGAGTGGTCTTTATTGCGAGTTCCTTTAGCATAGATATACGAAATGTTTCTATACGAGCTTTGTATTATGCATACATAGTAAAATGCCTGGTTTGTATACGAATTATTTATTGTACATACATAGTAAAATGCCTGGTTTGTATACGAATTATTTATTGTACATACATAGTAAAATGCCTGGTTTGTATACGAATTATTTATTGTACATACATAGTAAAATGCCTGGTTTGTATACGAATTATTTATTGTACAAACATAGTAAAATGCCTGGTTTGTATACGAATTATTTATTGTACAAACATAGTAAAATACTTTTCTGTTAATGAGATCTGCATTGTGCATAAATTATAAAATTAGTAGTCTGTATACAAGAGCTGGATTATAAATGCATAATTATATGATTGGTCTGTATCGATGTGCTTATTATACACATAGAAGAAATGTATATACTGCCTGCCAGATCTATTTGAACATAGAAAAATGACTGGCCAGTAATCTATTCTATTCGTGTCTTACTACGATCAAATGGAAATAACTGATCCTCTATAAGAGTTCTATATAATTTGTTCATAGCGAAATGAGTGATACGATATATGCATAATTTGTTCACTGTGAATTGAGTGACTAGTATACGATATATAATTTATTCATAGTGAAATGAGTCACTGGTATGGAAAATATGTATACTTTTCTGACAGTTTAATGAGTTACCAGTAATGTTGATTTGCATAATTTATTCATAGTGGGATGAGTCATCAGTATACGACACGATTAAAATAATGTTAATAATGTACACAACAAGCAGACTAATCCACTCTCCCCTATTTGTCAGGGCGTGTATTAACTTGCGACATACACTGAAAACACAAGGCTGATAGACAACCTGGCTTTACAACCTGAGGATTTGCAGGGCTAAATTTATGACTCTATCTATCTATCTATCTATCTATCTATCTATCTATCTATCTTGTTTAACAAGTTTCTTACGCTTTTATTCTTTAGCTCGCTCGTTTATTTTCAAGTTCTCTCTCATTCACCTAGACACACACAATACTAAGTGTTCTAGTTAAGATTGAAATATAAGTATCTGTCACGAACAAGATATATCAATTGACAATCTCAAGTCACACAAATTAGAATGTAATGACGATACGGCACGACCTTGTTTGAGGTAAATTAAAACTTTTTTAAAAAAGTAATTCCATTTCAATTTCTGAATAGTCTGCAGATGTGTTCTATGTTTGCTTGGATCTAAGTTGCCCGCAGAATATTTGTTGCGGGTTGTACCAGTGTGTGCCATTTGTCTTTGTGTTTCACTTGCCCATCCAGATCTCAAAACAATTCTGCTGCATTAATGCCCAGTTGTCTTTGTATTTCACTTGCCCATAGAGATCTAAAAAAGCAATAACTGCTTCATTAATGCCCAGTTGTCTTTGTATGTCACTTGCCCATAGAGATCTAAAAAAGCAATAACTACTTCATTAATGCCCAGATGTCTTTGTATTTCACTTGCCCATAGAGATCTAAAAAAGCAATAACTACTTCATTAATGCCAGTTGTCATTTGTTTCACTTACCCGTCCAGATCTAAAAAAACCCAATAACTATTGCATTAATGCCGGCTGTCTTTGTCTTTCACTTGCCCGCCCCGACTTCAAAACTTCCACTGCATTAATATCCCCATACTTGACCGGAACACATCGCCAATTTACTGTCCAAAGAATAAGAAAATTACTGAGTCTCAGAAGCAAAGGCGGCTTGGTGTGGATGAAAAGTGCTAAATAAAGTGCAAGCACCAGTACACGATTGCTACAGAGAAAAAGCAAGTTCAACATCTGTCTTTCAGCAGACAAAAAAGTCAAAACAAACAGCGGCCTTGTGACTGACCGCGTCCCGCCCCTTCGGGGGAGGGACCCTTCCGCTTCGGCCTCTCCTCCACTCCTCGCTTGGCGCTCTTAGGTCAAAGTGCATATGAAAAGTAATGTATATATTGTACGAGGAAGGGACCAAAACACGTAAAGAAATAGTGACCACTTACATTTATCATGGTCGAAGGGAGGTAAATTTGATGCCCCTTATCGCTAAATTGGATACCCTTTAACTTCGCTACATGGGCTCTAACTCTTGTGTCCTGTTTCTAGCACCATTTGGCTCCTGTAATGGAGTTTGTTTCAGTTGCATCCAGTAGCACAAACTTAACAGACAACACCGTTAGACTTGCCTATAACCAGCACAGCTTGTTTAAAAACAAAAAGATAGTCCAACTCTGTAAACTTAACAGACAACACCGTTAGACCTGCCTATAACCAGCACAGCTTGTTGAAAAAAGAAAAAGATAGTCAAACTCTGTAAACTAATCAAGTGAAGGTACACCAAGGTTTGTATAGCTTTCGATAAAGAGACAACATGTTTAAATGGAAAAGATGGATTCTAACTAGCTAGCTTCCATCCATTCTTCTGTATGTCTGTCTACCTATCTATTTCAATTTTGTAATCAGTGACTTATTCTCAAAAAGAGCACTAAGATTAAATGACATGCCAATGATTAGTCACTAAGATTAAATGACATGCCAATGACTAGTCAATAAAGTTACACAGCATGCTAATGATTAGTCACTAAGGTTACACATGCCAATGATTAGTCACTAAGGTTACACGGCATGCCAATGATTAGTCACTAAATGAGACACAATGAAGTCATGTAACTGTCAGAGGTTTTTTTTAATTTTTAAGACAAGCTATCAAATTGGTTCCTGCCGGAAGACATTTTGTAATGTAATTGCTGACACATACTGGGCCTAACATGGGTGCTTGACGACAACTATGACATTTAAGCATCTACTTTGAAAGTACTGGGTTTAACATGAGTACATCACTATATACAAGTGTTTTGAATGCAACAACAAGAAAGTACTAGATGAGAGGAAAGTAAGGAGTTAAAACGAGAGGGAAGGGAAATGAAGGGTTAAAATGAGAGGGGAACAAATGGTTAGAATGAGAAGGAAGTAAAGGGTTAGAATTAGATTGAAAGGGAAGTAAAGGGTTAGAATGAAAGTGGGAAGATGAAGAAAGGATGCAAGGAGATTAGATGACTAAATAAATAAATTAGTAATAATCCTATTAGTATAAATTAAATTTTAACTACAGTTTATTAATTGTGGGACTTTTGTTCTATTTTTCTTTTGCAAAATGCTGTTTGAAGAAAAAACAGTCTTATTAATAGATTGATTAAAAATTATCAAACAAGAACGAGCGCCAATTGTGATGAAGTTTTCGTTAAAGTTCGTATCAAACATAGTGATGAAGTTTTCGTTAAAGTTCGTATCAAACATAGTGATGAAGTTTTCGTTAAAGTTCGTATCAAACATAGTGATGAAGTTTTCGTTAAAGTTCGTATCAAACATAATGATGAAGTTTTCGTTAAAGTTCGTATCAAACATAGTGATGAAGTTTTCGTTAAAGTTCGTATCAAACATAGTGATGAAGTTTTCGTTAAAGTTCGTATCAAACATAGTGATGAAGTTCGTTAAAGTTCGTATCAAACATAGTGATGAAGTTTTCGTTAAAGTTCGTATCAAACAAGAGCGAATATCAGTAGTGACGTAGTTTATGTTATAGTCCATATTACAAATCAGTACTAGGATTGCGACCATGTGACATTTAAATTGGGTTCTAAAAGTCAATTAGGTTACTGTAAGTTTATTGTATAACCATGTGACATTTAAACTGGGTTCTAAAAGTCAATTAGGTTACTGTAAATTTATTGTATAACTTGTCCCCTTCGTAGTAGATGTTTAGAAGGTAGGTTTGTGGAAGGCAGGCCAAATAAGACCGAAAATAAGACGCAAGAAGAGAGAGTGACAGAAACAGATAAACGAGAAGGCAGGCCAAATAAGACCGAAAATAAGCAGCAAGAAGAGAGAGTGACAGAAACAGATAAACGAGAAGACAGGCCAAGGGAACGGCAGGAAGAAAACGCCAAATGATACCTAAAGTGCAGACGCCACCTGCTGCCTCGCACGCGGCCTGGCCACTGCAGGCAAGCAAAGCTGCGTTCAAGATGAGAGTGCCCGTCACGGGAATTCAAGGCTTACTTCAAGATGAGGGTGCCCATCATTGGAATCCAGGGTAAGGTAAGGGTGCCAGTTATAGCGAAACAAAGCTTGTTTCAAGATTACGGAGTCCGTCATAGGAATGCAAGATTTGCTTCAAGATGAGGGTGTGCAGGACACAACTACAGGTCTTGGTTTAAGATGAGGGTGTGCAGGACAGGAATACAGGTCCTGGTTTAAGATGAGGGTGTGCAGGACAGGAATACAGGTCCTGGTTTAAGATGAGGGTGTGCAGGACAGGAGGTTATAAATATTAATTCTCATAACTACTACAGTTTATTGAGATATAAATATTAATTCTTATAACAACTAATTCTCGTAATTACAACTTAGACGTCGTAAACATTAATTTTCATAACTACTACAGCTTAGTTAGACGTTGTAAATAATAATATTTGCAACATTCTATTATTATAACACTGCCTTCTACTGTTCTCACGCATGTGTATGGATAATAACAATTTAACGGACTACTTATCACGGTATTTGCAACAATTAATAATACTTTTCTGACTATCAAAAAAAAAGCGAAAATTCCAAGCAGTTATAATGCAAGATGAATAGTATTTTAATGTCACTTCCACAAGAATGTGATTTCACGACTGTCATTTGCCAAGTTTTTGACCAAAGGACGGCCTGCTTTTTCAAACATCCAAATGTGATGGCTACCTGCATATACCCGAATTCGCGAATGTTGAACTCGAGGTTGCAGAGGTGCTAGTGTAAAAGCCGTCTGATTGGCAGAGAATATAAAGGTAAAGCCACCGAAAAGAGAATAAAAGAGAATTCAGTAGACGGTCGATGCAAAATAAGAGGAAACGACTCGCTTTACAGGGAATAAAATAAAAGTTATTTCTTCGACTGTCTAGAAAAACAAGTCACTTGCCTCTCAGTGAATAAAAAAAAAGACGTTATTTGATAAAAGGGAATTAACTTGATTAACCGAAAAGAAAAGAACACTCGACAATAAGACATTTGATTAGCTGGGACAAAAATAAACAACGAGAAAAAATGTTTTTATGCAGTCGTAGTACATGTCCATTAAGTGAAAGCGGGTTTAAGCGATTTATAAATTAACAAATAAAACAAGATTCAAACTAAACATATTTATGGTACAGCATGAACACTAGCACATAGTCATAAACACAACGATGTAGAGAAATACATATTACAACAATTTATACAAAAATTTTTTAAAATGTAATATGTCAGGTGAGTACAGCTCTAACACGTGACTTCACTAGTACTGGATGCGGTATGAAGTAAAGAGGTGAGTACAGCTCTAACACGTGACTTCACTAGTACTGGAAGAGGTATGAAGTAAAGAGGTGAGTACAGCTCTAACACGTGACTTCACTAGTACTGGAAGAGGTATGAAGTAAAGAGTTGAGTACAGTTCTAACACGTGACTTCACTAGTACTGGAAGAGGTATGAAGTAAAGAGTTGAGTACAGTTCTAACACGTGACTTCATTAGTACTGGAAGAGGTATGAAGTAATGAGTTGAGTACAGCTCTAACACGTGACTTCACTAGTACTGAAAGAGGTATGAAGTAAACAAGGAAGGCTTTGACAGGTAAGACTGGTGTTACAGGTGAAAAGATGAGTATGAAGAGCTCTCCTGAAAGCGGTCATGGTGTGACTATAACGGAGTTCCAAAGCCAGTATGCTGCTTGTGACAGGACCATGATGTCATTGAAATTCTGACCACGTGCTTTGGTTTTCACGGTAGAGATTGGTAGAGATTCACATGTTGTGTTTCCATGATGAGTTTACTTACGACACGAGTCCATATTTTGCCTAACATAGCTTGTCAGTATTTTGCCTAGCACAGCTTGTAAGTATTTTTGTCCTGCACATCAATACTACGTTTGATTTACAAAATACTGCAATATTTTATCACCGAAATTTTTATTTTATGTTTTATTTTATATAGAGGTGCAGTATTTTGTCTTGCGCAGCTTTGAAGTATTTTGTCTTATACAACCTAGCAACGAGTGAAATTATACAACTTCAAAGTATTTTGTCTTGAATAACTTTGCTGTATTTTATTTGACACAACTTATCAGCAATGGGACTTGTGTAATTTTTCAGTATTTTTTCTTGTACAGTTTAAAAAAAAAAGAAATAATTTGTCTTACAACTTTACAGTATTTTGTCTTACACAACAATCCTGTATTTGATCTTGTAATGCTTCTTTGCAGTAATTTATCTTATACTTTTACACATTTTTGCAAAGGGATCAGATAGAGTTTTGTAGTCTTTTCCTTGTACATTTTCTTACAGGAGACATATATGGTCAATGTACCAGTTCCTAACAGTCTTTTTAAAACATTGCTCCCAACAGTCGTAAATGACAGAGAGGCTTGAATTTTGTGACTACTGATTTTAATGAAGAAAGCAGACGAGAACATTTTGGTTGTTGTTTTATTGAATTTTATGACTACTGATTTTAATGAAGAAAGCAGACGAGAACATTTTGGTTGTTGTTTTATTGAATTTTATGACTACTGATTTTAATGAAGAAAGCAGATGAGAACATTTTGATTGTTGTTTTATTGAATTTTATGACTACTGATTTTAATGAAGAAAGCAGATGAGAACATTTTGATTGTTGTTTTATTGAATTTTATGACTACTGATTTTAATGAAGAAAGCAGATGAGAACATTTTGATTGTTGTTTTATTGAAGAACGTTCACAGTTCTTAATCCCTACTTCTAATTTTAACTCCGTAAAATTTAACTTCATAAGGCTCTGTATCCAAATTCTAGTGGCAGCATTAGTAGTTTGTATATAATTTTACTAGGAGTGTGTCGGGTTTTAGAGGATTAATATACTGTCGGGTTTTAGAGGATTAATATACTGTCGGGTTTTAGAGGATTAATATACTGTCGGGTTTTAGAGGATTAATATACTGTCAAGTTTTAGAGACTTAACATACTGTCAAGTTTTAGAGACTTAATATACTGTGTCAAGTTTTAGAGACTTAATATACTGTGTCAAGTTTTAGAGACTTAATATACTGTGTCAAGTTTTAGAGACTTAATATACTGTCAGGTTTAAGAGACTTAATATACTGTGTCAAGTTTTAGAGACTTAATATACTGTGTCAAGTTTTAGAGACTTAATATACTGTGTCAAGTTTTAGAGACTTAATATACTGTCAAGTTTTAGAGACTTAATATACTGTGTCAAGTTTTAGAGACTTAATATACTGTGTCAAGTTTTAGAGACTTAATATACTGTGTCAAGTTTTAGAGACTTGATATACTGTCAGGTTTAAGAGACTTAATATACTGTGTCAAGTTTTAGAGACTTAATATACTGTGTCACGTTTTAGAGACTTAATATATACTGTGTCAAGTTTTAGAGACTTAATATACTGTGTCAAGTTTTAGAGACTTAATATACTGTCAAGTTTTAAAGACGGATGTATGGACAAATAGTGTTTGTTAAATCTTAAATGCAAATTACTCAAGTGAGAACTGATGTACGCCAGTAATGTGATGAATGGCACAACGCTGTCAGATTTCCCCAGTTACTAATAATCTTATTTGTAAGCAGTAATGTGATGAATGACACAAGGCTGTCAGATTCCCCCAGTTACTAATAAATAATCTTATTTGTAAGCAGTAATGTGATGAATGACACAAGGCTGTCAGATTCCCCCAGTTACTATAATCTTATTTGTAAGCAGTAAAGGTCTACTTAAAATCTTAATTAACTAGAATAGATCACTGAGAGCACTTAAATAACAACATATGCTAAAGCGGCTATTGGATTAATTTGAAAACTATGTAATGAAGAATACATCTATTGGTTTCCTTATTTCTCTGGAATCGTGAAATACGACATCTCGTGTAATAAGTCACGTATCTCATGTCACGTGTCCACATTTATCATTGCAAACTGACCTGACAGCGTAAGAAATAACTATGTGGATTGCAATAATTAGAATAACATTTCTTTATCACAGTTAGTGGACTATGTAGATTGCAATAATTAGAATAACCTTTCTTTGTCACAGTTAGTGGACTATGTAGATTGCAATAATTAGAATAACCTTTCTTTGTCACAGTTAGTGGATGGAAATATAAACTTGGATTCTATCTCTACACAGTTCAGTTTTGTATGGCTTTGGAGCTGCGTGAACACTGGAGTGACAATACAGGGATAATCTAGCAAATAAGTGGTTATATCTGATAAGACTTTTAAAAAATATTAAAATAGTGAAATCTATCAAAAAGACCCCAGTCTACTTGCAAACGTTTGGGACCAGCAGGACTAGGCAGTGTAAAAACACAAATTTAAACATTAACATTTGCTTTGATGAGCTGTTTATCAAGCAACTGCCCAGTGCCATTGTTAAAAAAACAAGTGTACCCTATAAACACACAGCTCAAGGCCAGTGTTAAAAAAACAAGTGTACAATATAAACATACTGCAGAATCAAGTTACCAATATGTACAGTTACAGTGCATTCTGTGAAAATGTTGCAGATCTAGTTAGAACTATGCATTTTGTGAAAATGTTGAAGATCTGTTTAGAACTAATGCACCTGTCCTGTAAAGTGCATTCTGACAAAGTGCTGTGAATCTAGTTAGAACTAATGCTCCTGTAAAGTGCATTCTGACAAAGTGCTGTGAATCTAGTTAGAACTAATGCTCCTGTAAAGTGCATTCTGACAAAGTGCTGTGAATCTAGTTAGAACTAATGCTCCTGTAAAGTGCATTCTGACAAAGTGCTGTGAATCTAGTTAGAACTAATGCTCCTGTAAAGTGCATTCTGACAAAGTGCTGTGAATCTAGTTAGAACTAATGCTCCTGTAAAGTGCATTCTGACAAAGTGCTGTGAATCTAGTTAGAACTAATGCTCCTGTAAAGTGCATTCTGACAAAGTGCTGTGAACTAATACACCTCTACAGATTCACAGGGTCTCAATCTACTGTTAGACTCATGGGTGTGGACTTTGGTTAGATCTCGCGTTTTCACATCTACCTGTTTGTTCCTGCCTTGCTCGGGGGGGAGAGGGGGCACTGGCGTTCTCTGGCGATATTGTACAATCTTGACCGATCTAGTAGATAAAATTGTAATAATTCACCAGATATTTAGCCCGACTGACCACGTGACCGGCACGTTCTGTCTCTGTTCACGCCGAAATCAGCCCCAAATTATCAGTCAACCCTGCCTCTGTCAGAGTAACATCTTTGCAAACTCTCCCAGACACCAGTGGTAAAAAAGTTGTTTTGCTGAGAAAGGTCAGTCAGGTTGAACTTATGATTGAATTATGTATAGTAGTTATAATTATGCTAGTTTGTGCTTGTATGTATCTATGTACATTCATTTAAATATCTATTCATTATTTTAATCCATTGTTTGCTATTTTCTACTGTCATTCACCAATCATCTGTATATGAATGATATGGTTCTAGTGTGCCAGTCATTATCTTAGTGTCCGCCAGAAATTTAGGAAATTATATTGTATGTTTTAGAATCGGCATCCTATCTACTCTATTGGCATGCCAGTGAATGCCCTCTCATATGCCTCAACAAGCACCTGAATAGATCAGGCCCCGGCCAGCTCAAGTTCCTCCAAAGACGCAAAGAGATGAAAAGTCCACAGTCTGCATAATATATTCACAATATCGACGAGAAAACCACCTCGCCTCCACTCTATATAGTCGCCACCCAGAAAGTTTAAAGAAATAAAATATACAAAACCAATCACTCTGTTAAATAGTGGACACTGAGCAAAAATTGAACACTCACAGCACACTTACATCAAGGTGCTTTGATGTTTTAATTCTTTCTGGCACCATTACTCTTTACTGTAAAGTTTTCGTCCATCCCTAAGTTTATAAGTATTTGCGTTTTGCTTTTATCTGTTGTCTTCATCTTTATGTCAGGTCAGGACCGGGAGATCTCGTAGCCGTTTTGTAAAGTTTTCGTCCAGCCCTAAGTTTATAATTATTTGCGTCTTTCTTTTAACTGTTGTCTTCATCCCTAAGTTTATAAGTATTTGTGTCTTTCTTTTAACTGTTGTCTTCATCCCTAAGTTTATAAGTATTTGTGTCTTTCTTTTAACTGTTGTCTTCATCCCTAAGTTTATAAGTAGGCCTATTTGCGTCTTTCTTTTAACTGTTGTCTTCATCCCTAAGTTTATAAGTATTTGTGTCTTTCTTTTAACTGTTGTCTTCATCCCTAAGTTTATAAGTATTTGCGTCTTTCTTTTAACTGTTGTCTTCATCCCTAAGTTTATAAGTATTTGTGTCTTTCTTTTAACTGTTGTCTTCATCCCTAAGTTTATAATTATTTGCATCTTTCTTTTAACTGTTGTCTTCATCTCTGTCAGATCACGACTGGGGGATCTCGTAGCCGTTTTTTGTGATCAAATTCAAATTCAAATTCAAAATATTCTTTAATTGTCAAATACTTGTAACACCTGATACTAGTGAGGTGTGGATGGATGTGTGGTTGACTATGTTAGGGTTTTAACTCTTTTTATAACAGCTTTGAAGAAAGAAATCCACGCCCACAATCAGTTTCCTTCCTGCATTCTTGATTTATTTATGTAAATGAATCTTCTTTAAATAAAATGTATAATGCTTTTGGTTTATTTCTTAATAAATATATGATGACACAAATAGTTTCCAGTGTTTTGTGGTTTGTAAATGTAAACCCTAATCGAATAATGTTCTCTGATTTATTCAGATGTCACTCAGTGATAACCTTTAAATATTTCGATTTGTTTATACAAACAATTAAGATAATTTTTTTGTGGTAATCTCTACACATTTTGGTTTATTTATGAAAACCCTATAATGTCTACTATAGCATGCATGTTTCTTTGTCATTTACTTATGAAAATGTTATTCAAATCAATGTCTTATGACAGTCTCCATGTACTTCTATTACTAATATAAACTTTGTCTCTGTTACGTTTCCAGTATTTATTTAAAGACCCTGCTTAGAATAATTAAAAGACTTTAAATATAATTAATTCTTCCTCTCATATTCTACGCAGACTGGTTGCTCAATTTATTATCTGACTAATTAAAAGTGCGTCTTGTAGTTCAGACGACAAATTTACAGACTAATAAACTGCGAACTTTTAGCTAGATTTGAAAACAGTTAAATCCCTCTAAATTAATATGCACTCGTCATCAATCTTTCTGCTCATCCGCCCCCATTCAAATCTAAGAATTAATCTAATTGGTCTATTGTGCATAGAAATCAACTACTAAGAGGTATTAACAAAGAAAATAAGATTTAATAAAGTTTAACAAATTAACAATAAATCGAATGCAACGCGAATAGTCTTCACTCTGTCTTTACGCGCCTATGCCTGATTTTTGTCAATCTAAATTGCCAGAAAAGTGTTCCTTTGAGATCTGTACACTTGATCTTGCACTTAGCTCTATTCTTGTATCCTTGGTCTCAACACTCAATCATGCTGATTCGTTCCCTCAGTCCCCCTTTAACGACACACGTGGTGCATAAGGAATGATGTCCCTTTGTTAGTGGCTAGGAACTGGAATTTTTGCAGCATGGCCCTCAGAGTGGATTTCGACACGCTTACACCAATAAGCTAATGCAGGTGAGGCATGGGTGAACATGAACCATGAGCCGACCTGTGGATGCAACGTGTTTGGATATAATTCTCAACCTAACAGGTCCTACCTAGGCATGGCTCAATTAAATGCGCTGAACAAAGAGTTTCGACCTCGCGTCGCTTACAATTAGATTTTAGAAAAAATATAATCGTCTCACATGTGTTCCATTTAACAGTCATGACGTATGAAGCAATAAAATAGATACAACGTTAAATTAATGTTCATACAAGAGGTAATTCAAACCGACAGAGCGCTTCACAATTTACAATTAAAATTACACGCAATAATTGAATTACATGAAGAATTCATATCGAGCGCAGCATTCTGGCTCTTAGTGAATTAAAACAATATAAATTAAAGTACAGAAATGGAAAAATAGTTACAATAAATTTATATTCCGTAACATATAGGTTTTCAGCTATTTCTCTGAACCATGCTCAAGTGTATATGGAAATCATATAATACATAGCACAAATACATACTTAAACAATACATAGGCAAATACTATTAAATAAAATGATACCTTTGAGAGAAGTCGAAGGGTACCTTGATTCTCTATGGCGCCGGCTGCCTCTCACGACCCGAGTAAGCTGATGGAATTAGCTAAAATGTGCTCGAAGTGAGGGAGCGGAAGCGTGTGGGTACATATATAGAAAGGTATATTGCGTATCACGTGACTGTTCGCAAAGCATGTGGTTGGTTCGAGAACTGGACAATGGTCCTAAAGTTACATAACATCTTGACCTGTTCTAGAAGCACCTAGAAAAAGGAAGCTTGGAACAAAGGGCCAAGGGTTTCAAATATTCGAATTTGAAGTAAACAAGGCAAGTGGGTCACGAAGTCGGACAATTTTATCAGACTGTGACACCCCCTTGCTTTTGAGGCGTTTATCTTGCCAAAGATAAAATGCCTCCTACAAATTATGTATGATAAAATGTAGAAGTCCACAATGAAGAAAAATTTACACAAAAAAAAATTTCGACATTCCTAGAAATAAAGTGTGCAACTATATTTCATATTTACAGGAAGGAATCCGTAGGGTTCAGTTAATTGATTAAACAACATTCTATCAGTACCGGCACTTGATGGCATCAAGCACGACTCATGTAATCTGCGCCAACATTCAAAGACCCTTTGATGTAATGAATATTTGCGTCATACTGTGTCAGAAACAAAGACCAACGCATTAAACGGCTGTTCGTAAATTGCGCCTGTCCGAGAAAGGCCAACGGCTGGTGATCGCACTCAATGACAAAGGTTTTTCCGTACAAATAGTTTTCGAACTTTTTTATGGCCCAAACTATTGCAAGACATTCCTTTTCACTGGTGGAATATTTCTGTTCAGTAGTTGTGAGTTTACGGCTTGCATATGCAACTGGGTGTTTGGTGTCATTGTGTTCTTGTAATAACACTGCTCCTAATCCTGTGTTGCTAGCATCAGTCCTTAACAAGAATGGTTTTGTCAGATCTGGCAGTTTAACAACTAAATCTGAAGTCAGTCTAGATTTCAGTGTGTCAAAAGCGTTTTGGCATGCATCAGTCCACACTACTTTTGTAGGCATATTCTTACGTGTCAAGTCAGTCAGAGGACATGCAATGGCACTAAAATCTGGTACGAATTTTCTGTAGTAGTTAGCAAGACCAAGAAAACTTCTAACTTGTGTTTTTGTTAGCGGTTGTGAAGTGTCCTTAAGTTGTGCTATCTTAGCTTCACTTGGCGACATAGTTCCATGACTCAACTTGTGTCCCAAGAAGTCTAAGGAGAATTGTGCTATTTCACACTTCGTAGGGCGGGCAGTGAGGTTGGCTTGTTTTAATCTGGCTAGCACATCTCGTAAGAGTGTTAAGTGCTCCTCCCATGTCTGGGTGCCTAGAATTAAATCATCCATGAAGTTCTCAACTCCACGTCCGTACAGTGGTTCTAACAATGACCGCATCATTTTAGAAAAAATGCTTGGAGCGTTTGAAACTCCGAAAGGCATAACTTTCCATGTGTAGTTTCCTACTGGTGTAGTGAAAGCTAGTATGTGTCGATCAGTGTCCTTGACCTTGATTTGCCAAAAACCGCGTGACAAATCTATTTTGGTATAGTAATGAGCGTTAGCTAGCTTAGTGAAGATGAGATCCGGATCAGGAAGAGGTTCGGCACAAAACTCTGTCACTTGATTGAGTTTGCGGTAGTCTACGCAAAAACGGAACGAGTTATCACGTTTTTTAATCAACACGATGGGTGATCCGTAGGCACTGTCAGTCTTCTCTATGACCCCTAGATCTAGCATAGTCTTAATCTCACGTCTAACGTCATCTATCTTAGCGTGTGGCAACGGATACGGCTTCAAACGTATCGGTTTGTTGTCAGTCAGCTTCAGTGAAAATTCTATTAAGTCTGTCAACCCTGGTTTGTCTGTCAGAGTAGATGAGAACTCATTAAGCAATTCATTCACTTCTTTTTTCTGTCTTTCTGTCAAGGCTTCATTTACCCTAACGTCTTTGACAGTTTCGTCCGTCTGTAGAGGACAGTTTGGTAAAGTACCAGTGACGCAATCAGTATCCCCCTCGTCTTCTGTAACTATTGTCGCTACGACAAAATCAGCTTGAGTGGTTTGATCCTCACGGCTTATGTACTTTTTGAGTAGGTTAACATGAAAGATTTTCTCTCTCTTTCCTGTCTGCACCTTATAGTTCAGTCCCCCTAGCTTGGCGGTAACTACAAAGGGCCCCTTCCATTTCATCTGAAGTTTGTTATGTGCTTCAGGAAGCAACAGTAACACTTTGTCATTAACTTCAAATTCTCTAGGTTTGGTGTGCTTATTGTAATATTCTGCCTGTCTAGACTGAGCTATCGTCAAGTTTTCCCGTGCTATCTTGCCTATAGTTTCAAGACGGTTTCTTAAGTCAGTGACGTATGTATAAGTTGTCTTAACTTCGTCATCTGTCTTTTCATCAGTCCAAAGTGCCTTCAAAATCATCATCGGTCCGCGTACAGTACGTCCGTAAAGTAGCTCAAATGGTGAAAACCCGGTGGAAGATTGTGGCACCTCCCTATATGCAAATAGTAGGGCAGGGATGTATCTGTCCCAGTCTTTCGGTTTATCAGTGGCGAGCTTTTTAAGTGCTGTTTTTAATGTCCCATTGTATTTTTCAATCAGACCATTTGCCTGGGGGTGGTATGGTGTGCAAGTAAGATGTTTGATGGAAAGTAAGCGATTTACTTCCTTCATTACGTTGCCTATGAATTGACTCCCCTGATCCGTCAAAATTTCAGTAGGAATTCCAACACGACTCCAAAGACCGAAAAGGGCTTCGGCGACAGTTTCAGTATCAATATTTTTCAATGGTACTGCGTCGGCGAATCTTGTTGCGTAATCAATAGTGGTCAGCACGTATCGATTACCTCTCGTTGATGTGGGTATTATAGGCCCAATCAAATCCAATGCTACGCGTTTGTAGGGCTCACTGATCAGTTCAGGCTCTCCTAACGGTGCGGGTCTGATTGAATTTTTAGACTGTGTTCTCTGGCATGTGTCGCAACTTAACACGAATCTACGGATATCGGCAGTGATGTCCGGCCAATAAAACTCACTTGTAATACGACTAGTTGTTTTTTGTACACCCATGTGTGCACCAAAAAGACTCTCATGACCTAATCGTAATACGTCATTTCGTTTGGTTTGTGGAACGACTAATTGTTTCCGAAATTCGTCTCCCACTTTCGAATAGCGGTACAATAAACCCTTTTTCAGAATAATGCACGCTTTCTTATTCGAATCGTCAGTGTTGACGTCACTAACAAGTACAGCTTGTCTGCGTAACTTGTCTAGTGTTTCGTCCTCAGCTTGTAATATTTTAATCTCGCTAACTGTTGCTTTATCTACGGCTGGTGCGGCAGACATCGGTGCAGTTACAGATTTGTCTTTACTACTCGCTGCTCTGGTTACAGCGTTAACCAGTGGTGGTTCAGTTGAAGTTTGTTTTTTGCACGGCAAAACATACTTGCAACCAAGGATCACGTCATGCGGTGAGTTTTCCATAACTGCCGCTTTGACTGTTCCTTCTACAAAGTCTGAAACAATCGAGACTTCAGCTACTGGTAAAATGTCTTGTTCGCCGTTTGCAAAGGTGACAGAGATTGTCTCCCCTGTGTAGTCGGTACGGTTAACTAATGATGCATTTACAATAGCGTCTAGCTCACACCCTGTATCAAGCAAAGCGATTGTATCGTGACCGTTTGCCTGTACTGGTGTTCGATTCGACTTTTCTGTTTTAGGTGTATGACTTTCTACTGCGTAAACCTTAGCTGTTTTCTTTTCAGGACATGTTCGCGAAAAATGGCCACTATCACCACAAGTGTAACATGCAAGATTCTTTTTATCTTTCTGTTTGTCGGACTTGTTTTTAGTGTCGGGTTTAGATGTTTTATCATCACGCTCATTAGGTGCCTTCCCGTCATTTTTCTTATCCTTTCGAGTCTGCGGTTCGTTCGGTCGAGACTTGTTGTTCGCGTGTGCGTTCGAGAATCGAGAATGTGCGTCATCAAAGCGATCGGCGGCGTTGCCTATCTCCTCTAGCGTAGATTTTTCCCTTATTGCTAAGTGAATCAGTAGATCTGATCTGTACGACCCGAGAATGTGGTCTTTTATCATTTCATCCCTAAGACCTGCGTACGTCTGTGGAGTTTCGGCTAGATCTATCCATCTTTGGAACAAGTCAGCTACGCGTCGTATGTACTGTGCGTGCGTCTCTGAACTGGCTTTAGTGGCCTGTTTAAACTTACGTCGGTATGTATCTGCTGTGAGTTTGTAACGTTTCAATAATGCGGCCTTGACTGTGTCGTAATTATCTGACTCAGAATCGCTAAGCTTATTGAACTCGTTTTTCGCACTGCCCTGCAATAACCCCGATAAATTTATCGCCCAATGTTCCGCTGGAATGTTTGTTGCTCTGGCTAACTTTTCAAACGTTTTTAAATACGCGTCTATTTGATCTTTGTTCTCATCAAATGGGACCATATTTATCTTTGGAATGATATTTTCAATTCTACTGTGATTATTTCCATCGCTAGAACGCGAATCACCACTGCTTCTGCGATCACGGTTTGGATTGGTAACTTCTAGTTTCTTTACTTCCCATTCTAACCGTTTTATTTCCGCGTCTGCGGCGATGCGTTTTGCTTCTGTGTCCGCTGCGATGCGTTTAGCCTCGGTTTCAGCTAGTCTTTCAGCCTCTAACTTCTTAGCTTCGCGGGCAGCTAACCGTTCTTCCCTTTCTATCTCTTGCCTTTCTTTGTCCGCTTTTTCTACTCTCTCCTTTTCTCTTTCTTTCTCCTTTTCCGCTTTCTCCGCTCTCTCTTTCTCTAGAGCTAACTCAGTTTTGATGTAGTTTGTCAGTTCGTCACCTTGATATCCTATCATGATACCGGCTTCTTTCAGGTCTTCGATAACCTGTTTGCGATCCATTTTACTGTCTTAGCGCGCTGGCTACAATAAGAATGTATCTCGTGAATTGTGTGTTTTAACCGTCGGCGATAACTCCGCTTATCCCGAAAATAACTTTTAGGCTACAACCTTACAAAAATTATTTAATTTACTCAGAACACCTTCCGAAATAAATTACGCGTTAACTCTTTACACGTTTCACCTGCTTGTCACAGTGTCCGCTGTTCCAAGACTTCCGTAATGTCGCGGCTCCTACCATACAACATTACACATTATATCTAGCACCCTAAATATAATAGTCCGAAGTCTGTTACTACCGATAACTCTCCTAGCTGGCGGTATAACCTTCGACTCCTCACAATGAAGTACTCAGTAACACAATACTAAATAAATCATTCAATAGCTAACATGACATATTTAACTACGCTTAAATATATCAACATTAACTAACATGCACGCTACTCTGCAAAAGAATACATGCACATGTCACAACAAAAGCAAAGAAAATCAGTGGTACAAAAATCAAAAGAACAATTGGCAATTCTGTTCGTTCGTTCGTTTCTAGGTTATGATGCGCCCTATGTATAAAAATGTTACAATTTACAATTTAATACATATCAATCCCGCGACGACCCACACTTGTTACGTTTCCAGTATTTATTTAAAGACCCTGCTTAGAATAATTAAAAGACTTTAAATATAATTAATTCTTCCTCTCATATTCTACGCAGACTGGTTGCTCAATTTATTATCTGACTAATTAAAAGTGCGTCTTGTAGTTCAGACGACAAATTTACAGACTAATAAACTGCGAACTTTTAGCTAGATTTGAAAACAGTTAAATCCCTCTAAATTAATATGCACTCGTCATCAATCTTTCTGCTCATCCGCCCCCATTCAAATCTAAGAATTAATCTAATTGGTCTATTGTGCATAGAAATCAACTACTAAGAGGTATTAACAAAGAAAATAAGATTTAATAAAGTTTAACAAATTAACAATAAATCGAATGCAACGCGAATAGTCTTCACTCTGTCTTTACGCGCCTATGCCTGATTTTTGTCAATCTAAATTGCCAGAAAAGTGTTCCTTTGAGATCTGTACACTTGATCTTGCACTTAGCTCTATTCTTGTATCCTTGGTCTCAACACTCAATCATGCTGATTCGTTCCCTCAGTCCCCCTTTAACGACACACGTGGTGCATAAGGAATGATGTCCCTTTGTTAGTGGCTAGGAACTGGAATTTTTGCAGCATGGCCCTCAGAGTGGATTTCGACACGCTTACACCAATAAGCTAATGCAGGTGAGGCATGGGTGAACATGAACCATGAGCCGACCTGTGGATGCAACGTGTTTGGATATAATTCTCAACCTAACAGGTCCTACCTAGGCATGGCTCAATTAAATGCGCTGAACAAAGAGTTTCGACCTCGCGTCGCTTACAATTAGATTTTAGAAAAAATATAATCGTCTCACATGTGTTCCATTTAACAGTCATGACGTATGAAGCAATAAAATAGATACAACGTTAAATTAATGTTCATACAAGAGGTAATTCAAACCGACAGAGCGCTTCACAATTTACAATTAAAATTACACGCAATAATTGAATTACATGAAGAATTCATATCGAGCGCAGCATTCTGGCTCTTAGTGAATTAAAACAATATAAATTAAAGTACAGAAATGGAAAAATAGTTACAATAAATTTATATTCCGTAACATATAGGTTTTCAGCTATTTCTCTGAACCATGCTCAAGTGTATATGGAAATCATATAATACATAGCACAAATACATACTTAAACAATACATAGGCAAATACTATTAAATAAAATGATACCTTTGAGAGAAGTCGAAGGGTACCTTGATTCTCTATGGCGCCGGCTGCCTCTCACGACCCGAGTAAGCTGATGGAATTAGCTAAAATGTGCTCGAAGTGAGGGAGCGGAAGCGTGTGGGTACATATATAGAAAGGTATATTGCGTATCACGTGACTGTTCGCAAAGCATGTGGTTGGTTCGAGAACTGGACAATGGTCCTAAAGTTACATAACATCTTGACCTGTTCTAGAAGCACCTAGAAAAAGGAAGCTTGGAACAAAGGGCCAAGGGTTTCAAATATTCGAATTTGAAGTAAACAAGGCAAGTGGGTCACGAAGTCGGACAATTTTATCAGACTGTGACAGTCTCTTTTGAAGAAAGTCTTATGACAGTCTCCATGTACTTCTATTACTAATGTAAACTTTGTCTCTTTTGAAGAAAGTCTTATGACAGTCTCCATGTACTTCTATTACTAATGTAAACTTTGTCTCTTTTGAAGAAAAGCAGCAGAAGCAAATCGCGGTTATGCTTTGTAAAAGAACAGGATAAATATCAGATATCGGCCATTCTTCAGACGCTACATGAAAAGTTTTTTTTTTCAATCACAAGTCTTCTCCATATAATCATTTTACTTTTATTTAATTCTAAATATGCAGATCGCTCACATTACGAAAATGCACGTTCAATCAATACTATTCTTATCTACGGTCGTGAAAGATAACTAGCCGATTGATAGGTTGTCTAGGCGTTGAAACAAACAAACAAACAAGCTAGCTTACCAGAGTTGAACTAAATACCTGTTTAGTTGACAGATTTCTGAGGCCAAGTTACCAGCCTTGACCTTGACCTATTAATGACGACAGTCGTCGGCTGCTGTAAAACACGCGCACGAGCGTAATAACACGTTTGTCTCGCGCAGCAAAAGAGTCGTCAATTTAATACATTGTTTCTCGTGCATTGAACTAACATGAACCCCAGACTTAGCAAATTTTGATTTGAGGGATTTTCTTTTCACATTTTAATATCTGCTTAATTATACATATTTACTGTACAGCAATATTTTATAACTTATGAGATTCTCGAACGTTATAGTTATCGTGCAGAAGTAACTCACTGTACAATGCAATGCAATCACTCACTTCAAAAAAAATATAGATATAATGAACATAAAACTGTACAAAAGAATACAATCACTTACTTTGTTCAATTATAAATATCCATATAATATGCATAATACTGTACATGGCAAGGCAGTCAATTCATACAATTATAGATAGTGAATATAATTAACAAATATATGTATTTAGCTTTGTTTAAGACTTCCTATATTAGCGTCTTCTTAAAAAGTTGTCGTGAAGCAATGCTAAAATACTTTCTCATTTAGCTAGTCCTATAATATGAAAAAATAACAATATTAATTAATTCTGCATACGTTGTTTTATCCTTCAATAAAATGGTACATCCGACTTATTAAACAACTTAATTTATCACGTTGACACAGTGTAATCTTCATGGATTGGCAATCAACTGTATAAATTTAACTGGCAACGACGGAAAATTGTCATCATTGCAGGAATATATATAAGTAACATTGAAAAAAAAAAATATTCTCCGAGTCCGAGGGTTAGAAACGACAGCGGCCTAAGGACGAAAACTGTCGCCGTTACAATGACGTATCTAGTGAAGGTCCTAGTAGCTCGGCACGACCTGTTGACCTCCTGCAGCGACTGTAGTGTGAAAGTTAACAAAGAGAGTGAAGCATGGCATTATATTACACATTTCTTTACTTGGTGAAGATATGCGGACCTTCTAATATTGGTAACTCAATAAAATAATGAAAAAATACCAGGACACAAAACACTAATTAAAGAAGCGAACAGAAAAAGATACCAGGACACAAAACAATAATTAAAGAAGCGAACAGAAAAAAGGTACTCTGGACACAACAATAATTAAAGAAGTTAATCAAACAGGGCAAAAAGTGCACTAACACCCATGTCTAAATGCTGCTGATTTCGAATACAGATGAAAGCGCATAAGCTAAAGGGATTAAAGTTCTGGAAATCAGAGATATGGGGATTAAATTGTTCTTATCCAAAGTTTCCTTACATGTCTGCGCAGCGCATCCTTTCAGATTTCCAAGTACCCAAGGATTTTTCGAGTGCGCTGTCTGTAGACAGTTATATTGCTCTATCGTCCGAGTGCGCTGTCTGTAGACAGTTATATCGCTCTAGCGTCCGAGTGCGCTGTCTGTAGACAGTTATATCGCTCTAGCGTCCGAGTGCGCTGTCTGTAGACAGTTATATCGCTCTAGCGTCCGAGTGCTTCTTTTATTTTGATGATAGCAGTTTCCGGTTCCGCCGATTTCACTGCTTGACACGAGGTGTGCCGCTGTTGGTAGAGTTGATGATGGTGGCGAAAGGGTTCACCGACAAATGCGCGCCCCGCGATGGACAAAAGCGCGACGACGCGTTCTGTCCCTAACTCTAACCATAACCCTAACTCTAACCATAACCCCTAATCATAACCCTAATCCTAACCCTAACCTAACCCTAACCCTATCGCGCATTTGTCGGGGCGCGCATTTGACGGGTCACCCATTGAGAGGACAGGATAGTAGGGTCTTTGATAGGCTCCCAGAGGAAGTCATGACATATGAGACATATAAGGCCAAACTATTAGCATACTTCAGAGTGATAAGTAAGACATATAGATGTAGGTTTCACCAGTTTAAGAGCGAGAAATAATGATAATGATTTTTGCATTTGACTTGTGTTTGTATAGAGACATAACGGGTGATGTCTCTAAATTATAACAAGGAAAATTATCGTAATATTTATGATAAATTGTCCTTAAATCTCTTTAAGTGTGGATACATAAGTGGTCATGTCCCAAATTATAAAGAGGGGAATTAATATGATATTTAATATCTTAAAGCTAACTGATTATTGAGGCATGTAAAATTATATTATCTTTGTTTCTAAATTGTGTTGAATTAATTATGCATATGTCTTAAAGCTCACTGATTATTGAGGCATGTAAAATTATATTATCTTTGTTTCTAAATTGTGTTGAATTAATTATGTATATGTCTTCACACTGACATAGAAATGTTTGTCACATAAATTAATTATGCATATGTCTTAAAACTGACATAAATTTTGTGTGTGATTTTGAATAGTTATTCTTTTCATATTATGGTGAAGGTTTCACCGGAAATGTTGAAATTTACTATTAATAGAGCAGACGTTAACACAATGGTTAACATCTCAGAAGGAGTTGGGTATGCGGTGGAGTAAATTTGCCTAACCTATTTCTAGACATAACTGTTATATAAATCCTTAAATTGTCAAATGACCTGGCTTTGGGCACTCCTTATGATCGTAGTTTTTGTAAGTGTCAAAGTTGGAAGTAAACAACTTGGAGACTAGGCTAGAACTTGCTGATGCAATCCAAACCATTTCCAACTGAATGAGTAGTTTTTCTGACTAATAGTCTTACACTGTCCAAAACAACCTCAACCAATGGGAATGGACCAAAGGTTTCTTTATTGAAAAATTACTCTATTCTAATCATTTTGAATTTGAACATATCTCAAATCCAGTCCTAAAAGCGATCGTTAGCTTATGGTAAGTTAACTGACTGATAAAGAAAGCGTGAACTTAAAATATTTCATACACGTTTGCTACTGATCTATTGTTTGAATCAGAGAATGCTTATTAATGGAACCATTACTACTTCTATGTTCATCAACTTGACTACGTTGTATATTATACTTGTGGATTTTGTTCATGCTATATTTCTTATACTGTGTGCATATCAGGCTAAAGATATTGTTGCAGGATTTGTAAGTTGAGAATGTTTGTAAGAGAGAAAGGAGTTTAGAGCCTTAAATTTAGTGCTGCCTTAAATTGACTTTTTCAGAGAAAAAAAGACTTTTTCTTTAGTCAAGCTAGGGTGGCTACTGCATTCTGCTTGGGGGTCATGTTGGTGTGTGAATCCAGCTTTGTCGTCAACTTATCAGTAGAGCATTTTGGTATAAGTTGATTCCTGTGAATTCCATTTGAGAGCCAATACCACAGAAATGGTGACTTGAGTTTGGTCTCAAGAATTCACAAAGTTTACAGTTATTGTTACCTGTCAAATACACAACCATTCTAAGCTTACATTTATTGTTACCTGTCAATACACAGTTTTCACATAATCACTAAGTTACACATTTTTATAAAAAGAAGAAAAACATTTTGTTTGTTATTTTTGTGTGTGTGGATAATTGCATGTTTTACAATCCTTACTGATTATGTTTCGACACACTGGGTAGTCATTCAGTGTCACATGCATGACTTTATGTTAGATGTAAAATGATTTATCTGATAGTTGCATGCATTACCTATGGTGATATACAAAATGTACATTTATTTTATTAAATAATATAGATATAAGTTATTTTACAAGCGACTTCAGTGTCAGAAAGTATAGTATTAGATGTTTCCCCATGGCATAAACTTTTTACTCTCAGTGCAGATGCTCGCCCCATTGTGGTAAACAATTACACTGGTATTACAAATGTCACACATTATACAGACAAATGACGTTATACAATTACACTGGTATTACAAATGTCACACATTATACAGACAAATGACGTTATACAATTACACTGGTATTACAAATGTCACACATTATACAGACGAATGACGTTATACAATTACACTGGTATTACAAATGTCACACATTATACAGACGAATGACGTTATACAATTACACTGGTATTACAAATTTCACACATTATACAGACGAATGACGTTCAATTACACTTGTATTACAAATTTCACACACATTTTATACAGACGAATGGACGTTATACTGTTCTCTAATTATACTGGTATTACAAATTTCATACACATTTTATACAGACGAATGAACATTATACTATGCTACAGTAGGAAAGAAAAATGAACGTTACACATTGAGCTAAACAGATCAAACAAACGAATGCCAAACGCTGTGCTAAAATAGATCAAACAAATGAACGTCACACACTGTTGTTAAAGTAGCACAAATGAACGTCACACACTATGCTAAAACAGATCAAACGATCGTCACACACTGTACTCAAATAGATCAGACAAGGGATCATCACAAACAAACGTCACACATTATGCTAAGGTAGGACAAACAAACGTCACACATTGTGCTAAGGTAGAACAAACAAACGTCACACATTGTGCTAACGTAGGACCGACAAAAGAACGTTACACGCTAATCTAAAGTAAGACAGACAAGCGAACGTCACACATTATGGTAAAGTAGGACAAACAATTGAACGTCACACACTAGTCTAAAGTAGGACAGACAAACGAACGTCACACTGTGCTAAAGGCATGGTCATGAAAGATGCTTGGTGATCCTATGGGTCATAGATAATTGCCAGTGATCAATGCTTCTTCACTACTCTAAATGCTTATCACATGGTCTAAACCTCTTATCCTATTGACCTACTTAACCTTGTCAGTTGAGGTCATCATCTTCAGTTAGAGCCAGTCGAGACAGCTGGGATATCTCGCAAAAGAAGCACATGAATGGCAAGGATGACAATGTAAACAGTGAAAAAAGTAGGTTTCACGGGTCCGAAAGACTCGTAACCGAAAGGTAGGTAGACATGATTCTTACGTCACCATGGGTCAAACAGACCCAAAAGTGCATAATAACAAAAACATTGTTGTTGTGTCACTTGACAAGACCCAAAAGCATATACCAAACCATTATTGTTACGACACAACGGACAAACAGAACCCAAGAATACATGATACATAAAACATTGCTACTATGTCAGCATAGTTCAAACAGACCCCAGAGCGACTGTAACTATACCATTGTTGTTACGTCAAACAGACCCAAGAGCGACTGTAACTATACCATTGTTGTTACGTCAAACAGACCAAGAGCAAATGGTACGTCACAACGGGTCAACGTTACCATTGGTAAAGCACAGCCAAGAACGGCAGAACACTTGTGTGCATGTACTGGTCAAGAAGCCCCACGAGTGAACATTAGCTAATTAGCTGTTTGTTATGCGTGAAAGCCTCGTGCGCTATATACAGCACACTATCAGTGACCCTATCAGGTCACTGCCCCCTTCACTAGATTAGAATATGTCAGCAACTCATAACCTTATCAGGTCATTGCCCTGTTCAGTAGATTAGAATTCCAAAGTTAGCCTGAGGCGAGACTGTGAAAATTTGAGGGCATGTTTTGGACGTGACATCACTCGGCACACATAACGCTCGTTGCAACTTGGCGTGTCTAGTGTTGCAGTGTTGATCATTTATGCAGGGTCGTTTGTATTGTTGTTGTTAATACGTCCGTTGTAACTCGATATCGACATATTTAGCAGTGTTATCATTTATGCAGGGTCTCTTGTATTGTTGTTGTTAATACGTCCGTTGTAACTCGATATCGACATATTTAGCAGTGTTATCATTTATGCAGGGTCTCTTGTATTGTTGTTGTTAATACGTTCATTGTAACTCGATGTCGACATATTTAGCAGTTATTTATGAATGGTCTCCTGTATTGTTAGTTCGCTTGTTGTAACTCGATGTCGACATATTTAGCAGTTATTTATGAATGGTCTCCTGTATTGTTAGTACGCTTGTTGTAACATAGCGTTGACATTTTAGCAGTTATCAATTATGCAGGGTCGCCTGTAATGTTAGATCATCAGGGTTACCAGAACTATTGTTAAATAATCTAAAGTCACCAGTATTACAGGAAAACATTATTGTTGTTAGCTAATGAGAGTAAATCTGTCGTGACAGTCCTAGATAAGGAGTATTATTATTTTCCATGAGAAAAAAAAACAACTTTATTTGTTGTCAGTCATGGGTACATCATAATTGGATTTCAGTCATAGGAAAAGCAGTATTGTTATTTTCCGGGAAAAGTCATTAATTTTTATCAGTTATGGGTAAATCATTATTGGGCATCAGTCATATGAATAGCTGTATTGTCATTTAGCAAAGGAAATGCGTTACTATCTTCTGATAGCGCAAAAAACCCCAATATATTGTCAGTGTCACAGTTTTGTCAGTGAGCGTGTGTAATACATTTGTTGTCAAACAACAAAGGGAAAAGAGCGTTTGTATTGTTTATAACGAAGGAAAAGAGCATTTGATGTCAAATAAAAAAGGGAAAAGAGCGTTTGTATTGTCTGTAACAAGGGGAAAAGAGCATTTCTATTGTTTGTAACAAAGAGTATTGTTTGTAACAAAGAAAAAAGAGCGTTTTGTATTGTTTGTAACAAAGGAGAAAAGAGTGTTTGTATTGTTTGTAAACGCATGTAATTCGTACTCTTTTCTTAAATGAAGATATTTTCCAGCGATTCCTAATACCATAAACTAAAATCTCTAAAGCGCCGTTCGACTACCCGAGGTAGGAAGTGTGAATTAAACAACAAACCCAACTGCCATAATTGAAACCCAAACACCTGCATGTGCTGTCAGTGAGTAGACCTCACGACTCCTCAATATATCGTTGCATAATTTTCCTGAGCGCAGACCAAAAGTAACACTTTTAAACAAGGAAACAGCTGTTTTGTTGTAAGATAAGAGAAAAGAAAGCAATATATAGTTGTACAGATTTCGTGAGCACAGTCTAAACAACACTTTTAAACAAAGAAACAGCTGTTTTGTTGTCAACACAAAAGAAAGCATATTGATAACCTTATGATAGAGAAGAAAGTGGGTGAATGGGGGCTCGCTAAATATAGATTAAAGAGGATTTTTTGCCTTCTCCTTTAGTAAGAAGTCTTCCCCAGTGGAAATATTGTTAGAAGATTGTGGTATGGAGGTTTGTTAGAAGATTGTATATTGTATGGAGGATTGGTGGAAGATTGTGTAGAGGATTGTTAGAAGATTGTGTAGAGGATTATTAGAAGATTGTGCAGAGGACTGTTGGAAGGATTATGTGAAGGATTGTTAGAAGGATTATGTGAAGGATTGTTAAAAGATTGTGCGGAGGATTGTTGGAAGGATTGTTAGAAGATTGTGCGGAGGATTGTTGGAAGGATTATGTGAAGGATTGTTAGAAGATTGTGTTGCATGGAGGAATGTTAGAGGATTGTGGAAGGATTATGTGAAGAATTGTTAGAAGATTGTGTTGCATGGAGGAATGTTAGAGGATTGTTGGAAGGATTATGTGGAGAAGCTTAGTGGAGTAGAAAAGAGTTAATGATAGTCCTCACGTGCTAATGAACTGTTCTTGGACTCGTGCAAGGCTTCCTGGTAAGGAATTCTCACTCTTTATCGACTCCTAACAAAATATCGAACTCATTAGATGTTCAGTTTTTGTCTCATAAATCCGCTGCCCTAAGTCATCTCTCAATACCTTCATTTTAATTCGTCCACAATTTGTAGCCGTGATCATTTCCTAATTCATTCAGTCTTCTCTCAGCAAATGTATATTTCCACGTTAATCTCTCAACCATATCCAGTCCTCAATTCGTTCAAGTTAATCTCTCAACCATATCCAGTCCTCAATTCGTTCAAGTTAATCTCTCAACCATATCCAGTCCTCAATTCGTTCAAGTTAATCTCTCAACCATATCCAGTCCTCAATTCGTTCAAGTTAATCTCTCAACCATATCCAGTCCTCAATTCGTTCAAGTTAATCTCTCAACCATATCCAGTCCTCAATTCGTTCAAGTTAATCTCTCAACCATATCCAGTCCTCAATTCGTTCAAGTTAATCTCTCAATCATATCCATTCTAAATTCTTCCTCGTTAATCTCTCTAAATCATGTCCAGTTAAATTCAGCCTTATTTTTAGCCACGGTTCATCATTAATATCACAGTGATCCTTACTACATAAAAAAATGCTCAGAAAAATTAAGTGAACTGCAGTAAGCACCAGAAACAGAAATCGCCGCGTGAGGCATACTTCAAAGCTACGGTCACTGGTTCTTGATTGTCGGCTACTTTACATTTACCAAGATGTCAGCTGGTGTGTCATTACTATGAAGTAACTACAGCCCTTGCTTGACTAGCAATATTAAAAGTCGAACTGCCAAGTCTGTTAAACGATTGGTAAATCTTTAATCATATGCACACAAACTTCTATTGCCAGAAAAAGAATTATTTAAAAGATACGTTAATCATTAAAAAAATAAAAAGAGCATTGAAGAGGTGGCAGGTGAAAGAGTTAATGATTGTTAAATTTTTTAAATAGGTTTTGGCCGACACGGAAGTTTTTTGGTGCATGCAGTTCAAGGGACACAACTTATATCAGCCATTTTAGTTTTGCACGAAGAGTTGTTTCCTTTGTCCAAAAGTTTTAAACTGAGATATTGTACGTTGGAATTGGGAACTATCGAATAACTTTTGAAAATAATCTCATTTTTTAATTTCTTTTTTCATCCCATGCTTATTCGGATGCAACACAACCCGACGCCATGAATACTTCATTTTACCAGTGGGTTTTGTTTTCCCCTCCATCTTTCAAAAGCACTATTCTATTGTCGCTGTATAAACAGGAAAAAAAACCTTTCCTCGACCTCAACGATATGAAAAGTGTCGACCCATCTATAACCTTACATTCAAATCTTAAATAAATATTTAAAAGAATATCTCAATCAACTGTACATAATATTTTCGGCGATTTCTATTTAGCTTATAACACTGAAACTATCACTTAAAAAACAAAAGTTAGTCATTTATTACGGAAGGTTTGCGTTATTGCCTGCACAGGAAATGGAGATAAGGCTAGGTTGTCTGTACATACGCATAAATGTGTAGATATGTGGTATTTTACAATATTGGAACCTATTCAAGAGAGATGAATATATATGGCTTTGTACTACTATTGCGTTAAAGTGTTTCAAAAGTATTATTTTTAATTCAGATTCCAATATCAACAATTCTTTACTGTGGGTAACAGAAAAAGAATCTTCATCCAGCTTAAATAATAACTGAATTGGAAAAATTGAATTAAGAGATTATAACTGAATTGAACAATTTCTAAGCTGTAATAATTTTTTTAAAGTTTCAGGTCTAGTGTTTGGAAATATATACCCATCTTTGTTGTTAAAAACAGTAAATGTAGTGTCTTAAAAAAAATAATTAATTAATTTTGTGATAAAACATCAGCAATTACTTAAAATATTTGTCATAGATAAGACTAATATAAGTATGCATAAACAGAGAGGATAAAAAGTAATAAAGCCTTAATAAATGGCTGAAAAATTGCAGATTTATTTTACCTGCATTTAACGAAGTAATATAACATGGTCAATTACACGGTCTGTTAAATGGTAATTCCATGGCCAGTCATATAAAATTCTGTGAATGTCAAAAGTGTGTTAAAATTAAAATCTTACTACCATCAAGAGTTGAAAATCCTTAAAGCCCATTTGGTATTCAGGCACTGATTTATTCTCAGGCATATGATATTAAGCTGTCAATATATAAATTAGGACTTGTACACAGTATTTTAAACTTATGTGATTGTGGATTTTTAATGGTTCAAATCATAACTGAAAGAAAATAAACTCCTTCAGTAACAGCATAGGTAAACTTTGTTAAGGTAATCTGCAAGACTCAAATGTAAGTCCAACATTTTTGTTATTTATACACAACCCCTATTGAGTTTTAAGAGGTCTATCCAAATTTCACCATTATTCAATGTAACACTAGCTTTTGAACTCAAATTGGTCAAAAAGAATTGAGCTTTTGAACTTAAATTGGCTAAATGAAATGGCTTCTTCCATCCAGAGCATAGACAAGTAAGTATGCCAAGTTGTGGGTGTGTAATATTAAGCTAAACATGATAATGATAAAACTCAAATCAACCTTGATGTTTCATAAAGGAGTTTCTAAAGTCAGGATTCTTCCAATCAATATCAAAGACATATCACACTCTCATTTAAATATAAGCAGTCATTTGGAAAACTAGATGTCATTTCTGAAAACATTCTCTAAGACAAACTATAATACCATTCCCTGAAGGGCAAGATGCAGGGAGGTAAGGAAATCAAAGGACCTATAAAGGAAACTTAAAGCTGAGGAAAATCCATAAAATGGATCAGCAAAGAATGGTCAGAAACTAGGGGATTAAGAAGGAATAGACACATCCATAAATAACATGACAAGAATGACACAAAGCATTGCAATATCAAGTCAAACAAAGGCAAGTTACAAAGACGCATCAAGTCACACAGGGACATCAAGTCACAAAGAATTACATAAGATGTCTCCCTCCAGTAACCAAGAAGGCAACAAACATTTTTCTCCTTCAGTATGTATATATATAATATTTATTTTAATTAAAAAAACAGATTAAACCCAATAAGATAAATATACATTTATTACAGGTCAAACCAAATTTTTGCAAGATTTATGGATATTAGTTAAAATATAAACATAAATACAAGTCAAAGTTTTCAAAATTGTATTTATTTAATAATTCAACATTAAATTTTTGCTTCTACTGAAGCATACATTTCACAATCACACAAACACTATCATCATGGCATTTGATTTCAGTTTATATATCAGTGCACTGCACAAGTATTGTTTTCAAGTTTCACATTTATTTTTCACATTTTAAATTCAAGCAGACACCATTTCACTTACTTGCTTAAGTACACAAACACTTTCAAATTTCACTTATGAAAATAAATCAAGCAGACATCATTGCAATGCTGATGCATTCATTACTTTTTAAGTTTTACTTCTAAAATAATTCCATGAGACACAAAAGCAATGTACAAGATCTCTATGCATCATCTTTAAAGTTTCACTTGAAAAACAATTCATGTAGATATGACTGCAATGTTCAAAGTGTGTATTGATAATTTTTCTAGCCTTCTTTTTTACACTCTATTCCCCATGCCTGAAAATCTGACTGACGAGTAGGCAAGTTACCTAGAGTCTCACCAATCCAGTAGTATGCTGCAACAAACATCATTATGCATCAGAAAATGTACAAAATTATTCTAACCAAAACACTGTTTCAGCCAGATTATATGTTTGATGAAAGTGGGAAATGTTTTATTTGTGCTTTTTTCAAATCATAAAGTTACAATAAAAATCAAATGGATAAACATGAAATTATTTAATTCTTGATGAGTCCACATTAAAGAAAATATGCAAAAGTAAATCTACTGTTAATGCTATCAATTATTCTTATTCAAAGATGCAAAATCTCTGTCAAAGAGTCAGTTAATTATTTTTTAATAGTGAATTAATTATTTTTAGAAAAATAAATGTTGGTCATTACTAGGGCTGTAATATGTTTTTATTCCATATATATGTGTGAATTTACTTACAAATTATAATCAGTAATGATATTTATTTTCTCAACAAACAAACATTACTAAAGGAGCACATAAAATTTTAACCAAAATATTAAGTAAGTACATTCTAAACTTTGCCCATATCCCAATTACAAAATAAAATTAATAGAGGGTATGTAGAATTCAGCCTGACATATATTTGAACATTTTTGAATAGAAGACAATTTGAACACGACTATAATGAATAACACTAAATGTGTTGTTATGATATGCATGCTGGCCAGCAGAGAATGATACAATGATACCAGTCAATGAACTGCAAATTTTATATGTAAAGGTTTTAGGCTTTCATTAAAACATTAACCTTTAAATGGATTTGCAGGCATTGTATAAATTAAAAAAACACTGAAGTACTTGATTTAGATATATTCTAACTGATATGATGATTTCAGGTACTACAAATTGTGTCAGAGTAAGAATTATATCCCTTGAAAGGGAGGTCAATTTATACTTATGCCCATGCTAGAATAGTTATCTACTCATGGCATACATATACTGTGCTGTTAGTATTTAGACATATTGTTTTAGTGTATACTCTCTATTACATATATATTACTGTATGTATATTATATTACTTATATATGAGGTATACATATGTGTGTGTGTGTGTGTAGGTGTGTGTGTATGCATGCGGGTGTGAATTACTTCCCCTTACTCTTTCCTAACAAAATCATGTATGAAACTAAATTAGTGATAAAATTACATGGGCTCTGAGGGCAATACATTTTTGTCACATACAGAAGAAAGCATGAACAATCTGCTAGCATCTAGTGACTACAAGATGCTGTTTCTGAGAGAGAGAAATTATAGTAAAGATTATTCATTTCAAATTTGTGGGGCTTGGAATGCACATCAAAACATTTAGAATGAATTTTTTTGGTTAAGTACAAATACAGCTTCAGGTAGTGGAAAATGTTACACATTGTTTCATGTTCAATTCAGCAAAAATATGACTTTGAATATTAGTATGTATTGTTTCATGCTCAATTAACAAAAAATGGCTTCAAGTTGTAAAAAGCATACTTCTTTTATGTTCAATTAAACCCAAATTCAGATGACATGGGATGGGTGTATATGAATTTTACACCACCAACTAGATCAAACTGAAAAGATCACAAAACTGCACATTTTATGCTTTCTGTACTAGATAATAAAATATATACAGTAGAGTCTACAATTATGAATAACTTTTGTTCTTAAGAACATCTGCAATCTAATTTCGTAAGTAAGTCTGAATTTCTATACTGCCAAATGTGCCATAAGTATCCATCAAATTAATCAGTGGTGAAAATAAATGCTTTACAACTTTTATTTTACAAAAAAAGTGCCTCAGGCTTATTAATGACAATGTAATAAAATACAGAAAACAGCATAACACAAACAATTCAAACTAAAAAAATGTTAATATCAGGGTAAATGCATATTGCATAAACTGTAAACATTACTAGTTTCAGTAAACAATAATGTCGCATTATAGAACTGGTTACTGGCGGTTTTTCAAAACTGTAATGAAGTCTGAAGAGATACTTTCCGTTTTACTTCATAAATTTTTTTATAGCATGAAAATTTTATCTAAATTGAAAATTAATAGGTTTTATGGGCTTGTTCATATTGGCAGGTTTCCGTAAGTTGAGACACTATAACTCGAGACCCTACTATATAAATATTTCAAACAAGGGTACAACAAATTCTATATCTGAAAATCATTTTTGTTTGCATGTATGTATATATATGACTTTTAAAAATAATGTTAGAATAACATATATAAATGTAACTGGAAATAATTATTAAAATCAAAGCTGAACGGTTTGTGCATATCTACTTTTTTTTTTTAAAGTTCTAATTTCAATCTTTTACTAAACAATGATGAGGCCCAAAAATCTGCACTGACAATGAGAGACAGAAAAAGAGGGGAGATTGGTGGTAAAGAAGAAAAAAAGGGAAAACAAATAATAGAGTCTGTAATACTCACAATTCAGCACAAATGGACTATACTGGTATATCTTCCATCGAAAATCTGTTAAGACAAATATAATTTTGTTAATGTGGTTTCCTTGTTAAGAAGTTACAGTTTTATGCACTCTTTTAAATTTTAAATAGTTTAAATTTAAATATCCAGATTAAATTCATAATTTAGGTTAATAAAGAACCTATATATGTTGTAATGAGGTAAGTATAATGCTTATTTAAAAAAAGAATTCTGGTAAAAAATGTTTTTTCCCCCTGGTAAAATCTTACTTTCTAAGTTTTAACAAAAATATGCCTTTTACAGATTTCAAACCCCTATAACATCAACATTTTTATAATTTTTATCTTTTTTTTATGTTTTATGTAAGCATTAGGCCCTGTTGTAGACTTTAACTTTGTAAAATAATTAGATTTAATCCACTTTACTTTTTGCACTTCATGTAACAAAATGGTACTCTTGACAAGAGAATGAGCTATGTATATACAGAGAGAAGTTCCAAGAGTTCTTTACAAATGGCCTTGAAATATCAGAAGTTCAAAGTCCAGATATTTCAAAATTTCTTACTTTTGAAACTGGCATGGGTAATTAGAAACCAGAATACCATATCTTTAACAATATATAATATTATATTCAAAATATTAGTATCTTTGTGAAGTTTGATGAATCAAATTGTGTGTGTGCACATGTTCATATATACATATTAATGAAAATGAACCACAGATATAAGAGAAATTTACAAGTTTACATTGATGAGAAAGAGAGAGAGACAGGCAGAAAGGTAAGCTGGGACAGACAGATATGTTCATTTATTAAACAGAAAATGTTACTCTTTAAGTGTGCAACAGATTAACTTATAATCTCTACACATCCAGAACCTAAAATCAAAAGTGAAAGCTGTGAGAGATAACTGTGGATTATTACTAAAGAACATTAATATTTTAATTATTTAATAATATATAATAGAATTCAATATAATATGTGTTTTCTGTTTGGGGATGGGCAAATATTGTAAACATGAGAAACAATCACATTACGACTATAGGGAGGAAAACATGGTAATGAACTTTAGATACAACTCACGGTTTTCTATTTAAATGTTAGAAGGGTGTGTCAATTGTAAATGCAATAGAAACAGAGGAGATAAATTCAGATAATTTAAAAAACCTGTAGTTACTAAAAGTTATTTGATGATCTTACAGATTCATTATTTGACATATCTCTACTATGTATTAGTTTGATGGAACAAAAATGCCTTTACCATAATCAAAACTTCACAATAAGCAAGTTTGTTAAAGAGTCTTTATTTCTATCTTTAAGCATTATCATGTTTGAGGTCATTGACTGTTATTGAAAACAGGAGGACAATCTAGATTACATACTTTGAATTAGTGGTTTTACTGTATGTGAACAATATCTTAAGTTTCATACTACTACAAAACAAGACTACCTGACCTCGTGAACTGTTCAATCGGTTCCACAGGAAATAAGAAACAGCCAGCGCGAGACCTTCTGCAACCAATCCTATTTTTAAGCCAGTTATAAACATTCCCCTCACTCTCAGACCATCAAACCTGGCTTTGGGAAATTTCCTCATGCTAAGAAATACAGGAGGCACAAAAGTTTAAATTGTCAATGCTATTATTGTATTAATGTCTTATTCAAGTATTCAATTAAATTCAGAAATATATATATTTAGAATTTGAAGTAATTAATTTAGAATTTCATCAAAAATATATGCACATGTAAATTCCTGAGATTACAAAGAAAAATATAATAAAATTACCATAAAGGACTTGAACCCAGTCTCACTTTTAGAAACACCTTGCTCAAATGTTTGTCTTTTGATTGAATCCATTTTTTCATTATTTTATAACTCTAAGATCAAACATTTGACTGTATATAGATTAAATATGGTCTTGTTTTAGGTTTTAGGAACACTTATTTCCAATGCCTGACATTGTGAACTCAATTCAGCCTTCTTTAGAACACTTAGTAAAGAAACTTTTCTATGAAGGGATTCAATTCAGCCTTTAGAACACTTAGTAAAGAAACTTTTCTATGAAGGGATTCAATTCAGCCTTCTTTAGAACACTTACTTCAGAAACTTTCTGTGTGTGGATTGAAGTCAGTCTTTCAGTCTTCTTTAGAACACTTAGCTCAGAGACTTTTCTGTGTATGGATTGAAAAGCAGTCTTTCAAGGATGTGAACACAGTTAAATATGTGGACCCATAAGTGAGTAATAAAATGTTTCTAGAAACATGATTAATTAAAAATAACTGGATCAATAGATAGTAAATATTGATATGCACACACACACACACACACAGAGTTCAGTAGATGGCACATAAGAATTAATCAATTAGTCAAGATTTTAACTTCAAGCCATGATAAATATAAATTATAATATGATATGATATATATGTCATTCCATCTTATGAAGTAATACTGTATATTGAAACTTAAGATGAAGAGCAATGCTGATAAGATAGAAAAGTTTAAAAACATGATTTGTCCTTAAGGATAAGTTCACCTAGCCAACAGCAAAAATATTCATAATTTTCATGATTATTAAGCAATAGTGATTAAGCATTAGAGTGTGCTTTTGGTAAACATATAGAGATTTATTTATAAAATACTCTTTTCAGTTTTAACCTGCATTAAAACATTTCACACTTATTCAACTACTCTTCAAAAATATTTTTATAAATTTTGGATTCAATTTCAATTCAAAGACATGCAACCTACAAGTTTTTGAGCTGTGCTTAATAACACATCCACAGTCAAGCCTCAGAGTTTAATTAAAGTGTTTTTACAATATTAGCAATGTAAAGCAGTTTCAACCCAGACAATCAAGTCTTTACAATACTTTAATGACAATGGTCTATAGAAAAATGCACATTTACCTGGGTGCGATACTCTGAAAAGAATGATGTCTGAAGTAAGCTTATACATTAGGAGATAGAATAACAATTAAAGTGCTCGTCAAAAACCAGTAGAGAGAATCATTCCTGAAGTAAGCTCATACATTAGGAGAAAGGATAACAAGTGCTCATCAAAAAAAAAAAAAAAAAAAAAACACAGTAGAGAGAATCATTCCTGAAGTAAGCTCATACATTAGGAGAAAGGATAACAAGTGCTCATCAAAAAAAAAAAAAAAAAAAAACAGTAGAGAGAATCATTCTGAAGTAAACTAATTCAATAGGAGGAAAGATTACAACTGAAATGCAGATCAAGAAACCTGTGGAGAGTCAGGTAGAGTGGATCATGCCTGAAGCAAGCTAATAGATTAAGGGAGGAAGGATTACAACTGAAATGCTGATCAAGAAATCAGTGAGGAGAGACAAACAGCAGAACAGGCAGTACCTAGCCTGAGATACAATACTAACTTCTCACTCACCAAGGTTTAATCCTAGGCTCCAGTCAGGGTGAAAAACATGGATGAAGCTTAACTACTCCCTACCATAATGTCATGGAATGATAAAATGTGTCTTGAGTGTTAGAGGATTTTTGCATGTTTTGATCTCTTGACAGTTAAAAATTAGAGAGGATAACCTGATGGATACTATACGAAATTACTTCAAAAATTAAGAAAATAAAAAGTTCATTTCAAAACCCTTTTTTTCTTTCTCATGTCACTAAATGAGCACATCTCTCCTTTCTACAGTCTTAAATACCTCCTCGAATTTTGCACACATGCAAAATTACTAAAAGATGGAAAGAAATGTGAAACCCAAATAAAACAGCAACAAAAATGTGTTTGGCAAATCCCTAAATCAATATTAGAGAACAGTAAACAGAACTAACAATTAAATGTATACTGTGCTATCTTCTCATCACAACAAAAATAATAATTAGGTGATAATACAATCCAAATATGAAGAAATAATGACTGGACCAATAATAAATACTTTTACACTGAACAGTATCCAATTGAAATGTCTTAATTCCTACTTTTATTATCAATAATCAATTGCTGGTAATAACAAGTAGGCCCTATTAGAATTTTTGTTATCAATAATCAATTGCTGGTAATAACTAGTAGGCCCTATTAGAATTTTTATCAATAATCAGTTGCTGGTTATAAACAGTAGCCCCTATTAGAAGTAATGTTCAATAGCATAAGAGGCATTTTATTAAATGTAGCAAGGTATATAGTTTACTATTTATACTTATAGTTAAAACTATAGAAACGTAGATAGAGGTGAATCTACTATACCCGCAGGCCGTAAATATGTGTCGGATTCTACACTAACCTTGAGTTTATAATTAGACTTGGAAGGTTCAGCTGATTTTATTTTATGTACACAGTATATCGTCTTTGCATACACCATGTCATGAAACAGCTATAAAATTATAAAAGAAATAAACACGAAAGATTTCGTCAGTCATTTACTCATTAGCACTATAGCAGAAGACGACCACTCATCGCAAGAGATGTAATTTTTTTTGTGTTTAAAACAAGGTAAATAACTCTAACAAAACCCTGACCATTTCATTACAGCATTTTCTAAACACCGTTTAGAACGGCAATAACAAGCGTTTCTTGTAAATAGTAAAATGACCAATAAAATATAAATTAAGTAGTGAAATAATTATATTAATTTCGTAGGAAAAAAACTATAAAGATTCGAGAGTCAAATGAGGCTTCAATTTCTCGAGCTACTTCCCTTTGCATCATTCAAAGTCTGTGTGGATATGATGAATTCCTTATACATGTAACTTTATAAGATACCTGTATCATTAAAAAATATGTGTGTGTGTATTTATTTGCTTGATTTTAGTTTCCTGACGGTTTCTAGCTTACATTAATTTTGCAGATAGGCCTAAGCTCCTGGGTGATACTATGTTTTAAAAATAATGCTTGGTGAATGACGCTTGACAGAATAGTATTTAATTAACCCATTAGTGGGCAGGTTCTCAAAATGTATTCATCTTTTAATATGTTGTATGATTTAGTGCAAAAGTGACTGTTTTGAATGATTTATTTATGAAAATTACATTTTAGACATCATTTGAATGGTTTAAAGTTGCGTCCCAAAAGTGGGACGCTGCCCACAAAAGGGTACATGTTTTTCCATGTGTATCTGACTGAGTTATTCTAACACATTTATTCACTGTCTTTAAAATATTTAAAACATAAACAGGAAATGGTTATGGTTTTATTCTAAACAAATAAAATAAAAGTTACAACACAATTTAAAGTACATATTAGGCTACTTAGCCTAGCGTTTTAAAAATGTAATATCGTGATCAGCACAGCGAGGTATGTGGATACTGCAATAGTCCTGAAACAATTAAATAGATTTATTTTGTGTGAAACGCAATGAAGTAATCTTGATGCAGGGGTGCACTTGGGCATTTTGAGCAGAGTTTCATTGTCTTTTTCCCACATTGAACACATCGTCTCTGGCTTGACATCTTGATTGTCACATAAATGTATATGTTTATTGATCTCCTCGAAGCGTTTCACTGGCATAGCTGTTGCAATAAGCTCATTTCGAACATCTGGCTGATGCTCCCAGTACATTCGTTTTCGTGGAACAGGGTTGTATCCTGATATGAACATGATTCCAAAAACTGTTTTCAGTTCACCAATTGTGACATCAAAAGTTAAACCTTTTTGTCTGGCATAAAGGTTGGTCATGTCCTTTATTAGCTTGTATGTGTCATCATCAAAAAATAATTGCCAGAGGCGTTAAATCTCGATTTGAAATCCAGGGGTATCTTGTTTCAAAATTCATTTGAAGTTCAGGATGGAGATCGGTATGTCGCCATACCCTGTTGGTGACACTTAACTTCTTTTTCTTTCTTAAAGGCATTTCTTCTATCTCTGTTGTGTCTTGTTAATCTGTCTCAGTGGAACTACTGTCTTCTTCCACATCATGGGAAAATTTACGACCATCTCTTGTATAAAGTGTAACTGAGCAACCAGCTTTGAGTTGATTTCCAGAAAGATTGTCAACAGAAGCACCAACTCCATCTTCATCACCACTGTCACAGTCAGTATCTTCAGTAACATCTGGAGGTTCCAAATAAATGTCGGCGGAATCAATATCATAGTCTGATTCCATTATCTGATCAAGGGCTTCATTGACAGTAAACATTCTGAAAAAAATAGCAAAACATATCAGATACGGTACCAGTCATTGTATTGGTTGTCTATACAAGATAATTGATTGATGGTTATTAATTGGGGTCTTAATAAAGGATGTATTATACTTTATTGTTGATCATAAGAAGAAATTGATGTTTAAAACAAAATGAAACACCCGAAATGAACTAAAAGTAGTTAATAAATATTAGCAGGGAATAGAACTGTAAGAAAAAAAACATGGGGCCTATAGTGGGCAGTGTCCCAGTTTTGGGACGGTTGTAAAATTACATAGAAAGTATGGAATAACGTAAGCGATTTCAACTTTTCTTTCATATTGCTAAAGTTAATATTTAAAACAGCATAATCAATTGCAATAAATCAATCAGTATGTAAATTTTAGTCGTCTAGCTTACCTTTGAACTTTGCTCTTGCTGGATGAAGCGCCAGATGCTTTGAGTGCCGCCATTTTGAAAAGATAGATAATGCTGGAAAGTTAGTGAGGAGTAATTTTCTATCAGCAGACACTGCTATTTCCCTTTAATAGCAAAATTGTTAGCTTTCTTGTTTGACAGATGTTAAATTTTGGTCATATATAACTGTCCCAAAACTGGGACGCTGCCCTCTATTGGGTTAATGTTACTGAGCACTATATACATAATGTTAAAGTCGGGGCACATGACCTGGCAATTATGGGCACTATCCCGGCTGCTTCGGCCCGGGTCTGTTAAAGAATACACGCGGCGAAATCAAGAAACTGAGAAATTAATTATTTTTTTATTTTTAGTTTTACGTTGCCTCCTTGGCACGAAGACGCCATTGTAGTTCGAGATGGCGAATTAGTAGGTAGATAACATATCCTGTTTGTCTACATTGTACTATCCTGTTTGTCTACACTGTATTATCCTGTTTGTCTACATTGTACTATCCTGTTTGTCTACATTGTATTATCCTGTTTGTCTACATTGTATTATCCTGTTTGTCTACATTCTCCACTCCACATATAATCTCACATACAAACACGCCAGCATGTGCAATCTTTGCATGCATAATAAAAGAGCCAGCCAAACAGCCATGGTGTATGCATGCACTGTGACGAACAACAAACAGGTCCTACACAGTGTTGACAAATCACTGATAGTCTGAATAAGTTGTGACAGCTGAGACAGGTCCTACACAGTGTTGACAAATCACTAATGGTCTGAATAATTGTGACAGCGGAGACAGGACATAGACGATAGTGGCATGCTGTTCACTTTGTTTACCGCACTTTTGACAAAGATGATGATTCTGCAACATATTACCTCCAGTGCGATAAATGCTTCTAAATCACTATAGACTAATAAAGGGTGTCATCTGAGGATGAGTGACTGACAGCAAGACCTAGAATGAGTTAAAGTATTAACCAAAATAACAGCAACAGGTCTGGAATGTGGTAGGTAGCCTTTAACCAGAATTCAGCAAAGCAGGAATACAACTCTGTATGCACTTAAAGAAAAGTGTTTCCATAGAAAGACTACAAGGAAAATATCCACCTAAAAACATTTAGTCTCACACAAAGTACTATAGCTTTTAATACTCTGTTCAGACACTACATTGTACAGTCATCAGAGCCCTATAATGATGCTACCTGATATAACAAGCTTTGCACACTGTTATAGTCATACAAAATTATAATTATCTGGTTTAAGTTATATGCAGATGTCTTATAACACTACTTAAGACAATGGCATACACTATTTGTATGAGAAATTCAGAGGACATAGTTTATGTTTTACTAATCAGTAAACAAACAGTTAATTAATAATTTTCTACTAAAATAAATTATGATAAATTCATACAAGGAAAATACCAAGGAAGAAAAATTATCATCTCAAATAATCTATCTAAACAAGTATAGCAGATGTGGATAAATAAGAAACATGTTTCAATAAAAGACTGTGCAGACTGTGCATTAAAATAATGTGTGAGAAAATAAAAATCGTTAACAATAAATTTTATTTTAAAAATAAAAGTTTAGCAAAAAGAAATGACTTCTCATACACAGAAAAATAGTTTAAAGGTATATTAAATGGAAAAAATAAAGTATTTAATCTTACTTTAGTTTGTGAAATAATGAGCTTCTTGGTAGAATTAACAACTCAAAATGTATAGAGGCTACACTATTTCCGTTAATCGAAGATAAGTCCGCTAAATTTTCAGACATTTCCGCAAATCACGCTGTAAACTACTACAATAGAAATGTCGTCATTTCAGTTTAATCATCAATAATACTGAACACATTAAAATAGTCACTAAGAACAAAGTAAGGAAGTTGATTAAAAGAGGGAGAAAAAAGTTAATGTGACGTTGATGGGTCACTATTTCGGTGACGCTGCCAAGTCAGTCTGGAGCAGGGGAAGGAGGGGCCCAAGAAGTAGGATGGATGGTTGCCGTGCGAGGATTCTCACGCTCAGTGTCACGTTGTTGTTGTTGTTGTTGTTGTTGTTGTTAATGTGGGGAACGCTTCCGGCTTCCGCCGCTTTCGCGTGTCACGTTGTTGGTGTCTGAACGTACCTTTATACTGGCGATAGCAAATGGTTACGGCGCCAGGTACAAGTAACTGAGTGACAGGGCGAACAATTAACTAGGCCGCGAAAGCCACAGCCTGCTACGCCCTTCTTTACGTCACTGACTTGGTCTTGCGTGAGTCCTAGAGAAAGTGAACGTGGGCGAAACAATCGGTTGCGTAACTTTACTTACACGCCTTGGTACTGAAACCAAATGATCCCAACTACTCGCGACCCTTGAGAGCGATAAAGTTCAAAGCCGATAACTTGCAGTTAATTGTCTATTAAGGTAATTTTCCTTTACAGGGTCGGCCACAGGGACAACTTTTAGGATCTGAGAGCGGTGTCAGTCTTAAGTGTTTTTTCACGATGTGAGTGCGAATTTTACTCTACTTATGAGAACGACCCGTAAGGGAGAATCAACAAAGCCTAAAACGAAGGATTTCTTGATCTGTTTATAGACCCACTGAGTTACGTCATTAGGCCATCACGTCAGAGAGATACAGAAATACAATTGCTGAAAATTAAGATTTATACAGACACTTCATGACGGTGTCATCGACTGACAACAGACTCTTGACACTGTCAAAGACTGACAACATACACTTCATAACATTGACAAATAATACATAGATGCTTCACGTGTCACGAACACTGTTACTGTCACATATTTAGAACTTGACTTTTTGACAATGTTTAGAACTGGACTTTGTTGACAGTATTTAGAAGTGGATTTTGTTGACAATATTTAGAACCTGGACTTTGTTGACAGTAATTAGAACTGAACTATGTTGACAATATTTAGATGTGGATGTTGTTGACAGTATTTGGAAATAGACTTTGATTACAGTATTTAGAAGTGGACATTAACAATATTTATAAATGAGCTTTGTTGACACTAACAATGTAGATCTGGACGTTGTTGACCGTATTTGGAAATGGACTTTGTTGACACTATTTAGAAATGGACTTTGTTGACAGTATTTAGAAATGGACTTTGTTGACAGTATTTAGAAATGGACTTTGTTGACAGTATTTAGAAATGGACTTTGTTGACAGTATTTAGAAATGGACTTTGTTGACAGTATTTAGAAATGGACTTTGTTGACCGTATTTGGAAATGGACTTTGTTGACACTATTTAGAAATGGACTTTGTTGACAGTATTTAGAAATGGACTTCAATTACAATATTTAGAATTGGACAGTATTTAGAACAGGAATTTGATGACAGTATTTAGAACAGGAATTTGATGACAGTATTTAGAAGTGGACGTTGTCCTTATCTTCAAAACGCTGATGTTCAGTCGTACCTCCAATGTCATTGGATGTCGAGGGAGAGAAAGAGGGGTAAGTTAACTTAAGTGTTCACAAGGCCAAGATTTGATTCGGTATATCATTATAATGTCACTCCTTTATTTAAGTCTACTGTCGGTATATCGTTATAATGTCACTCATTTATTAAATCTTGTGTCGTATATCATTGTCACGTCACTCCTTTATGAAAATCTGTGTCGGTATACCACTGTCACGTCACTGATTTCTTAAAATTTTTCTGCATATCACTGTTAAATCACTAATTTATTAAAATCTGTGTCGTTATATCACTGACACGTCACGTAATCCTCTCTTAATGTCTGTCTGTATATATTTGACACGTCACTCCCTTCTATAAAGTTTGTGCCTGAATATCACTGTCATGTCATTCCTTTACCAACTCTGTCATTATAACACTGCCATACTCATCTACCTATTCCGTCCTTATACCTACCACTGTCATGTCATTCCTTTACCAATTTTGTCATTATACACTGTAACGTTACATTCCTCAATCAATTCTGACATTATACAATTATTGTTAATGTGCGGTTCAACACACTGTTACGTTACATTCCTCAATCAATTCTGACATTATACAATTATTGTTAATGTGCGGTTCAACGCACTGTTACGTTACATTCCTCAATCAATTCTGACATTATACAATTATTGTTAATGTGCGGTTCAACACACTGTTACGTTACATTCCTCAATCAATTCTGACATTATACAATTATTGTTAATGTGCGGTTCAACAAACTGTTGACTGGACATCTGACGCCAGCAAAAGGATAGCATTGCTAACCATGAAATTGCCCGAAACACGAGTCATTAACAGTTGCATTAGTTGCCAGCTGTAGTTTGTAGTATGAAGACAACACCAGCAGAAACACGTGTAATTTACCGTTTATTAGTCGTGAGCTGCATAATTTGCGGGCGAGGCCGAAGGCAGTGATACTAACACGTGTGTATTTTACCATTTATTAGTCCTGAGTTGCATAACGTGCGGGTAAGGTCGAACCAAGCGATAGTGAAAAATTAAAGCGAGGATTTAACAAGAAAACATCAAGAAAACAACCCAGAGAAATAAATATATTTATAATACAAATGTGACAGGTTTGGAGTAGGGTAGGAATTGGGAATTTGGAGGCAAAAGAAAGCAATCCTCTAGATAGGGTAGGAATTGGGAATTTGGAGGCAAAAGAAAGCAATCCTCTAGATAGGGTAGGAATTGGGAATTTGGAGGCAAAAGAAAGCAATCCTCTAGATAAGAGCAGCATAGCAGTACAAACCAGATCCGGATTTAGTGAGATGACAGATTTGTTTGACATCTCCGTTCATCCTGGCCTTGGTACGATGACAGACGTACACGACACGACTGACTAGGACTTTGTTGAGCCCGTCAACGGTTGTTGCGGGGCAGAACTAGATAGTGAATTAAGGAGTTATTTTTGGTTTTGTCTGGATTCCAGATTCAGATCGGTCTACGTGTAACTCTTCTGGGGAATACCATAGGTCTGGAAGTGTGAAACGACTGGAATTATGTACTTTGCATTGGTTTTGTCTCCACGTGAGCAACGCCATCACAAAGTAAGTCTCTCCATAAGAATTACAAGTAAATACTCATTAAAGTACTTGTAAAGTGCTTTTTAAATACTTGCATTTTGTAAAATTCTTTTAAAATACAACATGCTTTAAGAGTACATGCAAATGTGCCTAAAAATTACCGTTAAATGTGCTTTCAAAATATAATTAAATAAGCTTTTAAAAAATTACATTTAAATATGGTTTCAGAGTAGTTTTAACTATAAGTCAAGTTTTAAATTTGTTAATTTGATGATGCTCAGAAGAAAAATCCCCAATCAAGTGTTAGGCAATTGTGTATGTTTAGAATTGTATGTGTAGCTATTATGTCATTTCCCTGTCCATGTGTTATATTATTGAATACATGCGTTGTCACTCGAAGTGTGTGTCTGATCAGTTCATGTGGTTACTATAAAGTTTATCAGTTTCCACTTGATGTAAATATAACCTGGGCGTATGTAATAAGTCAATACACAATGCTTGCTTTGTCATTCGTATTCAAGAGTCATTTTTAGCACACATCATTGCTGTGACGATTTATCGCAGTTTGTTTCCTCTCAGTCTGTTTTCAGACTTCAGTTTGTTTCCACTCAGTCTGTTTTTAGTGTTCAGTTTGTTTCCAGTCAGTCTGTTTCAATGTCACTTTTTCCACTCAGTCTTTCAGTGTTCAGTTTGTTTCCACTCTGTCTGTTTTCAGTGTTCAGTTTGTTTCCACTCTGTCTGTTTCAATGTCAGTTTGTTTCCACTCAGTCTGTTTTCAACGTACAGTTAGCATATCTTACTGAATTTATGTTTGTACTCCACGTATTTTTGTTTGTGTGTAGTCAGTTTATATTTATGTTTCATGTGTTTCTGTTCAAGGTCAAGGGATTATTATTAGCGAGGCCAAGGGATTATTATTAGCGAGCAAGGGATTATTATTAGCGAGACCAAGGGATTATTATTAGCGTGACCAAGGGATTATTATTAGCGAGCCCAAGGGATTATTATTAGCGAGCCCAAGGGATTATTATTTGCGAGGCCACGGTACTATTATTAAAGAGACCAAAATGTTATTATTAGCAGAACCACGGCGCTAACTAGCCTGAAGGAATTCCTTATTGGTGTTATTCGCCTAGAGTTCTTCAAATGCTATCATTTTCGTAAATGGGGTTTGTTGTTTCTGGTTGTTAATTGGAGCAGGAACGAACTGTTGTTATTGTAATATTTTGTGAAATTGTTAACGCATTATTATTTTCGAAGATTTATTATTTTGTATTTATACATTCCTCGTTGTTGTTGAACCGGCATCATGAAGTCCCTATACTGGGTTGGGGGTAGGGGTAAAGTCGGGATAGTATAGGTGTATATCGAACGGATATGAAGTTCCTCAGTTGCTGGTAAGGAAGATTGAGAAGTGTGCGTGCGTGCGTGTGTGTATGTGTGTGTGTGTGTGTGTGTGTGTGTGTGTGTGTGTGTGTGTGTGTGTGTGTGTGTGTGAGATGGGGGTTAATGGCGGTGGTCGCTGGTGGAGGGAGTTAGAGGCTGTGAAAGAATGCTGATCAAGAATGGCAGATAGGTTTGGAGTTTATCACCTTCCAGATCGTTCTCAATGTCTACAACGATGACGCGACTCGTCGCTACATTCCAGTCCCGCTGTTCCCTGACACCCTGGGGCAGGATGTGTTGGAGTGTGTGCAAGGGTCGGGACACATGCTGGCTCACCTTGCTGCTGTCTGGAACGGACAAGGTATCATCGTCATTTACCTCGTCATCATCCTTTATTTTTTTATCATTTCACGCACCCCACCTGACTTTTCTCCACCACCATCCCTCTATTTCTTTTTCTAAATTGTTTCTTAACGTTTATTTATTGTTTTTTTCCTTTTAGATAATTTATTTTGTAGAGATAAAACTTCTTCTCAGTCCTTGTCCAGTTAGCGTTTGATTAGTTAGGTTCTGACTTACTGTTTCTTCACACCTTGCTTATCAATTTGAGCACTACGACAATCATCACGTGATCTAGCATCAGATGCACTACCGTCTTACTACGTAGTTATCTGTGCTCAACCGTTACGTGCAAGTGTACTGTCTGTCTTGTTAAAAGTATAAGGAGTATCTTAAATATAAGGAGTGTCAAAAGTTTAAAGGTGCAATTAAAGAGTGTTAAAAGTGCAATGAATGAAATAAATATAAGGAGTGCTATTAGAGTAAGAAGTGCCATAAATGTGAGTGTTATCGGGGTAAGGAGTGCTATAAATGTAAGGAGTGTTTTAAATGTGTTTGCTAAATGTAAGAAGTGCTGTAAATGTAAGGGAGGCAATTAATGCACAATCTTACCTTAAAAATACTGCAGTACGCTCCTTGTGTTCTTAGCTGGAAACTGAGTTTGTAAACTCATTCTCTCACTTAGATCGTTTGCATTTTGCCCGTTTCTTTTTAGTTTTTGTGTTTAATTAACATTTGAAAATTATTTTTAAAATGTAAGGTTTTATGTCACAATATTGTAAACCTTCGCTACCACTAAAATCAAAACCACCATCATAATAGTAATTATTGTAATTTTTTATTAATACTTGTTCCACAGTTCTTGATTTACTTAAACAACAAAGAAAACATTATAGCATTTGTGTGTCTTAAATGTGTGTTCCAGACTACCGTGTACTACCTACAGATAAAACAACAAAGAAAACATTATAGCATTGGTGTGTCTTAAATGTGTGTTCCAGACTACCGTGTACTACCTACAGATAAAACAACAAAGAAAACATTATAGCATTGGTGTGTCTTAAATGTGTGTTCCAGACTACCGTGTACTACCTACAGATAAAACAACAAAGAAAACATTATAGCATTTGTGTGTCTTAAATGTGTGGTCCAGACTACCTTGTACTACCTAAAGATAAAACAACAAAGAAAACATTATAGCATTGGTGTGTCTTAAATGTGTGTTCCAGACTACCGTGTACTACCTACAGATAAAACAACAAAGAAAACATTATAACATTTGTGTGTCTTAAATGTGTGTTCCAGACTACCGTGTACTACCTACAGATAAAACAACAAAGAAAACATTATAGCATTTGTGTGTTTTAAATGTGTGTTCCAGACTATCGTGTACAACCTACAGATAAAACAAAGAAAACATTATAACATTTGTGTGTCTTAAATGTGTGTTCCAGACTACCGTGTACTACCTACAGATAACATCCAAGACACGCTGCAAGAGTTTGCTGGTAGTCCTGCATCCGTTCAGTTTGTTGTCCGTTACGAGGACAATAAGAGAGAGTCTTCCGTTTACTATAATTGTAAGTCTGTTACTTTAGTCGTCCCGATATTATCTTATGTCTGTTTATGCTTACCTTAAGTTTTTAATTACGCTTATCTTATGTTTTTAATTAGGCTTACCTTATGTTTTTAATTAGGCTTACCTTATGTTTTAATTACTATTACCTTATGTTGTCTTCAGATATTTTCTTGTTGATTTTCTTGTCTACAAGCACTGCTACATTTGTTCAATTGATACATATCTTATTGTTACAGTGAAAAAAGAAGTGAACAAACCCTCAGACAACTATTATGAATTAAAAAATTTTTCGACAGTTAAAACACTCAACATTATTTTTATAATTTCATTTTTTTTCTTCTTTATAGTCGTCCTCTCGTACAACTGACTACAAGTGGTAGGTCTGCTTTGAAGTTTTAATTTAATTCCTTCAAGTTCCTCCACATTACTTACATAACAACTGCGTACACTTCATGTCTCATCAGCTGTGCAAGTAGACTGTGCTTACGTAACAATTGCGTACACTTCATGTCTCATCAGCTGTGCAATTAGACTGTGCTTACGTAACAAGTAGACTGCTTGCGTTCCTTGCTCACACCATTTTGTTGTTATTGTTTTCCCACCAAATGTTCATTCTTGACTTCCTACAGTAGAAGATCTGGAATTGAGTTTGTTCCATCAGTAAGAAAAGATAATTCCTGTAGAGATGCGGTCTTGAACAGTGTCACATGTCCTGATTTAGATTCTAGTTATCAATATTTGTGATTTGGATAATTCCTAACTTTAGCAACAGCCAGGCAGCTTAACTTCTCTTCCACTTAAATGCCACAACATCAGCCAATTATTCATGACACTTAGCCAGACAAATTAGGTGACTTACTGCGATTGATAACATTATCTCTCCCTGTATTTATAGATTAATGATTATTGATCCTTTATCCTTTTAATCCGGCTCGGCCCCCAATCAAGCACATTCCTTTGGTCAATTACAATCGATGATATAACAGTAAGAGAAATAAAAATAAATTTAATAACAATAAAATTAAATTTGAAAACAAGAAAAGGAACAATTTGATTTCTGCGACTAACAGTACAGAATGATATCGCGCGATCCGATAAGTCAATATACTATCCACACATTGAGAGTCTGTTTCTGATCGGTTCTAGAACTTATCTTTCTATTATTGTCCAGCTGGACACTGTACGTTGTCGTTTATCCGATGCATGCTGACATCACATGACGGCCTTGGCAGTCCCTCACAGTTCAAGCAGGGCAATGATAATGGCTCAACATGGACACTCGCTCGCTCAACGGTTTTACTCTGGGCTCTATGTCTTGTAAGACGGGATTCCCACCATCAAGTACAGCATTAGCAGTTGAGGTTAGAGTTTGAGTTAAACTCAAGACCGGCTGTAATAAATAGTTTTATCCTATTACAGCCTCGTGTGGTAATAGTAATTCTATGGGCTTTGTAGTGGCAGCGATAATCACTCTTTACAATTCCACTAATTAGCTTTATCTAATTTACAGTTTAAATTACATAAACATTTCAAATGTATATATCCTTACAATATATATTTCCTTCATTATAATACAGTTACTGTTATAAAGTAAATTAGCTAGTGACTCATGCAATGTGTGTCAACTTGTTAGTTCTCCCGTGATAACAATTAATTAACGGAAATATGACTGCATACATGTGGTAATTCTCTCCATCATTTTACAAGTGTAACATCGCTAACACCACATAGCTTTTGTAGGAAAATATATTAGCTTTCAGCATCATCAAAATCACAAGAATATTCTATACAACATTCATACTACAAAATACATTATATATCAATTTTCACAAGAAAAATATGGTTTAGGAAAATCAAGTATATTATCACTAGCAGTCAACGGTGGACACAATTTGTTCATTCACTCTTGGTACGTGGGCACTGTGTGTTATGGGGTGTCTAACCAGTCCGGTTCATTCAGGCAGTATATGAATGGACATAAAGGCCAGTTAACGATTTAGCGCTACCTCATTGCCCGGTACGCAAATGACCATACATGGGTAGTTAGTATCCGGTCTTCAGCGTGTCCTTCACCTGTGACCTAACTTACATTCCCTGAACGCGTAAACACGTATTTCCTCGGCCTTAAGCTTAATCCCTTAACGGAAGCTCTCTCGATAAATATGCAATGCAGGGGAAAACCCGTTAATACGAAGAACGATTTAATGATAATAAAAATGTTTATCAAAAATACATAATTTGTTTTAATATATCCTCACAAACAGTAAACTAACTTTTTTTCCCTTGAATAATGAATATCCTAGCCACATGTGAGGACCGGCCTGTTCATTAGGCGAACCTAGGCGGTGGCCTATGGTGCAGAGATCCTAGGGGCATATTCTAACAAAATGTAATTATCTCTTTTAGCGTTTAAAAATAATTGTTTAAATTAAATAATATACAATATACAGTATAGATGAATGGGTATGTTTGTTGGTGGTCAGGTCTGTGGACAGATATGCAGATGAATGTTATAGAACACAAGTGAGGCGCAACTTTTAAGTCTCGCCTAGGGCGCATGAAAGCTTGCACAGGACCAGGTGCCACGTACTGTTAACGTTGCCATATGTCATGTGCCATTGACATGTTCTAAGTAGCGACCGGCAGAAAATGACCACTAACTTAAAATTTAATCAGCGTCTTGCATAAATAAAAATATTTCTTAACAAAAAGTTAATATCACTTTTAAAATCTTTACAAGCAGTAAGCTAGTTCTTACAAAAATAGCACTACACAAATCACTATGCTAAATTTTAAAAGCGGATACTAAGTATTAATACTATTTTAGTTGAATTTTGCATCTCAAAATAATTTCGAGTTTCTTTTGACTGCAACACGCATAATGACGTCATACCCTACATGACCTTAGGATGACCTTTGCCGTCTGCAATGAGCAGCTACAATGGCTGTTTCAGTTCGCAGTGAAGCTTCAACACAACCCTGAAACAAAAAGAGAATTTAAAATGATTTTGAATGTACCAATTGTTTAGATTATTAAATTGATACAACTGTGAAGGAATTATCACAAGGGCGCGAGTGAGATCCAGAAAAGGAAAACGCGAGTGAGAAGGGATTATGATGACGCAAATTTATGTTTGCGGTTGATTTGTAAACAAGGGAAGGCACTAGCAGTCAGTTCCCACGCCGCCTCCTATGTGTATTCAGTGCGAAACAAGCCAAGTCGAGATTGGACACTTTGGGAATGCAGTTGTCGATTGTCAGCAAGCTTTAGATTGAACGCTTTGGGAAGGGAGAATGCAGTTTGCGCATGCTAGCAAGCTTTGAAACAAACACAAAGACATACTTGGCGCGTGTGGGGTAGCGATAGTGGGGGTGGAATGAAAACGAAGCGGACGGCAGATACTGATTTAAAGAGAGAGTTGGAATTTATCGGAGTCAATGCAAGCAACAAAATAGCACAATTCTGTCCATGATAATAAATGACAAGTTCTTAAAACATTCATTATGTATTAAGTTTCAGTCAGACGATTATAACTAACTCTGAAGTTAGTTATTAAGTTTCAGTCAGACGATTATAACTAATTCTGAAGTTAGTTTTGAGATGGGCTGCATGGTACTTGTGAACCCATTTCGCAACAGAGCACACAAAAATCGTTGATGTTCGTAAAGTAGGCCTTAAGTCATGGCTTTTCCACCGCTTTCGCGCTTGGGGAGGGGGAAGAAGGGGAGTGGGGGAGAGGGAGGGGTTATAATCAAGGTCACAGAATTTATAACAATTCGTTTAAGGGGAGATGACTGCTTGCCAAATTTGGTGAAAATAATGTAGTTATTCATTTCTTTTCCATTATTCCTGATTTCGAGCATTTTAATATAGTTGGTAATTAACTGCCAAACCACACTGAATGTTTTGAAAGTCAGTTATATCAGATAAGCATTGTGCATCTGACTAATATTGTAGGCTATTGATTATAAAATGTTAAATATATCTAATTAAAATGCAAGTGCTATAGAATTCAGTGGTTTATTCTTAACTCTCGCTAACTCTCGCGAGAAAATCCGAGTCCAATCGTGAACGAGTTTTAATTAGGTTAAACAGTGCACTTCCAATTTTATTTTTTAATTCCAAGGCAACAAACAGTTAAGGCTTCACTGAACAGTCTTGGTTACATTTAATTTCATTCGAATTTACATTTTTAAAAAAAAAACTGCCTCCATCGTTCATTATTTAATACAGGGAAATACAGAACAAGTACTTTTATATCTTACCTCCCAGTAATCATAACTACTGTCAAGGTTTGGAGGCAGAGCAGGATTGTTAGGTGTGACTGGCCCTCATTTCTATTGAATAATCTCGTTCATTACTGCAGTTTATTCGACATTCTGGTAGAGTGCTCTCCCTTTCTGTTGACGCTCACTTGAATGAAGTTAGTTGCAATCCCAGTGTGTCTATGTTCAAACATCTGTGTAACTTAGAATAGCTGTGTAAGGTATGTCGTCTAGCCTTGAGAATGGAAGCTTGCCGGTGGCCTCGCATTTTCTGCAAATTTGGGACGTTAGGTCTGCTGTGGCTAGCAATTGATTATATAGTTCTGTCACGAGTAATGCAATGGTAAGATTATAGTGGCCTTCTGTCACGAGTAAGGCAGTGGTAAGATTATAGTGACCTTCTGTCACGAGTAATGCAATGGTAAGATTATAGTGGCCTTCTGTCACGAGTAAGGCAGTGGTAAGATTATAGTGACCTTCTGTCACGAGTAATGCAATGGTAAGATTATAGTGACCTGTCACGAGTAATGCAATGGTAAGATTATAGTGACCTTCTATCACGAGTAAGGCAGTGGTAAGATTATAGTGACCTTCTGTCACGAGTAAGGCAGTGGTAAGATTATAGTGACCTTCTGTCACGACTAAGTAGAAATTATGTCATATTCAGTGCATGTTGGAAGTTAAAGCATGCAGCTGAAGTTGGGCAACGTGTCTAAATCTTGGATTAAACTTTGATGACATATTTAAAGAAGTTCAGTGTGGATGAGTTTTGTAAAATTATTGAATTCATTTGGGAAATTTTAAAGTGACCTCTCAGTATCAGAGTTAACTCTCAAGTTCTGGAAATTCAAGGGAGGCATATTGTCATATTATTTGAAAAGATTCCCAGCAAATATATAATTGTTTGGTTTGTTTAATGAAAAGCCAGTCTAAATGTGTCTAATGATGACATAGTGATTTGATATAGCTCAGTGTATGGAATGTTTGTTAAGTGAGTAAATTCTAGACACCAGTCACACCACATATGTTTCAACATGTTCAAATTTTATGGCTTGTTAATTCCCAAGTGAGGTAGATTTATGGAGGTTTTTCTGGCACTTGTTAGCACCACAACTGAATATGAAACAGGATACCAAGCACGTTTTATTGTTACTGGCAGAGTGGAATTACAAGAGCAATTGAATATGTTTTATTAGGGCGATATTACTTACGATTTTCCTGGCTGGACCTAGTGAGAAAACGGCTACTCCATAGGGAAGCTACCATAAACTACTATAATCTGAAGTCAATTCTAATCTATTTACGTTAAATGAAGTTTCTAGCTAAATGTTTCTGTCACTCTATTTCCTCCTATATATATATGTTAAAAATGCAAATATATATTATAATGAAAACTGCCTTATGAACGAGTTAGAATGGATGCATGCAGAGGATGTGTATATATTCCAGACATTTCTGCTGCATTGCATGACGCAGTGATGCAGTGAAGCAGCAAGTGGAGCTAGTTACCATTGCATGACGTAAGTGACACAGCAAGTGGAACTAGTTACCATTGCATGACGTAAGTGACACAGCAAGTGGAACTAGTTACCATTGCATGACGTCAGTGACACAGCAAGTGGAACTAATTACCATTGCATGACAGCAGTGACACAGCAAGTGGAACTAATTACCATTGCATGACAGCAGTGACACAGCAAGTGGAACTAATTACCATTGCATGACAGCAGTGACGCAGCAAGTGGCACTGATTATATTATTCTTGTACTGGTCGTGCAAATGTATTTAAAGAGATTGGTGTATGTGAGTATGTGAGCCATTTTAAGATTAAGAAATAGTTTATTTTTTGTGATTATAGTTATTACCATGTATGTGAATTTCAATAATTCATAATTTACTTCAAATTTAAAAAAATGGTATGGATCTTTCTACGTTGTAAATTATTTGGATGAGTGTCAAGCAAACGATTGGTCACAGTAAACTTGTTATCACACGCCATTGGACACAATATATATGTTATCACAAACCAATGGTCAAGGTAAACTTGTTATCACTCGTCATTGGACACAGTATCTATGTTATCACAAATCATTGGTCACAATATAAACTTGTTATCACACGTCATTGGACACAGTATATATGTTATCACAATTCACTGAACACAGTAAACATTATTATCTCAAGTCATTGGACAGTATGTCTTGGGTGCAGTATTTCTATCGTTGAACAGTCTGTATTGCATGTAGTAATTATACGCACACAGGTTACCATAAGTTGCTACACAGATTAATCTTGATAGATTCTTTATTGTAAGTCGTGGACTGTTTATCTTAAGGGTGGCTAATAAATGGTCCCAATAGACGAGAGAATATCGCACGTCACTTGATCAGTTTACTTAAGTGGTAGTGACTGTATATCTAGACGGTATTACCCAAAGTTGTGTAATAGTTTACCAAGATGACAGTGACTGTTTATTTAAGCGATCCATTACCACGAGTTGACATTTTTACCAAGATGGTAGTGCCTTTATATTTAGTCGGTCCATTACCAGATGTTGACAGTTTACCTAAATGGTAGTGACTGTTTGTTTAGAGGTCCGTTAGCACCAATTGCTGTACAGTTTACCTAAATGGTAGTGACTCCATGTTTAGCACAAGTTGTTTGACAGTGTAGAACTGTAGATGAAGAGGGTAGTGACTTTTTTTAACCACCGGTTGTTGTTTCATTTTGCAGATCATCGAGGACAGCGTCGACCTGGAGGAAGGTCCTTAGCACGCGAAAACTCGAATCGTCTGAATTTCCAGGTGAGTGGAAATGGAAGATAGAAGTATATGGATCATCTTTATTTGCTACTACGTCAGCAGTGTAAAACAACGAAAAGAGTAACAATAAAACAATATAACATACATCAAAAGTCACACATGAAATTGATCTAAAGCCTATGTGTACAATTGTGTCTTTCAAAAAAAAAAAATAACTAAACAAATAAAGACAAGCGTGTATCTTTCATTACATTGCAAAAGAATGGCATTTATTAGGACATTTATTGTCTTTCTCCTCACTGAAACACCACACGAAACATCGCTATTAAGTCGTGATGCAATATTTGCTTCACTGGGGGCTTTATGCAATTCGGACATTCTAATTTTAGAAAGTAAATCATGCACTCAGTCAGTAATGTCACACCGTGTATATATATATATATATATATATATATATATATCAATGCAGCTCAGACAGGGAAAGGGAAAGTGAATCATTGCATTGTACCTGTGATGTAATACAGGGTCTTATCAATGCAGTTAGAAAATATCTTGGTTTTACGTCACTGACGCCAGACTGTATCTGATCAATGCATTTAGGTAATAAATCATAGCATTACATCATTGACTCTAGAGTCTAGATAGTAACACATCCGTGTTGTTAGGTAATAAATCATAGCATTACATCATTGACTCTAGATAGTAACACATCCATGTTGTTAGGTAATAAATCATTTCACTCATTTAGTGACCTCACACAGTGAGCATTCAACTTTTTCTTCTTCTTCTAAAGAAAAACGATTTTTATTACAAGCATAATGTCTTAATGTTTTTTATGCTAAGCGACCGATTCATATCTTTTCATTTGGAGTTCTCTCTCTCTTCCTCTCTCATACCTGTCACCTTTTCTCTCCGTCTCTCTCTCATTACCCCTGTCACTTTTTCTCTCCGCCTCTCCCCCTCCCTACCTCTGTCAAACCTGTCACCTTTTCTCTCCGCCTTTCTGTCTCTGTCACATTTGTCACTTTGTTTCTGTCTCTCTTCTTTGTCACATCTTTTACCTTTTCTCCCCGTCTCGTTTTCTCTACGTCTTTCACAGCTGTCACTTTTTTCTCTTCTCCTATGTCTCTATCACACCTGTCACTTTTTCTCTTTTCCTATGTCTCTTTCACACCTGTCACTTTTTCTTTTCTCCTGTGTTCCTATCACACCTGCCACTTTTTCTCTTCTCCTATATCTCTAACACACCTGTCACTTTTTCTCTTCTCCTATGTCTCTAACACACCTGTTACTTTTTCTCTTCTCCTATGTCTCTAACACACCTGTCACTTTTTCTCTTCTCCTATGTCTCTAACACACCTGTCACTTTTTCTCTTCTCCTATGTCTCTATCACACCTGCCACGTTTTCTCTCCGCCTCTCCCCTCCATACCTCTGTCAAACCTGTCACTTTTTCTCTGTTTCTGTCTCTCTCCTCTGTCACATCTTTTACTTTTTCTCCCCGTCTCTGTTTCTCTACGTCTTTCACACCTGTCACCTTTTCTCTCCATCTCTGTCGCACATGTCACTTTTTCTCTTCGTTTGTCTGCCTGCACCTCTAACTCTCTTTCATTCGCACTGTCTGTCACTCTGACCTCGTTGACTGTCCGTTTTTATTCTACCATTGCTTCTCATTGTCTTACACTATTTCTCTCACCCTCACTCCCCAGACCCCCTTTTATCTATCAGACACATAAAAGACAGAGTCAGGGCGGGGAGAGGGAGAGAAGTGGAAAGATCAGCTCGTGATGACAGAAGGTTGGGGGGGGGAAGGAGGAAGGGGAGGAAATGGAAAGTAAGAGAATTCTAAATGTCACCTGTCGTAGTCATAAAATAACAAAGCTTCTCTCTATTTATACAATGAATTGTCTACTTGGCCCTTCAAACAGCTTTCTACAAAGTGTTGCCCCAGCAATAAACGGCCGAAGCGATGTATTTTTCAGATAAAGAGTTTTCTTCTCTTTTCAAATTTGTTTGCAACGCCCGCTTTGATGATTTTATGAAAATTTTGCTTTACCTAGCCCGAAATATAAAATGTTTCCTAACTTGAGGCCATATGGTGGTAGATCCTTTGTGTTGTTGATGAGCGTTAATGGCATACAACTTGAGATTTTCAAATTGTACAAATGAGGACTACAGTCTTGTAATTGTTATGTTGATTGTGGCTGTTGTGATGTCAGTTGTGCTGTTTTGGCGATTGTTGTATTACCCGTGTTGGTTGTATTGATGGTGTCATTGTTGTACCAGTTTTGTTGTTGGTGATGTTTGTAGGTGATAGTTCCAGAGGAATTGTCTGAATGTTAGTGTTGCTATTTCTTTCTGCACCAGCATTGATTTACAAATATTCACTTCTGAGTCTGACATCTATTTTTATCCACAGAGTATTATCATCATTCTAAAACAGTTATTCATTCCAAACAGTATTGCCACAGTTCTAATCTAACAGTTGTTCGTATTCAAACAGCATTACACCATCTAATCTGACAGTTGTTCGTATTCAAACAGCATTACACCATCCAGTATAACAGTTGTTCGTATTCAAACAGCATTACACCATCCAGTATAATAGTTGTTCATATTCAAACAGCATTACACCATCTAATCTGACAATTGTTCGTATTCAAACAGCATTACACCATCTAATCTGACAGTTATTCATCGTCATACAGCAATATACCATCTAATCTGACAGTTATTCATAGTCATACAGCAATATACCATCTAATCTGACAGTTATTCATAGTCATACAGCAATACACCATCTAATCTGACAGTTATTCATAGTCATACAGCAATATACCATCTAATCTGACAGTTATTCATAGTCATACAGCAATACACCATCTAATCTGACAGTTATTCATAGTCATACAGCAATACACCATCTAATCTGACAGTTATTCATAGTCATACAGCAATACACCATTCTAATCTAATAGTTATTCGTAGTCATACAGCAATACACCATTCTAATCTGACAGTTATTCGTATTTAGTTTCACACACTCTTGTCTAAACTGTCGCACACATCTAATAAAAAGTACTAGTCATTCATGTTCAGACAGCATTAAGATAAGTCCTTCGAGTCCAGACAGCATTACAAATACAAAACAGTCGTGTCTAGACAACATTAAATACTAGTCATTAATTACAAATTACAACAGCAATGTCAGTCATTCATGTCCAAACAGTGTAAGTCATTCCTGTCTAAACAACATTACAGTCATTTTTGTCCGAACAGAATCGTCTGTATTTTAATTCATTCCTGTTTAAACAGTATTATAAGTCATTCCTGTCCAAAACAGCATTTAAAGTTATTTCGTGTCTAAACAGTATTACATATCATTCGTGTCTAAACAGCATTAATTAAAGTCATTCATGTCTAAACAGCATTAATTAAAGTCATTCGTGTCACAGCATTAATTAAAGCCATTCTTGTCTAAACAGCATTAATTAAAGTCATTCGTGTCTAAACAGCATTACTTATCATTCTTGTCCTAAGAACATTATAAGTCATTCGTGATGCTCTGAAAGTACTGTAATGGTTGTAATAGCAAACGCTGATAGTCCTAAAAGATCACAGTGTCTTTTATCAGTTAACGAGCGCCCTCAAAGATCTGTCTACTAATTTTGCCACCAAGCGAGTTCCCTTCATTATTGAATACATGGGAACGGTTTTTTTTATAAAATATCACTGCTTGAATAAACGGGAAAAAAAGTAATGGTGAAATAATAATAAAATAAAATGTTGTGTACAGTCTACTGACATATTTACACTCTATCCTATAACTACGTCATTTAGTTTGAATAACAAAAGTAGAAGTTTGCTCTAGTTAGAATATAAATAAGAAAAAGAAGCTGGGCGGGGAGGGGGGAATAATAAAACGAATACGCGTTTCTATATTTTCTTTCCTGTTCCAGATAAGTACTTAAAGTCAGCGTTACACCTCTCACCTAAATAGAACAAGCTCACGGCAGGCACATGACATTTACCGAGGGATTGACTTTTGCTGACATCAATGCTGTTATTCCAGACAGTCCAAGGCTAAGTTCTCCGCTAGTGCTGGGCTTACAGGATTGTTGAGTGGCAAAGCTAACATTTACCTCCTTCGAACACCCAGCACGTCTCTCTCTCCCTCCTCTCTGTCCCTCTGCCTCTCTTTCTCCGGGTCTCATTACAGCTTTGTAACAATACGGGTCTCATTACAGCTTTTGTAATAATACGGGTCTCATTACAGCTTTGTAACAATACGGGTCTCACTACAGCTTTGTAACAATACGGGTCTCACTACAGCTTTGTAACAATACGGGTCTCACTACAGCTTTGTAACAATACGGGTCTCATTACACAGTCTAGTACAATAACAAACAAACCGCACCGAAACATTCTCTAACACACACACACACACACACACACACACACACACACACACACACACACACACACACACTCTCTCTCTCTCTCTCTCTCTCTCTCTCTCTCTCTTTCTTTGTTTTTTAATTATTAATGAGATCCTGGCTTCAAAGACATAATGGCTCTAACATTTTTCTTGTGAAATATTAATAGAACGTTGACTTTGAAGACATAATAACTCTAACCGTCTTCTGAAGTATTCATTTAAACTTGTTAAAGACACAATGGCTTTAACAGTCTTTGCAATGAATTAATTATTAATGGAACGCGACTTTCAAAATATAATGGCTCTTACAGTCTTTATGATGAATTAATTATTAATGGAACGTCAACTTTCAAAATGTAATGGCTCTTACAGTCTTTATGATTAATTATTAATGGAACGTCAACTTTCAATGGCTCTTACAGTCGTTATGATGAAGTATAATGGAACGTCAGCTTTAAAGACATAATAACTTGTCATGAAGTAGTCATAAAACCATGATTTATTTTTATTTATGACTCACTTTAACAGATTGAAGCGTGGTATAAATGATTAGCTACCCGACCCCTAATGTTTTTAATTCCACCCGTTCAGGTCTTCGTAAATTTTGTAAACGCAGAAAGTCTTTCCGGCCAGTCAATTTCGCGCTTTGTGACGATAGCAGACTCAATGAATAGATTTTTTAAAAATAGATCTACTTTATATCTTTATTTTTAAATAATTAATCAGAGTATAAGCATTTAGTTAGAAGTTGATTTTTCACCTAACTAATAGCTTACGTTATTTATTACACACAGAAAGAAAACAAATTCCAGAATCTGTACATTTATCACTTGTTAAAACCTCACCAGACCAACTTGAGACTAACCAGACCAACTTGAGACTAACCAGACCAACTTCAGACTAATCAGACCAACTTGAGACTAATCAGACCAACTTCAGACTAATCAGACCAACTTTACACTAACCAAATCAACTTCAGACTAATCAGACCGACTTCAGACTAATCAGACCGACTTCAGACTAACCAGACCAACTGGAGACTAAGTATATACAAGATAAAAAAGGGAAATTATATACCTGTAATTAACAAGTTTTTCTTTTTACTATCAACCATCATTTGTGTTTTATGATTACGCGTAAAAAAGTCAAATTCATTGACACACTGTCTTACAAGAATTTCATGTGCTTTGCTTGCCTTGTTTTGTAAACAGTGACGTTGAGATCCACACTGGCTACTTTCAGATTTCATACGTTACATTTTTAACAATCGAAATGATACTTAGCATTCAGAAAGAATGGACATTGACGTCAATTGGAGCGTTTTCATAAAGACGACTTGACAAGTTCTGACCAGGTCGAAATTAAAATACACTTGGTACTCATTGTGATGTGGGATAGCACACCTGTAAACGAGGTACTCACTGTGATGTGGGATAGCACACCTGTAAACCAGGTACTCACTGTGATGTTGGGGATAGCACACCTGTACACCAGGTACTCACTGTGATGTTGGGGATAGCACACCTGTACACCAGGTACTCACTGTGATGTTGGATAGCACACCTGTACACCCGGTACTCACTGTGATGTTGGGGATAGCACACCCTATACACCCGGTACTCACTGTGATGTTGAGGAAAGAAGTATATAATGACCTACTCGTCAACATTATCAAAAATATATCTCGAGAAAATAGTTCTATTTGTCATTCTTGTATCGTTAACTGATAATTTTCATGTTTATTAAATATTTAAATCCTTTTATTGTTTTTTTCGTCTGTCTTCAATTTGTATAGGTCTGTCTGTGTACGTATGTAATCTAATTTCTTTTTGTACAATGTTACCTAATTCCTTATTTCATCACATCATTTACTGTTTCAAGTGTTAGAGATTTGGGGTCGGTTATAAACCCGGTGGGTAATTTTAGAATACAATTTCTCTTATTGTGATGTGTGAAAAGAGACGCCAGACCCCCACACCGTCATATCCCTTCACACTCTGCACCTGCCACTGATGCTAAAGGCACGCGTAATTCTGAATGCAGCAGTACAAGTTCAATCAATGTGGTGATGTTAACACGTGTACAGCTGTGAAGCCTTGTCTTGTGAATGCAGGACGGCGGCTGTATCTGGACGTTTGTATCTATAAATAATAATCAAAGGTGTGAGACAAGAGCCACGACCCCCACTTCACCCCTCGCTCACTGTCTGACCTAACTACGATCTCACCCAGAGATCTCTATCGAACCATGTTCGGGAAAAAAAAATCACCTTTTCATACCCAACAGCCTTCAGTAGCCTTTGCCTGCACTCCCCCCCCCCCCCCCAACTACCTCACCTAACACACTTCTGAAACTGAGTTGCTGTCGCATTCCGACTGAAAGCAGTATTCGTTTTTAGGTCTTCTTTTAAGGTGTTTCCTTCCGCTGATTTTGCATTTAGATGCAGTTCCCAGGAAGAAATCTATGTTCTGCCTGTTTCAGAGTCGGATAGCATTTAATTCTAACATGGATCCTAATCATGAGTTTTAATCCTAAATAAGTATTAGGCCTGCTCCTGTGTTAGTAGTTAGCATCATCAGTGTTGTAATCTTGAATGTCGTACACGCTGCTGGAACCGAATTATTTCCCTTCTCTGCCAGAACGCTGTGCTGTTTGTTAATTTGTAAGAAGTGATGGGCTCAAAACTCATGCACCCGAAGGACTGTGTGAAAAATAAATTTGCATTCCCGTACACACTTATGAAGTAGATTTCTTATGTTAGACCTCTAAGAGGGACAAACAGAACCACCCATGTGGTTGTGGTTTTATTCTAACTTGTGGTTCGATCCTAACTTGGGATGAAAAACTAATGACCGATCTTGAATCGCACCCTACCTTTAGGTTGGTGGGTTTAGTGTCTTCTCCATCCGATGGTCGATAAGCTGGATCTAGTATTGTACAGGACGCGCTCGCAATTAAAAGTCAGAAAGAGTAGATCTTTGCACAGTGCTCGGGCAAAATTACAAAATCTACCAAACTCAAACCTTTATCTCTGGATACATGGATATTTGGATGATTGGGGTTTTGCAGCTTCCGCCGATTTCTTCCCTGGCACGAGGCGTGCCTCTGTTAGGAGAGTTAAATATGATGAAAGACGGGGTGGAAGGTAAGTAGAAAGGAAAACGATGATGAAGGGTGGCCTGTTTTTCGTTGCAAACGTGTCTGGCCGGCAAAGGCGAACTTTAGCCCGGTATTCCGTGGGAGGATGTTGTTGCTGTCGTTCCAGATGTTGAAGTGGGAGGGTGGGTGGGAGGTGTTGTTTTACAGAACCCAGGTTAGTAACACACCAAGTTTATACCTAGTGTGTACGTGCGTCCGGGATGTTCACCCCCCCCCCCCCGGTCTCCTCACTGGTGATATTGTCGTCGCTCTCTCTCTGATGTTGTGGCTGTACCCGGTGTCTATTGAGATGCACATAGGTGGGCACTGGCGGCCAGTACAGATGGTCGAGCAGAAGCTGTATCATGTCCGCAACGGGGAGGTTAAAATATCCCCACTGCGGATACCACTGCTAATAGTACTGTCATTGTTGTTGTCGCCGCTGTTGTTGGTGGTGGTTATTTTTTGGCGTTGTTGAGGCCGTTGTTGTTGTTGTTGACACTCTTGTTGTCTCGTGTCACGCTTGATGAGCTGAGGCGGTCTATTTCTCTTTTTCTTTTCTTTGTTTTGGGCCTTCGTTTCTGTTGATGGCACTATTGTTGTTGGCGTTGATGTTGCTGTCAGTGGTGGAAGAGAGGTGGGAACCTCCCACACCGTTGTGCCGTTTATGAGGAATGTCTCAATGTCGACAATTGTCTTTTTTGTTGATGTTGTTTCCACCGTCGATAATGCTGTAGGTGGCGTCACTGGCAAGTGTGAGAGAGTAGGCCACAAGCATCCTTGTGTACTCATCGAGGGCGGCCCAATTTGGCCCATAGCATCGTATCTCTCTCTCACACCCACAGCATCGTATCTCTCTCTCACACCCACAGCATAGATATCTCTCTCTCACCCACAACATCGTATCTCTCTCTCACACCCACAGCATAGATATCTCTCTCTCACCCACAACATCGTATCTCTCTCTCACACCCACAACATAGATATCTCTCTCTCACACCCACAACATAGATATCTCTCTCTCACACCCACAACATAGATATCTCTCTCTCACACCCACAACATAGATATCTCTCTCTCACACCCACAACATAGATATCTCTCTCTCACACCCACAGCATAGATATCTCTCTCTCACACCCACAGCATAGATATCTCTCTCTCACACCCACAGCATAGATATCTCTCTCTCACATCCACAGCATAGATATCTCTCTCTCACATCCACAGCATAGATATCTCTCTCTCACATCCACAACATAGATATCTCTCTCTCACATCCACAACATAGATATCTCTCTCTCACATCCACAGCATAGATATCTCTCTCTCACATCCACAGCATAGATATCTCTCTCTCACATCCACAACATAGATATCTCTCTCTCACATCCACAGCATAGATATCTCTCTCTCACACCCACAGCATAGATATCTCTCTCTCACATCCACAGCATAGATATCTCTCTCTCACACCCACAGCATAGATATCTCTCTCTCACATCCACAGCATAGATATCTCTCTCTCACATCCACAGCATAGATATCTCTCTCTCACATCCACAACATAGATATCTCTCTCTCACATCCACAGCATAGATATCTCTCTCTCACTTCCACAGCATAGATATCTTTACAAAATGGCTTGTGCCTATCTGTGAAATCAGCGAAAGTTGGAAGAGGACGTTGAAAATTAAGTCAAACAATCAGAATATTTAAGTACTTGACTAGCGGGCGTTAAATCCACAGTCTCCAATTAGGACGTATTGCAATGATCTGGGTGAAATTTGACAATGACCTTTACTTGAGGGGTGACCAGGACCAGGCACATACTACACTCACGTGGTTCAAATTGGCGGCATTTCCTGAAATTAGTGTCAGGCTGTTGCAATTACTTCGTCTTTGAATAATGTTACCCATCCGGGTCTGCACGTCACTTATTCTGCAATGCTTATGTAAGATGTCATGATTTGTTAAAGTCTGTGACGTCAACAATGCCAGAGAATTATAAAGTTCTATTTTGTCTGGTCTGATATCTGAGAATTATAAATTCTCTCTTTTCGTCTGTACTGTACTGTCTGTGTGGTCTTTTTATTTCGATGCACCGAGAGGCGAGGCGTGAATAGGTTTATGACCTGTGGTCAGCCAGTGAGTCATTAGTCAACAGTTCAAGCTAGTATGTGTGAAAAACTATTTGTGTATAATTTGAGGTAAAGTTTTTATGTGTGAAACACTAGTTGTGTATAGTTTGAGATAAAGTTGATATGTGTAAACACTAATTGTGTACAGTTTGAGGTCAAACTACTCTGTGTGAAACACTAGTATATAGTTTCAGATCAAACTACTATGTGTGAAAAAGTAGTATATAGTTTCAGATCAAGCTATTATATGTAAACACTAGTTGTGTGTAGTTTGAGGACAAACTACTATGTGTGAAAAACTAGTTGTGTATAGTTTCAGATCAAGTTACTCATGTGTGAAACACTAGTTGTGTAAAGTTTGAGGTTCACTTACTGTTGTAAAACACTAGTTGTGTACAGTTTAAAGTCCAGTTACTGTGTGAAAACTAGTTGTGTATAGTTTGAGGTCCAGTTACTGTGTGAAAACTAGTTGTGTATAGTTTGAGGTCCATCTGTCTTGTGTGAAAAACTGTACGGTCTGAGGTCCAGCTAAAGTTGTTTATTACGCCATGCTTACTATTTGCGGTTCAAGTCATTTGTGAATGACCACATGCATTCAGTTTTAGGCCCAGCTAAACAGAGAGCATTTTCTGCCTTCCTAGTCTTTATTTACTCATCATTTTGCAAGAATTTGTATATGCCTTTCAGCAAAATGCAATAAACTACGCTTTAATTTAAAGTACACACACGTTTGCCACTCGTTTCTAATTTCTTTCATCTACTGTTGCTTTCTGGCTCGTGATTACTTCGTCTTTGTTTTCCTTGTGTGATACAGGTTGTAATCGGGCCAGCCACAAGTGATAGTAAACCCCACCCACAGCATACATGCACTTTGCAATCCTTTCCTTATTCCACCCCCACCCACAGCATACATGTACTTTGCAATCCTTTCCTTATTCCACCCCCACCCACAGCATACATGTACTTTGCAATCCTTTCCTTATTCCACCCCCACCCACAGCATACATGTACTTTGCAATCCTTTCCTTATTCCACCCCCACCCACAGCATACATGTACTTTGCAATCCTTTCCTTATTCCACCCCCACCCACAGCATACATGTACTTTGCAATCCTTTCCTTATTCCACCCCCACCTGCAACTGACATCCCTGAACTCGCCATTCTATACCTGTGCAATGCAGCCAACAAAAAGATTGGAGAAATTTGGGACGAATGGCTTTGCTATACTATTAAGTAGAGAGAGGACATTTTAGCAGATACAAATAGAAGTTGTAAACTAATTATATGCCCTTTCTCTTACAGTCCATTATTAGATACTTTGTAATTCTAAAGTATAAGTGTTTAGGAGTGAGACGGTGAGTACAAGTGTGTAGGAGACGGGGAGTACATGTGTGTAGGAGACGGGGAGTACAAGTGTGTAGGAGTGAGACGGGGAGTACAAGTATGTAGGAGTGAGACGGGGAGTACAAGTATGTAGGAGTGAGACAGTAAGTAGAAGTGTGTATGGGTGAGTAGAAGTGTGTAAGACTGAGGCCAGTGGATGTGTGAATCTGTTAGTATATGCTCTTTTGTGTCTGTCTTGAGTTTGTCAGTGTCACATTTGTGTATATGCCAGTATATGTTTGTGTGTGTATGTGTGGTTCGTGGTTCGGCTGGTAGTACTGTCTCCTGCGACGCTATATATGACATGAAAATATTGTAAATATATTTTGAAATGTTTCACCCGATATAGAACATATTAAACACCTGGTTTGTTTGTTAGCTTGTGTGTTTACTTGTATTTTATTAATTCCATTTTTATACTTATAAAATAAACATCGGTATTCAACAACCCACCACCCGCGTAAATAAGGAAATACATGTATAAACAGTGAATTAGCAAGTTTTCATTTTTAAAGGTGTTCTTCTGCTTCATTTAAAATTAAAAATTACGTTACCATTGTGTGCAGTGACTCAGAGAAACATTGTAGAATTCGCTATAGAATTTTTTTGTAGGTCAGTGGAACAGAGGCCGATCGGTATGTTGCGATTCGTTTGTCATGACAGAATAGAAGTAAGACACGACTACTGTCATTTTCAGCACCGTCATTTTCTGTCACTTTCTGCATTTGTCGCAAATGGGGTGATAATAGTTTGTCGTCACAGAGTGAAGTTAAGACGACAGTATTGTAATTTTCTGCACTCTTACTTTCTATTACAAATGGGGTGATAATAGTTTGTCGTCACAGAGTGAAGTTAAGACGACAGTATTGTAATTTTCTGCACTCTTACTTTCTATTACAAATGGGGTGATAATAGTTTGTCGTCACAGAGTGAAGTTAAGACGACAGTATTGTAATTTTCTGCACTCTTACTTTCTATTACAAATGGGGTGATAATAGTTTGTCGTCACAGAGTGAAGTTAAGACGACAGTATTGTAATTTTCTGCACTCTTACTTTCTATTACAAATGGGGTGATAATAGTTTGTCGTCACAGAGTGAAGTTAAGACGACAGTATTGTAATTTTCTGCACTCTTACTTTCTATTACAAATGGGGTGATAATAGTTTGTCGTCACAGAGTGAAGTTAAGACGACAGTATTGTAATTTTCTGCACTCTTACTTTCTATTACAAATGGGGTGATAATAGTTTGTCGTCACAGAGTGAAGTTAAGACGACAGTATTGTAATTTTCTGCACTCTTACTTTCTATTACAAGTGGGATGATAATATCGTCGTTTATTGTCAGAGAGTGAAAGTAAGATATTGCAGTATTGTAATTTTCTGCACTCTTACTGTCTGAGTGGGACGACAGTTTGATAGGCTTTTTTTTTCATTTCTGGTTTTTCTTGAGATAGATTTAATATCCCTTCCAATTGACGCTGATTTCGCAGACAGGCGTAAGCGCAGATGGTGAAAGGAAGTAAGAAATTTAGTGACAGGGGTGGGGAGAGTGAAAAAATTAGAAGACGTTGGAGGGGGGTACTAAATTTTTTAAGTGCAATTTTGCCCAGGCAACGGCTGACGGCCTACTCTTTCCGAGTTTTAACTGTTAAGACATCTTTAGCGTCTGTGGCCTTTACCACACGGAACCCTCTGCAAATTAACTCAGTTTCCTAACACAGATAATTTCCAACTTAACTCATTTATTACAACCAGTTACCCCCCCCCCCACTTAAATTTTACTAAAGCCACTTAACTACTAAACTTGGCCCTAGTAAATGAATTAAATTTACTAGGGCCAAGTTAAATTCTAAATTTACTAAAAAGCCATTAACTTCAGGACGTAACCTATTTTAACTCATTTATTAAAACCTGTTTTTGTAAAAAAAAAAATTAATAAAAACCATTTAACCCCCAAACTTGATTCATTTACTAAAAATGCCATTTAACCTCCAATGTCACACATTTACTAAAGTCTTCAAACTCAAAACTTAATTCATTTATTAAAGCCAGTTAGCCCCCAAAACGTAAATCAGTTACTAAATCCAGTTAACCCCCAAACTCACCTATTTCCCAGAGCTAGTTAACTTCCAGACTTAACTTATCTAATAAAGCCAGTTAACCTCCAAATAACTAATTTACTAAGCCAATAACCCCCAGACATCACTCATTTACTAAAGCCAGTTAACCTCAAAACACAACTCAGTTATTAAAGTCAAATAACCTCAGAACTTAACTAATTTTGTATACAAAGTCATTTAACCTCTGAGTGTAACTCATTTACTGAAGCCCATTAACCTCAGAACGTAACTCAATAACTACAGCATTTTAACATAAAATATAGCACATTGCCAAACCCGTTAACCCCAGAATGTAGCTCAATAACTTTTGCCAGTTAACCTATAACGTAACTCAATAACTGTTGCCAGTTAACCTATAACGTAACACAATTGCCAAAGCCAGTTAACATCAGTACGTAACTAAATAACTGTTGCCAGTTAACCTATAACGTAACACAATTGCCAAAGCCAGTTAACATCAGTACGTAACTCAATAACTGTTGCCAGTTAACCTATAACGTAACACAATTGCCAAAGCCAGTTAACATCAGTACGTAACTCAATAACTGTTGCCAGTTAACCTATAACGTAACACAATAACTGTTGCCAATTAATCTAAAATATAACGCAAATGTCAAAGTTAGCTAATCTAATAATAACACAGTTCCAAAAAGCCATTTAACCTTTAAAAACGTTCTGCTCCCAAAACCAGTTTGCCCCACAAAAAGTAAGTTACCAAATCCAATTAATGTAAAAAAAAAAAGCAGATTACGAAAGTCACTTAACCTAAACTTAGCAGTTACCGAAGCCAGTTAACCTAAAAGTAACAGTTACCAAAAGGTCCTTAAACTTAAAACATGTAGGGTTACCAATTCTTGCCAGAATTTTATGGCAAAATGCACAAAATATTATCGCCATTGCGAAAATCAAGGTCAGTAATAGAAACATTTATGATGTTTCACAATGCTTGTCTGTGAGTCATAGCAAGCGTTCACACACAGGATAAGGAACAATATTTTATATACACTCTCAGAGAACTACCAAACGTGGGGTCCCCGTTGTTCAATTGACGTAGCATATGCTGATAATGAGCCAGAAAACATTATGATTATTGTAGTGACAGAAACGCTCAAGTGAGCCACAAAACATGAGCATCATTTTGTATTGCATTACCATTACGCAAGGAGACACGAACTTGTGTAATCATTGTATAAATGACACAGCGAAAGTTCTAAGTGAACCACGAAATTGGATCGTCATATAAACTCTCCCACTGAGCCACAAAACTTGATCATTGTGTAAAAAATTCACAGTAAGCCACAAAACTTGATGATCATTGTATGAATCTTTTCTCTGACCCCACACAACTTTATTATCATCGCATAGGTTCTCCTAGTGACCCACAAAACTTTATTATCATCGCATAGGTTCTCCTAGTGACCCACAAAACTTTATTATCATCGCATAGGTTCTCCTAGTGACCCACAAAACTTTATTATCATCGCATAGGTTCTCCTAGTGACCCACAAAACTTTATTATCATCGCATAGGTTCTCATAGTGACCCACAAAACTTTATTATCATCGCATAAGTGCTCATAGTGACCCACAAAACTTTATTATCACCGCATAAGTGCTCCTAGTGAGCCACAAAACGAGATCATTATTTTATAAATGTCATAACAAAAGCTCGCAGTGAACGACACAACGTGAGGTTGGTAATGGTAAACCCATAAAGCATGGCGATCAGTGTCTATAAATTAGAATAAAGAGAAACCTCAGTCGCTATGCAAACTCCTCTCGGCTAGTTCAGTATTTATTTATGAAACAGCGAAAATATTTTTTTTTAAACAATGCACTTAAGACACCGACAGGTTTCCATGATTAATATGCGATGTTAATATTATCAATTTAGTTTGAGATCATAGAATTGTTTGGCCATGATGTGTCAAGTAAATAAGGACGCTGTTATTGACAGGTCTTAAATCAAGTCCCATCTTTGCTGTTAGCATTGTTAGGCCGAGGGCTTAAGACAAAATTACACCGTGTTATTTAAGCAAGACTGTCTTTAGCGCTCTAATTTTAGACTTTAGCGCTCTAATTTTAGTCTTTGGTCTTTACTTCGCCTTAGCATTGTTTAGCGAGACATACCAAGTACAACTACACCTTAATGAGCAAGGCTTTATTTAGCATTCTAGCTCAAAGCCCGGTCGACTGACATGACGTTTAGCACAAGGAAATTGCTAAGTATTCGGTCCGAACAAGATTGAGAGAATATTGTATTCCAACAAGCGACTCGTGTGAGATTAACCAGAATTAATTTCTCGCTGAATTATCCTCTCTGTCTCTGTCTCTTTCCCCTTGATTCCAACTGCCCACCTCAATGCCGATTAAAAAAAAAAATCCTTTATAAGTATAGATCGCGCACGGATTCTCACACTCACACACACACACACACACACACACACACACACACACACAGAGGAACAAAATGATTTTCAACCGAGGAAGAAGTTTAGTTGTGAATTTGATGGAAAAGGTGATAGGTTAAAACGTTACGCGAAATTGTAATATTGTCAATCATCCCGCAAATGTTTGTGTTTGTTCTTAGATATCTGACTCAGAAGTGGCTGGTAGTCTTGTGCTTGTTCTTAGATATCTGACTCAGAAGTGGCTGGTAGTCTTGTGCTTGTTCTTAGATATCTGACTCAGAAGTGGCTGGTAGTCTTGTGCTTGTTCTTAGATATCTGACTCAGAAGTGGCTGGTAGTCTTGTGCTTGTTCTTAGATATCTGACTCAGAAGTGGCTGGTAGTCTTGTGCTTGTTCTTAGATATCTGACTCAGAAGTGGCTGGTAGTTTTGAATCCTGTAATCCTTATCTCAAGAGCACTCGTGTGCAAACTGAATCTACACCTAGTGTTCTATTTATAGCTTTTCTGTCCATTACACCACAAACTGACTATTTATAGCTTTACTACCCAATACACTACAAACTATTTATAGCTTCACTACCCAATACATTACAAGCTGACTATTTATAGCTTTACTACCAATACACTACAAACTATTTATAACTTTACTACCCAATACACTACAAACTGACTATTTATAGCTTTACTACCAATACACTACAAACTATTTATAACTTTACTACCCAATACACTACAAACTGACTATTTATAGCTTTACTACCCAATACACTACAAACTATTTATAGCTTTACTACCCAATACACTACAAACTATTTATAGCTTCACTACCCAATACACTACAAGCTGACTATTTATAGCTTTACTACCAATACACTACAAACTATTTATAACTTTACTACCCAATACACTACAAACTGACTATTTATAGCTTTACTACCCAATACACTACACACACACTATGACTATTTATAGCTTTACTACCCACAGAACTTCACAGTCTTATAGAGTGGACGGAATGAAAGATTACACACGTTTACTGAATGGACAGAATGACGGACTACAGCACAAGTGAGTTGAGTTTCATGCCTGTTTCCTGTTGTGGATAATTTTTGCAGACGAACGACAGCTTTGAGGGAGAGATTTATTTTCTGGAATGGAGAGAAATAATGCCAAGGTGGGGAGAGTAAAGGTTGGATCGTGGAGGGTGTTCTAAATACAATTTTGCCTGGGCAAAAGGAGGTGGTTTACTCAACCTAATTTATGAATATAAGGGGATCCTTATCATTTGCGACCTGCAGCAAATAGAACCAGATTTATCGTCCCGTCCAACATCACTACCTTGAGCTAAGGAGCACGTAGGAAATATATGAAAATTTTCACTCAGAACTGGGTTCGAACCATGGTTATATGAACGAAAAGCTAATGTCCTACCTTGTGTATAACCGCCAGTGCCATGCGCTGTATGATAGATGTACTTGGTTATATGATATTTCTATACACTGACATTGTTCTGGTGTCCTCACTGAGTGGTTATAAGATATTTCTATACATTGCATGGTTCTGGTGTCATCACTGAGTGGTTATAAGATATTTCTACACACTGCATGGTTCTGGTGTCCTCACTGAGTGGTTATAAGATATTTCTACACACTGCATGGTTCTGGTGTTTTCGTTGAGTGGTTATAAGATAGTTCTACACACTGCATGGTTCTGGTGTCCTCACTGAGTGGTTATAAGATATTTCTACACACTGCATGGTTCTGGTGTTTTCATTGAGTGGTTATAAGATAGTTCTACACACTGACATTGTTCTGGTGTTTTCATTGAATGGTTATAAGATAGTTCTACACACTGCATGGTTCTGGTGTTTTCATTGAGTGATTATAAGATAGTTCTACACACTGACATTGTTCTGGTGTTTTCAATGAGTGGTTATAAGATAGTTCTACACACTGCATGGTTCTGGTGTTTTCATTGAGTGGTTATAAGATAGTTCTACACACTGCATGGTTCTGGTGTCCTCACTGAGTGGTTATAAGATATTTCTACACACTGCATGGTTCTGGTGTCCTCACTGAGTAGTTATAAGATATTTCTACACACTGCATGGTTCTGGTGTTTTCATTGAGTGGTTATAAGATAGTTCTACACACTGCATGGTTCTGGTGTTTTCATTGAGTGGTTATAAGATAGTTCTACACACTGCATGGTTCTGGTGTTTTCATTGAGTGGTTATAAGATATTTCTACACACTGCATGGTTCTGGTGTCCTCACTGAGTGGTTATAAGATAGTTTGAAAGTCTAGTTCGAAGTTCTCAGTCCGGAGGAGAGGAAAGTTACTGACACTATTAGCCACTTAGTGTTTATTATTTTTTTTGTACACATTTAGACGTTGATCTCCTAAATAATGTTCACATCCTTTCCAGTAGTAGACGAGAGTGATTTGAGACGTTTCTAGACTAGTTGGGGCAATGGGGGGAATCATTACACATGAAATAGAACAAGGAGAAGATATTAGTCATGCATCTAGCCCAGCAAACACGACGCTGACTCATCGGGCGATGTGCTGTAAATAAATCTGCAAGCTACGTAGTGAACAGTCAGATATTTATCGTTAAATTGTACCGCACTTATAAATAATCAGGCCAGATTGTTGGGATACCGTTTGATTCAGCTAAACTTTTGGCTTGTCAAATGAATCGTTAACTTGCTAAATGTATTACTTAGCTTGTCAAATGATAGTTTAGCTTGTCGTTCTGTAAATATTGCTAGAGTTATTATTATTATTGCTAGAGACATAGCTTATCAGTGGCGTGATGGCAATTGAAAAGCTTAAGCCTTCATTTGACAACAGTAGTTTGATGTAATTTTCAAAGTCTTAGGGATACACAAAGAATTGCTTGCTATACTGATCTTTGCCCGAATTTGGCAAGTATTTCTTTTTTTAAACCGATAACAGTCAGGTCATACCTGTAACTTATCTAACATCTAGCGGTAGAGCTACGACCTCCCTGGGAGGCGTTAACGCATAGCTCATGGAACGGTCGACCCTTCGGCATTTGCGTGTCACGTGAGCGACATTTGTGGTGTCTGGGTGTCTGGGTGTTGTGTAAGTCGCGCGCACATATCCGTCCTCCACAGACGCCAGTTTTGTTGTTGTTGTTGTTGTTGTTTTTTTGTGCAGGGTTTAATAATTAAACATTGTCTGCAGCCACCGTGGTTCGTTCTTTCTGACAAAATTTAAACGTTCTCACTTTTCCGGTTATTTATGGCCCCGATATTGCTTTGAATGCACGAGTTTTGCCATTTATCGCGACTCTTGGCCTAGTTTGATTTTCTTGGGCAGTCAGAAAGTAAATGTTTTAAGTGACTTATTTTTTAAATATATCTTTATAAAAGTAGAGAAGTTATATTTTCAAATATAATATCTTTGTGTGTGTGTGTGTGTGTGTGTGTGAGTGTGTGTGTGTGTGTGTGTGAATATATAAGATTAGTGGTTGACTAGTTACTATAGAAAACAAACTGAACAATAATAATAATTAGATGTAGATGTCGCAGTGGTTTATTCTACTCAAGACGTGAATATATTAAGTGTACATTACAGGTCAAGGCCACAAAAGTCTAAACTATGCCAGGAGAAATTTCGTAAGACCATTTACCGAATATGATTTTCGTAAGCATTGTTTTGGCACTGTTTACTTAACAGTCTAATTTATTTTGATTATGAGAATGCATTTAACGTTATTGTTCAGTTGATTTATCAGTTCAGAAGATTTTTAAATAACGTAAAATATTTAAAAAAAAAATAAGGGGTGTTTTAAATTCACGCATGCAATCGTTGTAGATAGGGACACCTGTCTTGACATCTACTAACATTTCAAAAATATATACAAGTCGAGTTTATTTTTGGTTTTATATTACGATTAGCTTCACTTGCCTGATGATGGAATTTTAAAACTTTCCTTTGTTACTATATAAAAGCGTCGATGTATATCCTCGTGTGTTTTTAAATGTTGTTATTCATTCAGGCTAGCAATTATTTAAAAACTGAATGGTAGTGTACGAAAACCGTCGTTGTTTGAATATTAACTGTTTTCAAAAGCAGTGTTTTCCTTGCTGGCAAAGACTGAAACTCGTATAAACGCATGCTGTGTGTGGCTCCAGTGGGCGACATGTGTACTTCTTCTCTGTGTGTGGCTCCAGAGGGCGACATGTGTACTTCTTCTCTGTGTGTGGCTCCAGAGGGCGACATGTGTACTTCTTCTCAGTGCGTGGCTCCAGTGGGCGACATGTGTACTTCTTCTCTGTGTGTGGCTCCAGTGGGCGACATGTGTACTTCTTCTCTGTGTGTGGCTCCAGTGGGCGACATGTGTACTTCTTCTGTGTGTGGCTCCAGTGGGCGAACTATGTATTTCTTCAGCAGTTTGGTCTCTCTCGATTGCTAAGCCACATAGCGGGCGAATTTATTTATTATTATTTTTTAATTAATAAATTATTATTATAAAGGTTCATATCCACCACGTGACGTATAAATCGACAGGCATCACATCTCTAAAATCAAACAAAGAAAAATGTGTAAATAATTATTGACCTATCTTTACAATATTGCTTTTAAAAACTGAATCGCGTCTTAGCAAGTCTTTGAATTGTTGTACATCTCCGTAAGATAAAGGACGGAAGGGGGGGGGGGCTCTTTGCTGACAGTGCAGCTGCACGTTAAACAGATAACCAGTTAGATTCTATCCTGTCCAACCCTTGAGGTCCTTGGGGCAGAGTTCGCGAATGCCATTCTCAGAGCTTTGCAAGCCTTTGTGTCGTAGCTGTGTGAGCAGACAGTTACCTACCTTAGCTAGCTAGCTCTCGACATTCTTTGCACGGTGATTTTTGTATTTCACAGTAGCTGTGGTCGTAAACAACGCCGTAGTTAGTTTTATAAATTCATATTAAGACTGTGGTGGAAAGTCAATAACAACACAAAGTGGATTTTTATAAAATATTCGAAGTCGACGCGATTTACTTCACTTGTAATTAATTAGTTGTTTTTCACCGCTGTGGCCTTTCATGTGAACGATATTTATTTATGTCGTCATCGTAAACGTGAGTGGCGCTTGAGGGGAAAGGAAGTGGGGAACGCCATGGCTTGCCATTCGACATTTCGCCATAGATCGTAGCTGAGAGAGCCCTAGGGTCTTAGTATGCACTCCTGACAGGGATTATGATTGATACGTGACGTTAAAGCTTTGAACTGCGGGTTGCCGAATACCGTCATGACAGTCACCAATCAGTCGAGGAAAAGAAAGTTTGCTTCAGTTAAAATAATTGATTTCGTTATTTGAACCGTCTGCGTCTCGAAGAGGTGTGATTACCTACAAAATTCTATTGACTGTTTGTATCTTGTATACCGGTTAAGGTGGAGACGAAACAGGTTTCTGGATAGTTACAAAAGTACTGACAGTGTTTTGGTCCACAAATGTAGTCATAAGCCTCAGAGACAAGATGGCAGATGGTTTCATTTCAACGCCAGTGGTGCAATTAAATAAAATGCATTTCTCCCCACTCAACATTGAAATGTCCTTCAGTTATGATTGAAAGAGAAGGCCGCCTAGAATAAACTTGCCTTCGACCTCTGCAATCAGGATACAAGGAGTGATAGCAATCAACATTCCATACGATCTGGAAGTTATTCAAGGAAAAAAAACACAAACGCGGTTGAAATGGGTGTGTTCAGCGCATTGGTTAGGCGTGATTGAAAGAAATTCTTTGACTGTGCAGGTGTCGCGTTTTCAGACCGGCATCGTCAATCTCCTTACTCAGTTACTGGCTAGCAGTGTTGTTTCCGTTACACCAAGTGCAAATCGATACTAGGGGACAATAAAAGTACCGAGTCGTCTTGTTGATGTGAGTGACACGGGTAGTTTACATGCACACCAACCACCCCTTTAGCCTAAGCAGGAAGAATGTTTCTTGTTTTTCTTCACTTTTTTGGTGTTATGTGTGTGCCTTTAACGAGTCAAGACTTCTACTGAGCAGTTTTATGGGAGTAGGCGCATGTGGAAAATTCACTGAGCCGTGACGCCAAAATGACTGACATAGCGCGGGTAAGATTACTGCTACGTTTTAAAATGCATACTTAAATTTGCTGGTTTAATAAAACTCAGTAAGTCAACGAGTAAGCACACCAGTAGCAACAATGATAGTTAAAGGTTGTCAGTCCTTTATGGATGCAATATATGGAATCCTTTATGTTTATTGAAGCCCCTTTAGTATATTATGGAATCGTTTATTTATGTTTATTCAAGCCCCTTGGTATGTTATGGAATCGTTTATTTATGTTTATTCAAGCCCCTTAGGACATGTCATTATATGGAATCTTGATTGGAAGTGATTATGAATTATAGGTAGGGCCTAAAGGGGGTAGAGGTATTTTCGCTTCCCAAACAGTTCTTATTCGCTATTAATATTCGCGCGGGTTCTTTTAAAAAAAAAATATTTAAAATCTTATCATCTGAATCGGAAAGTTCTGATATGCTGAGAGAATTAATGGAAAATTATATTGTGTCGGAATATTCTTACACAGTGAGACAATTGTTAAATTACCATAATATCATAATTAATTTATTTTGACACACTTTGTAAAATTACATGAAGTCAGTGTTTTGGTATAGTAAGGGATTTTGTGAAATTATCATAAATTGGAATTATTTCGGAATACTGACAGTGAGATCTTATCAAAGTTCTCTTCATTCGAAATTATTTCGACACATCGACATAATTTTTGAAATTACATCAAATTGGACTTACCGACTTTTCGTCGCACATATCTGGGGTCAAGGTTTTTCAGAATACATTTAAACTCAGTGAGGTTTGTATGTCAGTGCAGTTGGCCACACTCAGCAATATCGTCTAAACGATTGTCTTTGTTTTGTACATGTCAAGTGACGTCATTCAACATTTTGCAGTCTTTGGCTTGACATAGGCTTTGCCAGAGTTCTGCATTCATTTATAGCAGTGGTTTTCAAACTTTCCCAATTCACGGCACGCTTGGTTGTATCAATTTTTTTTTTCCCAATGCGCCCAAAGTCAGATTACACGTTCTGATTGCGTTTGTGTTAGTTATTCCTTTGCGCCCAAAGTCAGACTACACGTTCTGATTGCGTTTGTGTTAGTTATTCCTTTGCGCCCAAAGTCAGACTACACGTTCTGATTGCGTTATGTTAGCTATATCCGTGTGAGTTAGTCACAGTTTGGAAAACACTAACTTACAGTAAATCAGTAACTTTCCGTTACCAGCGTTGAGTAAGTATTAGCCAAATAATATAATATACTTCAGTTGCAAATACACTGTCCAGATAATATTATATACTTCAGTTGCAAATACATTCGCCAAATAATATAATACACTTCAGTTGCAAATAATACGTTGGTCAAATAATACGTTGTCCTAATAATACGTTGGTAAAACAGAAAAGGAAACATTTCGATCACGAGTAACACAAAGTATTCCATTCTTGGTTGAAACAAAATCTAAGGGGCTATTTATGAACGTAGTTTTACATAGCCATGGCTAAAAACAAGAACTGTATTTTTAGTCAAATGTTAAACGAAGTAGCCCCTCCCACACCACATTTTAGTCATTAGCAAAGCGGACCCTCCCCACCCGCCCTACTTTATTTCAGTCTTGTTAAAATTATTATTTTCAGTTATGGGTACTTGTATTTCAGTCTTGTTAAAATGATTGTGTTCAGTCATGAGTACTTGTATTTCAGTCTTGTTAAAATGATTGTGTTCAGTCATGAGTACTTGTATTTCAGTCTTGTTAAAATGATTGTGTTCAGTCATGGGTACTTGTATTTCAGTCTTGTTAAAATGATTGTGTTCAGTCATGAGTACTTGTATTTCAGTCTTGTTAAAATGATTGTGTTCAGTCATGAGTACTTGTATTTCAGTCTTGTTAAAATGATTGTGTTCAGTCATGAGTACTTGTATTTCAGTCTTGTTAAAATGATTGTGTTCAGTTATAGGTACTTATTTTCAGTTAAAACATGGTCTTTCAGCATTGGGTGCAACGAAGTATCTGTATTTCGTTCTTGGGTTAAACGAAATATATATTCCAGTCAGTGTAAAACTGAAGTACTCAGATTTCATTCTGTGTTAAACCAAAGTACTATATTTCAGTAAATGTAAAGTTGCACTATTTCATTTCTCAGTGTAAACTGAAGTACTCTTACTTTAGTCAAAGGTAACAGCCAAGAGTAAAAGGAAGTTAATCTTACTTTAGTCAAAGGTAACAGCCAAGAGTAAAAGTAAGTTAATTTTACTTTAGTCAATGGCAACAGCCAAGAATAAAAGGAAGTTACTCTTACTTTATTCTATGGTAACACCCGAAAGTAAAAGGAAGTACTTTTGGTGAACAGTGCTAAAGTGTCAAATGAAGTACTCGCTTTACCGTTCCTGGATAAAATGAAGAATCGATCGATTCATTCATGCGTAAAACGATCTTTCGGTCACGGAATAAACGACGTATTGAATTCCATTCAAAGGTAGAACTATTTTAAGTGAAATAAAGCAATTTCACTTCAGTCACATGGAAACAAAATATTTGTATTTTATCACGGGTAATACGAAATACTTGCATTTCATCAAAGGTAAAAAATATCTTTAAGCTTCGAGAAAATGTTAGAAGACTTGGCAAGTACAATTTGAATGCTGTTAGAAGACTTGGCAAGTACAATTTGAATGCTGTTAGAAGACTTGGCAAGTACAATTTGAATGCTGTTAGAAGACTTGGCAAGTACAATTTGAATGCTATTTGAAGAGCCAGTGATGTGGATGGTGATGAAAGCCTTTCAGAAACAATCAACAGCGAAGGACACTTGTCTTTGCCCGATGTCGTGGCATAGTTATAGAAGTTACAGGTTCCATGACATTTTTAAATATTCGTGTACAGTTTAAGCCAGTATGTTACTAAATGTTGGTCTTTCGCTTGTGAAGACACTGTACTTACTGACACCATACAGTTCAAGCAAGTAAATTACTAATTCTCGGCCTTTAGCTCGTGACGACATTGCAATTGCTTGTGATTTTCACTATGGCGGCGGGTAGTAAATGTGTTGGATCTAACGGAAATAGCACTAAAAAAAAAAATTTCAAAATCAGACCAACAAAAGAGAAACGGCAAGTTTATATTCATGGGGCGCGGATTGGTAATTGTGTGAGGTGTCAATGGACATTGCTTGTTGTAACAAATCGTGCTCTCGTACACACATAATCACATAGGCATAAACAATGACATACACATACTCGCACACATAGGCATAAACAATGACATACACATACTCGCACACATAGGCATAAACAATGACATACACATATTCACACACATACACAATGGATCATACATGTGCAGCCCCCACCACCCCCATCCCACACACACTACGTTTACTGTTTTACGTATATTTGAAGACATTTGCTGAGTCCCTTAGCGAGCGCATTACTTCCTAAACTGACTGACATTATTCTTATCACTTCTGCTTGTACACAAGTGTGCTGGCCTTTATATCAGTTAATCACATTACTTCCTACACTGTTCTTATCACTTCTGCTTGTACACAAATATGCTGGCCTAACACTTATTGATAACCATATGTTGGAAAGAAAATTTGTGGATGGGGGCTCGCTAAATACAGATTAAAAGATGGATTTATTTCTTCTTTGGTAAGAAGTTTTCCACCTACGGTAAATGTTTGTCTTTAATGCTGTGGAAGAGAGAAAACGTTTACAGCACCCACATTTCTGCCAAGTGATAGAGAGGTGTCTTCTGGAGAATTATTAATAACATAAATTAAGATTCTTTTCACTTGTAATTAGTTATGAATAATCATAACCATTAACTAGGGTGGTGTTGCTCCACAATTTCTATGGGCGATTATTGATATAGACTGCTTGTAAGTTAATTTTGATCCCTGTTGCCTACATTCAGAAAATTATGGCCCATTGTAAATAGACTTATTGTTTATTTATTATCAGTTGCATTTTCAAGTCCTCTGGCAGTTATTACAACAGACTGTCATTTAGCACTGATCGATGTCGCCTACATTTATCAGCAAGCGGGCAGTTGCTAGAAAATCTGTCAAAACTTTCCAATTGGGCCACACGTGTTTTCGGTTAGTAAATAATTTGCGGAAAATGGTTCCGATTAGACCACATATATTATGGGTAAATTAATTAATTTATGGAAAATGTTTCCGATGGACCCAAATGTATTAGAGGTTGATTAATTAAATTTGTGAAAAATATTTCCATAAAATGTCGATTATGAAAATAATGATATGATAGTTATTTTGCAAGTGTGCTATGCTTTATGGGAACATCCCCGCCTCCTTCACACCTCCCCCCCCCCAATCATCACCACAAACACACACATTTATAAATGAAAAATCAAATCAAACAAAATTATAATAATCTAAGTTTTACAAAGATGATAACCATTAGTTTCCCTGTTAGAAGTTGCATATACAAAACATTCTCTTCATGACAGAACTGTATGCGTGTTTATTATATTGTGACAGAACTGTATGTGTGTTTATTATATTGTGACAGAACTGTGCGTGTGTTTATTATGTAGTGACAGAACTGTGCGAGTGTTTACTATGTAGTGACAGAACTCTGTGTGTGTGTGTTTGTGTGTGTGTATTATATTGTCACAGAACTGTGCGAGTGTTTATTATGCTGTGAAGATGAAACGCACTGTGTCAAAAGTGAGCGTCAGTAGACAACTTTGCTTACGTCACTATAACTTATGTAAATGTGGTGCTATCATCACTGTGTCAAAAGTGAGCGTCAGTAGACAACTTTGCTTACATCCACTATAACTTATGTAAATGTGGTGCTATCATCAGTGAGTTACTGAGTATCTTTGTGACAATATCTTCACGTCTTTCATCTGGAAATCATTCCAAGATCATAATTACGCATTGTATGGCCTAATGATGTCGTTGCCTAAATTACAAACTATGTGGTCTCAGAATGCCGACGTTCTGATGGTCGTCGTTACAAGATAGTACTGCTGTAAGATCTTATTTGTTCTGGCACTCTGTCCCATCCCGACATGACGTTCACCACGCAATATTGAAGCAGCACACGGCTTGAGATACTGTGACAAAATTCTCCCAGAGAAGTATGTTTACTGTGTACAGATAGGCTTGAGATACTGTGACAACATTCTCCCAGAGGAGTATGTTTACTGTGTACAGATAGGCTTGAGATACTGTGACAACATTCTCCCAGAGAAGTATGTTTACTGTGTACAGATAGGCTTGAGCTTAATGATTCAATCACCACAGAGGAGATTTAACTAGAGAAGCCTGTTTATTAAGCGTGTACATCTCTCTTTTAAGAGATTTGAGCTTAATGATTCAATCGCCACAGAGGAGATTTAACTAGAGAAGCCTGTTTATTAAGCGTGTACATCTCTCTTATTAAGAGATTTGAGCTTAATGATTCAATCGCCGATTGAATGGTTTGTTGGATGTCCAGGCTCTGGACTGTTTGGTTGTTAAGCCGGCTACCCTCTTGTTTTACTAAGACATGAGATTAGGTAGCTTGGAGTTAGTGTTATGTCCTTTACAGATATAAAAAAACCGACATTAATGGGACGTGGATGGGTGGTTATAGAAGAAAAAAGTTATAACTTGGTTAGTGGATGTTAAGTTGGGAAATAAAAGAAAAAGACGGGTGTGTGAGGTGTACTTAGAAAATTACAGCGCTTTGTTTGGTTGTGGTCTTTAGAAATTTTGAGTTTCATTCTGTCTATTGTCAGACGCTGGATCTAATTGTCGCAAGATTGCAATGAGGCTGAGGTTTTAGAGTTGAGACTAAGCAATATGGCGAGACTGTCAGATATGAACAAAGTTCTGACACGTGACCTATCGTCAGCAATCACGATCGATTCACCTACTAGAGGTGTAAGTACATGTAAATAGAAAATGTGTCAGGCACCCGGATGCTATTATGATTACCCTATCTCGCCTCATTATCGAATGACGGAGTTGATTGTTTTAACTTTAAATCTGTATACACATGATTTATGTTAACTATATAACAGCTTACCTCACAATAGCTGAGTCAGTTTCATGATAACTTTAAACCTCGCAGGCGTACAGAATAGTAATCTGAAATAAAAGCTCAGATGCCTAAAGAATGTTCCATCCCCCCTCCTCGTAATTGACTTTCCTCATAGGAGCCAATTTGGCCTTCATAGTTTAAAATAAAAAGCTCATCAGGTGTGTAGTGACCTACTATTTAACTGTTGTTCTTGATAGCAATTTCCAACGGCCAACGCAAGTCAGTGTTCAGTGTAATAAGATGACGATGTGTTTTTAAAGTTCGCTTTCAACATAGGTTAATTTACAGATGATTTAATTAGTACCACCAAGACCAGATCATAGATTATAATAAATATATTAGAACGCTATCCTTGTCTACTCAGAATGTTATGACCATTGATTAGCGCGAACCTATTAAACTGCAATCACGATCAGCGTTCAGTTAAGTTTATTATATAACTCCTTTTTACTTGCAGTACACTGTGTCCTTTCCTTAATTAAGAGCCTTTTCAGTTTAGCTAGCCTATCCGCCATCCTAATTTTATGGGTTGCAACCTATCTAGGTGTGTTTCGTTCCGAGCACAATGGATTTAAATGACGCGTAAAGATTGTCCCCAACCATTGGTCGCGCTACGAAATATTAACCAATGGCGAAACTTGTGACATGAGACGCTTTGAGTGTCCTTTCAAATCACTTTTATTTTTTTTTGGCTTGCCGCATGCCAGCCTTACCTTTGTGTGGCAGCCATTTTGTTGTTCCGTGACTTACCTGAGCGCCGTTCTACCTGTAGGGGGACCTCTTACCTTTAACACCTGGAATTTATGATTGATTAAATAAATTTTTTTTGCAGTCATTAAAATTTTCAACTGAAGATTGTGTCGTTTTTTTTTTCGAGTCGCTCAAATTTGTAAGTGGAGAGTTGTGTAGTCGGACTATCGTTGTAGGACTACTATAGTACTAAGTACTATTGTGGTTGCAGTCAACAACAATGTGCATCTTGCATTCGATTACCTAAATTGTGGCAGTTATTAAAATGCGTTTGTACCTGGGATGGCATCAGCAAGATTCGCCTCTTACATAGAGGAAGAAGACTGGGACATTAACACCCTAGAGTTTGTTAATTCTCATCTAGAAAATTACCTGAAAATGGTAAGTAATTTACTAATTGAATTGATGAAAGAAAATTGTATTAAATGATTATTTAAAGAAAAAAGGTTTGGACATTTAGTATTTTTGAAAGATAAATGATAGTTGAATTAAGAACTTCCGACAAAAAAAGTTTGTTTTAGTAATAATACTTAATTGGCCTACTATTTGTACTAATAATTAATAGTGACTCATAGGAGGAGATAACATGATTAGCAAATTGTCAGTCACGATCGACAGGTTCGCAGAGTGCACAGGAAGATAATTCATTTGAAATAGAACTAGAAGGCTGAGGGTCGTTTCACCCCACACTTAAAATAGCTGCTGTCTGTTGTCAATATTGTGTAATGATAACATTTACAATTCAGATATTGACGTTTGACAATTTCTAAGTAATATTACTTGATTTTAAAGCAGAAACAAAATAGATTTCCCCCTCCATTTATGTACTTTAATAATGCCGAGGCTTGGAGCTTGCCGTGAACAGATGAACAGTGTCCTATTTGGATTTTTTTTTTAAAAGCAGTATATTGAAAATATTTTAAGCTAATATCAAGGCATAAAGTCAAAGTTTAATAAATGATATTCTAATTTTACAAAATGTAAATAAATTGCACGTTTGGGTGTATGGAATGAAATATTAAAATTCATTAATTCATTTATTTCTGTTTAGTGTTAGCCTTTTCCACAGATATTTATTGTGGCAACTCTAAATATCTAATAAAAATTTGTAATCTTATATTTATTTTCTTTATGCCCTTGTGTTGCTTTCTATTAGTATTACTAGTGCTACTACTACTACTTCAATATTTATTTGCATATAAAATTATGAAACTACTGATTGATATTATAGATTGTCTATAGGACAATTGTTGATTACAGGCCATATTATATTGATATTATAGATTGTCTATAGCCAATAGGACAATTGTTGATTACAGGCCATATTATATTTATATTATAGATTGTCTATAGGACAATTGTTGATTACAGGCCATTTGTTTTTGTTTCAAGTCATGGAGTACATTAGAGGCTTCAAATGTTGTTGCTTTGATTTCAGTTAAGGTGCCATTTTATATACTCATTTTGCACTTTTTTCAAGTAAAAATGTAAGCAATTCTATCCATATAATTGTAGTCCATTGACTGCATCAGAAGCTGATTAAAAAAGATGTAGGCTCATATAGTTCCTTTATTGTAATAAAATTGTTGTACGATTGCCAGCAAATTATGGGCTGTAATGTTAATGAGTGAACATTTTATCTGTCTTAGTACTAGTAGTGAGATGTATTTGGGGAATTCTTTATATTACCAAATGATACATAACATACTTATTTATCTTATTCTTAATGAACTGAAGCTATTATTTTTATTCTGTTTTATGAATATTAGGTTGTGCTAAACACCCACATGCTTTAATCTAATTCTAAATCATAGATCAATGATGCATATGTGTGTCAAGACTTTATTATGACAGAAAAAGTTGATGTTGGTAAATTCACATTAGCTTGATTTATGGACCATCTTATATTCTTTTGTAAATGTGATTTTAATTCATTATAAATATTGTTTGATTTTTTTTTTGCCACATTTTTTTATCATTGATTCATGTCAAGTTAAAATTATTGACATCACTAAGCTTATTTGAGCTAAATCTGCTATGGGCTACAAACAGTGCTCTACTGATAGAGCTAATGGAGAGCTTACCCACACACACTATCTACCATTACTCTGTCTGAATGTCTAAGCTTTGCTTTGAGCAAAAGTTCAGTGGCTAAACCTGCATCTCACTACTCAGTAAACTGAGTAAAGTTAGCATTATTGTGATCAAATGTTTCAATAGTTATACTCATAGCTGTCTCAGTAAGATCGTTAGTATTGTGATCAAGTGTTTTAATGGCTAAAGCTATCTCAGTAGGGTTGTTATTATTATTGTGATCATATGTTTCAATGACTAAAGCTATCTCTATAGGGTTGTTGTATTATTCATTTATTGTAATCAGATGTTTCACTGACTAAAGCTATCTCTATAGGTTTGTTAGTATTATTGTGATAAATGTTTTTGATGGCTAGAACTATTTCATAGATTTATTAGTATTATTGTGATCAGAAGTTTCAATGGCTAAAGCTAGATTTCATTAAGATTGTTAGTTTTATTGTAATCAAATGTTTCAGTGTCTAAAACTATCTCAGTAAGTAGTGTTGTTATAATAGTTATATTGTGATTAGATGCTTCAATGGCTAAAGCTAAGTCTCACTAAGATTGTAGTATTATTATGATCAAATGTTTCAGTGGCTAAATCTATCTCAGTAAGTAGTGTTGTTAACTTATATTGTGATTAGATGCTTCAATGGTTAAAACTAAGTCTCACTAAGATTGTAGTATTATTGTGATCAAATGGTTCAATGGCTAAAGCTAAGTCTCACTAAGATTGTAGTATTATTGTGATCAAATGGTAAGATTCAGATAGATTACTATGGTGAGTTGTGCTATCAGCATTATCAAACTCTGGCTGTCAACTGATATCCAATTTTATTTTTCAAATACTGGAGAAAATTGTAACTTTTACACAGGCCATCAGCTCTTGCATAGTAAAATAACATTTGTCCTTCATTAAGGCTTTTTATTTTATTATTGTTTGGCTTAGCAAACTTAAATTGTCCTGTAACAAGGGATAACTCACTATGTGAGAAAGTGCTAGAGGAAAAAGTTGTTAACAGCAAAATTTTAATGACCAAGATATGTGGGGTTTTTCTTCCTTTTCAATTTGTTTTAGGTTTCATTTACTGTGACAGTGTGAGTAAACTGGTTTTGTTGATTGAAAGTCTATGTGTTATTAAACACTCATATGTTGTCAACAGGCTGAGAAGAAAAGGTCTGTTCTCTAGAGATTATTCTATTTATTGATTCAAAGAGATGAGTACAGGATTTGATAGAAAATATATTTACAAATCCTTTTTGTTCAGTTCTTCAAAGATTGGTCCATTTATTTAAAAGGAAGTATGAGAGTGCAATGTATAAAAATAGTTTATTAGTCTTGTTCTTTTCATGTCATGTATTTAGAAGGTACGAGTGAGTCACTGTGATATGTCGTTTGTCGACTTTGCATGAATCTTCTACTAAAGACTGCAGCTGTGTGGCTCACTCTTGTGGGATTCTTTAAACATTGACATGTGACGCCTCGCCTTTTGTTGCGGTCTTCTTCAAACACTGAGATGGTGACGCTCTGTTGTGTACAACTATGTTCTGAAACAGGGTGCTCTAACTTGGATGCTTTTCGGCTAATCACTGACACAGCAGCGCTCTCTAGTGATCTTTACAGACTGAATCGGTGTCGCTCTGATTTGTTTGTATTCTTTAATTAATTATAGACTGACAAGGTGGCGCTCTGATTTGTTTGTGTTCGTTAACTATAGACTGACAAGGTGGCGCTCTGATTTGTTTGCGTTCTTTAATTATGGACTGATAAGGTGGCGCTCTGATTTGTTTGTGTTCGTTAACTATAGACTGACAAGGCGGCTCTTTAACTTGTTTGTGTTCATTAATTATAGATTGACATGGTGGCTTTCAAACATGTATTCTTTAATTAAAGACTGTTGATAGATTTTGTTATCTTATAGAAAGAAACATTTATAAAATCGTAGAACATTAACACCGGTGTAGAGTGATGGTACAACGGTCACGGTAACCGAGTACATTCAATCATTACGTGGGCGTTGATGGCGTTTCGATTTTAGACAATTGTATTTGTAACTTTAGTCTGGGACAACAGGAATTGAGCCTTGCGGTCTCCGTAATTTGTACCTCTGACAGAGGACCGTACAGTACGGGACCTCTCTTTCTCTCCCCCACATACTGCAATCTTTTGACGATGTTTTTTTCTCACATCTCCATGTAGCATAAGTGACCCAGGCTGTATGCATATAGTTTTAAACATTTTCACGAAGACGACTTGCTGTTTTTTTTAGTGGAAGCGTCTGGTGACACGAGACATTATCAGTACACTGCCCTTATGTTTGCACGTTAAGTTGGCAGTGAATAGACCAGAGGCTGAACACCACCACCCCTTCCCTTCTGCCTTTGACCTCTGACCCCTTAACAATGGGCTGTCACTTTGTTTACAAGTTTTATTGGCTGGTCTGGCGAGGGCGTGCACAGTTAAAGATAACCAGACCTGGGAAGATATCTTTAATTATCGCTCCCTCCACCACTTTTCTGTATTGATTTTATTTGAGATCTTATTTAGAGTCTGAGCTAGCTGATACATAGATATTGCTTGATTTATATGTATAATGTACAGTGTACACACTTTAAAATTTTAATAACTTAGGTTCTATATGAAATAAAAACAGTTTGTAAGATGCATTTCAACAAATTGAATTTCGAAAGGAACTTTAGATTTTACCTGTGTATTTGTATGTGTGTAGTCTTTTACAGTTTGTACCTGTATTTTGTTCACAGAAAATTGAGAAATGTATCACTATAAACATGATCAGACATAATAAATTAGAAAGATGGGTAAAGTCTTTTGTTTTTTGTCAAAAAGTTAGTACAGTGTATAGTTACTGAAGGCATAGACAGTCTGGTAATACACCGCATGATTATTTCTTATGTGTAATATTCAAATAATCTCATATGGAAGTTGAAGCATCTTGAATATTGCTCAGCACTTTGCACAACTACTACATTAGTACAAGATTGTTTAGCAAGGTGGAATCTGTAGGCATCAAGCTCTCGTTGCTTTAGTTCTATGGTTCTGTATTACATGTGCAAAATGAAAAAAACAACATGCTCTTGGGATAAATAATTGAACTTACAATTAGCAAGTTTATGATAGTTTAGGTTTCAGATAATCATAGCTAATTAGCAAAATGTATTTATTTTTGCAAGGTGCTTTAGTTAAAATCAGTGCTTCAAAAACAGTGAAATACATTTAGAAAACTGTGGATAATAATTAATACAGCAGCTATTAAGGATAGTTACCATATCTAATTTAATTGCATGTAAGTCAGAATTGTTTATAGTTAGTGGATTTATTAGTGAATGTTTAATCAAAACAAGCTGAAGTATTGTGCCCTATATTGTTATCATCATTCACAAGTGCAGTAGCAAGCAGATTTGAAATTGCAGACAATGTTTAATCAAAACAAAAGAAAAGCTGAAGTATTGTGCCCTATATTGTTACCATCATTCACAAGTGCAGTAGCAAGCAGAATTGAAATTGCAGACAATTTTAGAGAATAGCTTGGTTTATCAGAAGATGTCACCCAACTAGAAGATTTATTTGAAGGTGTGATGCAAACCTAAAAATAAGTGAAGTATTATTGGAAGTAATCCCTCTGCTTGATAGAATGACAGGAGCTGCTATTTTTGGTTTATAGAATGACAGGAGCTTATATTTTTGCTTCACCGCCAGTAAGTTTTGGAGAAAAGTCATCATTATCATTATGATTTGCTGCCAGGAAGTTTTAAAGAAATGTCACCATTATGATTTGCTTTGAAAAGGGTGTTAATAATGGGCTTGTTGCAAAACTTAGAGACGTGCAAAGTGTGTGTTTCACTGTATTATTTACTTTGATAATTTTCAAGAATTTCAAGGAATATTAAACACTTTTATCAAAACTAAGATACTATTCAAAGCCTCGAAGTGCCCCTTCAAATTTTATTTGAAATTCTTTCTATAAGTTTAACTGTTTTATTATCAGCATTTTAAAAAAAATATACAAATTTTGTTTATGTGAATTACTACCAATAGCAGTGATATTTATGTCATGATTGGCACATATATATTGATGTAGATGAAATATTTGTTCATTTATAGCTGCCAGGTGGTGGAGCTGACCTGACTGTAAGTGAACTGCAAGGGCTTGCTGCCAGACAACAAATTGCCATGGAAACACAACAACAAGCTCTAGTTGCAAGAGAGACAAGATTGAAGTATCTGCAGCAACAGGAAGCTCGTCACAGACAACTAGCAGCTGAGCAGGCTCGGCTTAGAAGGATGCGAGAGCGGGTAGAGGCACAGGAATTGAAGTTGAAGAAACTGCGAGCAATGAGGGGGCAGGTGGATCAGTTCAAAGCCACCAATGGAAATCTTGGTGAGTTTGAAAGATTTTTAATTCTCAAGAAAAGACTTGTTAAAAGAAAAATAATGTTTTAAATTATTGCTATTAATTAGAATTAGTTAGTAGTGTTGTAATTTGGAATCTAGCAGAATTAAAAATCTTAGCATTATTTGATCTTTTGAATTCAATAAATATTCCTCATTTATACATGTCATTTTCATTTAAATCTTTGATTTATTAAATATATGCTGCTTCATTTTATCTCTATTAGTAGTATTATACATTTCATTTAAATTTTTTATCTCCTTTATTTGAATTGATAGGTATTGTTTTATTTAATGTCTTAGTTTGACAATTTGATTGATGTTTAATGTTATTCTTTTGATTTGATAAATGCTGTTTCATTTTTATCTCTCTTTGGTTTGATAAATGTCTTTTATTTTATCTTTTTCACTTTGTTACATGTTTGTATCTCTGATTAAGGGCTGTAGTTGACAATCAGACTCTTTAAGATCGGTAACATTTTTATCTACTTGTAAACAATTATATACTTGGGTCCTTTTCTCAGCTACCCATGTAAGACTGAGAGTAAAACACTAATGCAATCTATTTGTGCAGGTGTGTATGCGCAACACATTCTCTTCTTGATCTTTGCACTATATAAAATGTAAATAAGTACATTGACCATGATTATGTAATTCCAATCACACAGACATTGATATATATATATATATATATATATATATTACATACTTTGAGTTTTCCTTCAAAGTGATGAATCAATTTAATCTCCCCCAACTCCTTAATTTGGTACATCCTAAATCTTCTTTAATCTTTATTATGCAACTTCTGTATTGATTTCTGGGCATTAAGGGATGTAGACTTGGCACATTACTGCTTTTCTTGTGAAAACTGTTTTCCCTGGCTGCATCAGGCTCTGAATTGGAAATTGTACGGGCACTGTTCAACGAGAAGGAAAAGGAGTTGGCTGTAGCAGTCTCCAAAGTAGACCAACTTATGTGTCAACTGCAGGAATTACGAGACACCAAAAACAAAGGACTGGTTTCCAATGACAACAAGGCTAAAACTGATGCTAATGCTGTAACTTTAGAACTGGAGAAACTCCGTAATGAACTAATGGTAAAATAATTGTGTTGTGACTGTTGAGTGGAAGATTTATAAATGTCAATTATTGTTGTAATTGTTTCATCTCTTGGGAGGATTAGTACATACCAATTAATATTATTTTCAGTGGTGATGACATTATAAGCTCTGAAGCCCATTATTTATTCGGCTTTCTAATATAATACTTAATAGTATATTAATTTGTTATGAAAAAATGTTGAAACTGACTGGTCACCCATAAAAGTTAATTTGGTAGATTGCAGTTGTCCCAGTATTTTTAAAAAGAGGAAGACAATAAATTGATTTATATTTTTCATATTTTTTAACCTTGTGACTTACTGTTTTCCACGTACATATTGTATCATTAGCTCTTGATATTTATCATAATTGAACTGTCCCAAAGATTTATTTACTTTTTACAAAAAAGGTGGTTTCTTTAATAATAATATAGCTACCTTGCCTCACTTAATTATAGCCAGTCAGATGATTAAATCATATAGGTAAGCATGCTCTCTGTATACATCTACATTTATTATTATTACAGGAATAAAGAATATACAGGAACAAAACAATTTAACCACATAGAACATATGAGGTTCCTTATACCCAAAAAGGTACAATATGAACCATTGAATTATACTAGAAAGGGCTTGAGGAATATATTTTAAAAAAATTAAGACTTGAAAATATAAACTACAACAAAAGAATCTTTATTCTTTTGTGACTGCTTTATATTATAAGAATACATAAACATTTTCACAAATGATATTTAAAACATCATAGTCACATACTTTTTTTCATCAGTAATTTGAGTGAGAAAACAGTAATATCACCTTTGTAATCAAGGAAGATGGTTCTAGTAGATAAAATTATAATTAAATATCTTTTAGCACACAGAAAAAACAAAACAACAAAAAATTTAAGAAATTCATTGCTTAGCATGTGAACTCATGTACTTGATAAAGCTTTAAATTAGTAAAATTTATCACAAAAATTTGAAATCAGCAATTTGCTAACATTTCATATTGACTGTAAATTATATGCTTGGAAGTACCTGAGTTATTTTCCATTTAACTTGGGCTAAACGGTATTTTGGGATATGATGTGATTTATAGTGAATTGTCCAAATAAACATTATCAGTAGATAAAGGAATAAACAATAACCTGTCCAATTAAACAGTATAATAGATAAGGGAATAAATAGTAAGGTGTCTAAGTAAATATATCAATAGGTAGGAAATAAATAGTAAACTGTCCAGATAAATAATATCAGTCAGTAAGGGAATAAATAGTAAGTTGGGTCTTTTAAAGTTTCATTAAGAGAATTGCTATTAGCATTGGAAGGTAAAGAAAACTGCTTACAAGTACCATGAGATTAAGTAATTTTTCTTTAATGTCAGTAGAGTGAAGATTGAACAGAATGGTTGCTTAAAGTATGAACTTGTCTTTCAGTTTAATTACACCAGTCAGTATATTAAGAATAATACACATACTGTAAATTCAAGACATTTTAACTTGTGTGGATTTAAAACACCAAATCCTTGATTTTAATACTTATTAAAAAATTTTAATATGTTTTAGATTACTGAAAGATATATTCACAAATCTATTTGATTGTTTCACAGCATCGGAACCAACTCAATGAACAGCATAACTCTAACCTTTCAACTAAACGTCAGATTCTTCAACAGCGCAAAGATGAGGTTGCCATAATGGATGCACGCATCCATGAATTGCAGAAGCGCCTCAGAAAACATCAATCACAGCAACAGGTGAAAAACTTAGATATTAAATCCACTGGCAACAACTTGGATCCCAGGGAAGTGCCAATGAAACCTCCAACCAAAAATATTGCAGCTGTTGAACCATACATTCAGCATGCTCCCAAAGAACTTCCAAAAGATGACCCTTTTTTGAAAAATGTTTTCTTGAAGCAAGACCCTAAGTACCAAACTCATCCAACTAACTCAAAATTCATTCCAAGTACAGATGATGAGTTATCCCAAGCTAATATAAGTGAGCAAGAAGTGAATAATAACAACAAAGCTAACATCGGAAATGATGGCAACAGCAAACCTGTTCAGTACACTCTTCCTTCCTTGATATCTTCTCACTTTGATGCCCACAAAGGACGGAATATTTCACAGGTAAGGAAATCTACTATTGACAGTCAATCTTTTCCATACAAAAGTGGTGCACCTGTGTCCAACGAAAATTCAGTTTCAAGACCACCTGGAAGTAATTTGGTTCCCACCACCCAGGGTAAAAGTGTTCAGGGGACCAAACCCTTGCCAGGTACTAACACTTCTCAGATTCCATCCAGTAGTTTAGCTAACATAGCCTCACGGCCTTTTGTCAGTGCTTACAAAAAACCTGGCTTGGGTATTTGGCCACCCTCTTCTCTTAAAGATAGTGAACAGCAGCAGAATGAACAGCAGCCACAGATTAATATTTTTGAAGAAGAGCGTCAAGCGGGGAGTGGCCAGAGTTCTCCAGCTTCTAGTGAAGGATCAGGTCCTCAGACTCCTTTGGTGCAGTCTAGTCTTGGACCTTTCACAGACTCACCAACTGTCAATGCCGTTAGCACAAACAGAGCACTGGAAGGTGCTAGCCAGTTGGACAAAATGGGGCAATCTTTTTTAGTCAAAGACAGTAATTACAGCATTCGGCAGGGACCAAAGCCACCACCACGTATGCCACAAAATCAAAATCTATCTTCAGCCAAACCCATTCCCTCTACAGATCATTCTGCAAACAGTTTTATGACTCTGGATTCTGTGGGTCAAGACATGAGGACTTCAGATGAGGTGGATTCAGCCAGGTTGATGGCAGACTCTCTCAGTCCAGGTCCACCGGTAGCGATATCAACACCTTTAGCACAAAGTGGTGACACTGGAAAGAGTATGGACAGTGTTAATGTATCTTCTGGATCAACCACAATTCATCTGAATCAACGCCCGACACCTACTTATAGGTATGCCCCCAAAAGTGTTATTGCTAACACATACATGGGTCGTTTAGGTAATGCAGCTCTTGAACGTTATCAGAAGAATCTAAACCGGATTTACAAAAATCAGGATTTTCGAGACCATCCTACTATTTCTGAACAGTCTCCTCAGACAACGTCTAACCAACAGCCATCATTTGACACACCTTCTGAAGGTCGAACATCGTTTAGCCGAGAAGTATCATCTCTGTCAGATGCTAATCTTAGTGCTGATGTTGCTTCAAAAGGTCTCACTCATTTTGAATCAGTTGGCTCTCACAATTACCCTGACGTTGCTTCAGATAAAGGCAGTTTTAAGTCAAACACACCAAAACACATTCGCCGCCGACATTCTGATAGTGATAATGAGGATTTGAATAAGTTTCTGCAGCGAACTGAAAAACAACAAACCGTATCTAGGTTAGAAAATTTCAGTGAAGACAGCAACAATAATCTTGCAGATTCTAATAATAGCGAATCATCGAGAATTAATGTACAGCTTGACCCTGTCAGTCCTAAAGAAACTGCACTAAGCAGACTGGAAAGAACAAGCTGTGCTGAAGACAAGACAATCAGAGCTGGACCTCCTTCACCTTTTAAAGCACAGCAGACTGCCTTGTCAGGTGCAGAAGGTGCTATCAAAAGGAAAAAAACCAATCTGAAAGATGGAAATGCAGTCAAGTCAAACAACCGGGTTTGCTTTGATCCTCTAGCATTGCTGCTGGATGCATCATTGGAAGGAGAAGTGGACTTGGTAATGAAAACAGCTCAAGAGGTAAGTGGGTCATGTCATAAATGTTGAATTTATAAACAGAGTTTTCATTTGTTTTTCTTTTACACATGATTATTCCGCACAGACCCATGTCAGAATTTTATAAGGGTCACAAAGATGGTTTTTTTTTACCCCTTTAGTCCAACAGCATGATGGATTGTACTTTGGTAAATTGTTTCAAGAAACCTAAGCAAAAGAATGGATATTATTGTTATCTATATTATAATCAAGTATAATTTGAGAAATTTATTCCTATTTTTGATCATTGAAAACACTGTATCTTTTGATTCCACTCCCTTCAATTGTAGTATCTTTCAGTTGTAGACTGTTGATTCATAATTTTACTATGTTTACTATTTTTACTAATTGATATTTTTAATATTGTCTTTTTATTCTATTTTTAGTTTGATCTTTTTGTTTTATTTTCATAATGGTCTTTTTTGTTCCCTTTAAGGTATCTGATGTAAGCGCACCTAATGATGAAGGAATCACAGCACTACATAATGCAATTTGTGCTGGACATTATGATATTGTAAAATTCTTGGTGGAATTTGGCTGTGATGTCAATTCTCCTGACAGTGATGGCTGGTATGTCTTGTCATGTTTAGTCATTTAATTAAAGCAAATATTTGGCAGTCCCTTTTTATAAAGACATTAAATGGCTTGCATCATCACAATATTAAAGATTTTATATAACCATAACATGAAATTTCATAAATTTAAGATAATCTCCTTTTTATTTTATAATAAGAATACAGTGTAAGATAATCTCATTTTTATATTTTACAGTTATGGAGAGTATGAATCATTTTTCTTCACAAAAGTTTACTGAAGTTATAAATATAATAAATTTTATTTTTGATAAAAATACTTGCATGAGAACAATATCTTTGTAAATTGATGTTTTGGTTTGATGTTTTAATTTTTAAGTTCACTGAAAGTAACACTTCAGAGAGCAAAGTAACATCACATTCTAGACAGTATACAACTTCAAACACCAGACCATTGTTATATGGAAGCACACAAACAGTAGTATTCTTGAATGTTAATTCTTTTTAAACTTAGTTTATATTCGGTGATATAATTGACAGTATATTTTCTCTCAGATAGTTGCTGCATATTTGCTTTTGCATTATCACGTATGAAATTGTATTATGCTAATTTAAATAGAATAAGATCTTTTTTATTTTTAAAAAAAACTGAATATAATTTACTAATATGTAGGATGCCCCTACACTGTGCTGCATCATGCAACAATCTCCCAATGGTTCGATTCTTGGTGGAACATGGTGCATGCATCTTTGCCACAACTGTTAGTGATAACGAGACAGCTGCAGAAAAATGTGAGGAAGATGAGGATGGTTATGATGGCTGCTCAGATTATCTCTATAGTAAGTAATGACACCATATCCTTTTGCAGCTTTACAGTAAAACATTAAAAAAATATCTCTATAGTAAGTAATGACACCATATCCTTTTGCAGCTTTACAGTAAAAAATTAAAAAAATATCTCTATAGTAAGTAATGACACCATATCCTTTTGCAGCTTTACAGTAAAAAATTTAAAAAAAATATCTCTACAGTAGATATTGAGATCATTATTTTTTTTATGTACTTGTGCAACTTTACAGAACATTTTATTTTATTACATCTCATGATCTCTACAGTAAGTAGTGAAAACATTATTATATTTTACTGTGAGAATTATTGTAATTCCACAGTAAGAAATGGGAATGATTGTATTTTTATTTTATTTCTTTGCGATGGATGGTAAGTAAAAGATTGGGTGGCTTTTTGAAAAACCTCCACATATGAAAGGAGGTTGATTGTCATACTCTACTGTCAAATGAAGTGTCATCAGCCTGGTACTGCCCCTTACTGAAAATCATGGAAAGTACAGGTGATTGGCTAGCATAGCAAAGAACTTAGGGCAAGTGGCAGCTCTCTCTCTTTCCCCCCTCCTCACCCCCCACCCCTCCATCTGATTTCAAACTGTCTCAATGAATTACTGCATTAGTGCTTTAGTTAATTAATGATCTTGCCAAGGCAGCAGGAAATTGTTCAGCCAACTTCACTGTGTCAAAATACTCTGTTGATTTCCATTCATCTAGAGATGGGTATCATAAAAATATGAGAAACATTGCCATACAAAGCCCTATGCTATATGTAGCATCAAACAAAATCTAGTCTTCTGTTTGTTTCCAGTTTGAAACAAACTACAAATAGTGCAGTATCAATACCAGCGCCCACTGGCATTCATAATACAGCTAGCTCTCTCATTTGTCTGTTTTGTATACTAATTGTGGAATCAACAGCCATTGCTGTGAGCTGTGAAAGTTTCATGTTTGCATTGCACGTGTTGTTGATGCATCAAGTATTTTACACCCTACCTAATATCAGACATAAAACTCCAGTGTATGTTTTACTTTAAAATCCTGTTAAGTTTAGCTGTCCTGTTTTTTTCTGACTAGCTAAAATCTTAAATTATTTCAATAATTATCAACTTAATACTGATTTAACATATAATGACTCAGTAACATACAGAAAATAACATGTTTATGAAGTTACATGATAATTGATAGTCTCCTTTGCATTAGAACAGTTAGGATGAAAACTATACATGCACAAATTAAAAAGTAAACTCAGTCAAGGACATTGCCAGAAATCTGTGACAATATATTACTGTAGCTTGATGGATGACAGATCTAGATATGTATTACATATAATATTGTAGCTTGATTGACATGTCTGTATATTTCCTTTATACAGTACTGTAAATTGACGGATGAAGGATTGTTGTATGTACTCACTGTCATTTAATGGATGACTGATCTATGTATATCCTATATATAACACTGTTGCTTGACGAATGACAGATTTATGAATGTCCTTATACAGCTCTCTGTAGTTCAACATATGTCATGCCTTATTGGGTAGCTTTGCACAAAGAAGGGAGAACTGAAATAGTTATGCATGCAATCACAAAAGAGGATTTCAGAGAGGCTTGAGGATATTGAAGTGTTACATATTTAATCATTAAGGAAGATTATCAGAGAGGCTGAAGTGAGTTACACATATAATTGTTATGGAGGGTTATCAGATAGGTTGAAAGATACTGAAGCAAGTTACACATATAATAATTGTCAACGATGCTGAAGATATGTGAGAAGAAACTTGAATATTCTTTGTTAAAATTTTTTAATTCCATAGCATCATTTTAACAACAGTCAGTCCAGGCCATTATTTTGACACTATGGATGGGGTAAGGAGGGATATATGGGCTGAGCAATACTCTTCTATGATTAACTTACAAAAATACACAATATACTTTAAATTGTCCATCCACCATTAAGAAATTTTTTCTTCCTTTCCTAATGTGCAATGTCAAATGTCAGCACTATTGATTTTGAAGAATGAATATTTTGATATTTAAGGAGTTAAATGGAATTTTACTTGATGGAATATGTTTTATTTTCTTGATCTCTAATTATTTGTTGTTTCTGCAATGCAGTCTTGGTCTTTATAATTTACAGGTGTACAAGAAAAGTTGGGAATTCTGAACAATGGTGAGGTTTATGCAGTTTTCGACTATGATGCTCAGAATAGTGATGAACTTTCATTTCGAATTGGGGACAAAATGTTGGTTCTTCGAAAAGGTGATGAAACAGAAAAGGAATGGTGGTGGGCCCAGAAAGCTGGCAAGGAGGGCTACATACCTAGAAATTTACTTGGGGTGAGCAAGTTTCCCTTTGTAACATGACACAAATTTAAATTCTACCATAGTCAGAAGAATCTACACAAATTTAAATTCTGCAATAGTCGTTTCCCTTTGTAAATGACACAAATTTAAATTCTGCCATAGTCAAAAGTGTCCCTTTGTAATTCTGTCATAGTCAAAAGTGTCCTGAGAGGTTTTTCTAGGTGAGTTCTAATAGTGTCTTGGTTTTTATATGGCAGAGGTTCACAGCTATTGGCAACTTATTTTATTAAAATCATGAAATTAATAAAAAAAATTCTATAAAATCAGAGTTGATATAAAAGAATCTATCTTGGTGAGCTGTATAAAATCTACAAGTTATGTTTTTATAAAATCCAAAACCTTTTGTATGCCCACTTACTCAGAAGACATTACCTGAGCTTTCAAAATAAATGTTATTGTTTATTCCCTTCTTCAGTAATTGTAGTTAAACTGTCAGTAGTTGATATAATGAACAAATGGAGACATTTAGACATGCCCAGAATTGCCAATTATTGGCACTTCTCCCAATTACATGAAGTTTTATTCTGAGCATTAGTGCAGAAATATTGATTCCTTTTGTCTACTTACATTAGATTTTAGTATATTCTATCTGATCCCATATAGTCATTCATGTAATTGTTGGGTATCTGAATAGTTGCAGTAATTTTTAGTGTGCCCTACCACTGATTAGTTCATTCATGCTGTGGTGTCAGGTATTTTAAGAGTTGCATTTTACATTTTGCTTTTTTTTTTTTATATATAAAAAAAAAGTCATATGGTGATTAGTTTCAAAGAAACAAAGATGCATAAAATTTGGTTTTTATAAATATCTGAATGAACAATATGATGACTTGATTTTATTTATTTATGCTTTTGGGTGAAAAATTACACTGATGGCATATACTCCTAGCATATATGCCAGTTATCAAAAAAAAAAAAAAGCCAAGTAAAAAATTTCTTATATTGAATCAACTCATTAAGCTCTATATTGTGCATAGGCTCTTTTAGGCCTTTAAAAGAAAATTGATGGGGGGTTGGAGTTGAGTATGTATCGAAATGATGTTGATCATGCATGCTGATAATAAAATATTACTTAATACTTGAGGCATGTCTTACAGTAAGTTATTGTCATTTTTAGTAGGATCCATTGTATTTCTAATATTATCTACTATTGAAAAGCAGTTGCAAATGTTAAAAGGAGGGAAACATGCTATGCTAATCTATGGTAGCTCATAGCCCAGACAATTATACAATTCTGTGGACTGCACATGTATTGAAATAGGAAAGATAACATAAAACATAGGTTTAAAAACTGGTCTATTTGCTTGAAAATTAGACCTGCTTTGGTTATTACCTAAACTTTGATTTAAACATTTTTGCTACAGCCAGGTGTTGGCATTTTTCACTATTGGACGGAAATATTGAACACTTTACAACATAATGAATCTTATGAGGATTCACTTTTCATTACAGAAATAAGGACATATATATATATTTATTCTTTGCATCATATGAATTTAGATTAATTTGTCCATTTGCTTTCACATTTCTGATGCTAATAAGGAAAAGAAAATGTTTCTTACTATTTAATTATTGACATTTAAAATATATCCTAATAATTAAATGAAGCTGTATGTATTGTGACTTATAATTTATCACACCAGAACAACAGTAAAAAAATATCTGTTTAGTCATGCTTTTTCAAATGTTGCTTTTAAAATATTTTTAATCTTACTGTATTTTTTTATGCTTTGTTTTTCATTACAGCTGTATCCACGTGTGATGCCAAGCAATCGTCAGAGCCAGTAGTACTAATATTATCATTTCATTGTACATAAGAACACAATGGCACTTACTCATAACTAAATGTATTATATTAAGTATACATTGATTGAGATCAAACAGCATTTCAAGTATTTGTTTTGAATAGTTGTTTGAAACAAGAAATTTTGGATACATCAGCTATATATTTGACAATATATTGTCTAGAAAAATTATAAAGCTTGGAACTGCCATAGAAATATGAATTTTTAATGTTGTGAATTTTCCTGGGGGGAAGGGTGTGTTATATATGTGCTTATTTAAAGGAATATGGAAGGTGCAATTTAGTGTAAATGACTTTTAAAAATAATAAACATATTGTTCATATACAAAATCAGTTTTGCTATGTTTTTTTTGTAGTTTATCTGGTAATAAATGTTGAAATCTTAGCTAGTCATATCCCACCAAAGTGATTATTTATGATCAAATTGTACATACACTTTTGTTACTGCATGTATTGTTAACTGATATCAAGATCTGTTTAGAGTATATAACCAAATTCATGTTTATAACTATGCAATATCTTGTATATACATATATGATATTCGTTATGTTTAATATTCTTTCTTTAATAAACTATATTTGTAATATATTTGCACTGAGTTTTTTAAAATTTATTTTGGTGTTTAGCTTACTGTGTCATCTGGCATAATTTGTTGGGTTTATTCAACAAACTATTTTTCTAAACCAAGTTATCTTTGACTTTGTTTCATTCAGCAAACTAGTTCTCGATAATCTTACTTTACCTGTTACTTGGTTTCATTTAGCAAACTAGTTCTCAATAATTTAGCTTCTATTGTTGGGTTTATTTGGCAAACTATTCTTACTTCATTTGACAAACTAGTTCCCAGTAACAAGACTTTACATATTGGGTTTATGCAGTTAGCTAGTTCTCTCTAATGTCCCTACCAATTACTTGAATTTATTCAACAAACTAATTCTCACAATCATCCATTACCAATAAGCAAACTAGTTCTCAGTAACAAGGCATTATCTGAGAAGTAGATCATTGTACAGCATCATTTAATACTGAAACAAACATTGACACTTAAGATACAGTAAGATGAGCATCATATTACTGATTAATTACATGAAAACATTTTATGCTTATTGAAGAAAAATTACTCCTTTTTAACAAGCTCTTCAGTAAATTAATTGAATTAGCAATTTCTTAAAAATTATTCTTTACAATTTAACTCAAATATATATGATTAAGAAAGTTGCTTTGTGTACATTTTTGATTTAAAATACAGTTCATTTCAAAATATGTTTAAAAAGCGGTAATATCTTCATAGATCCAAGACATTTTTTTAATATCCTTTAAATAAATTGTTTTAGATATCTTAATTGTTAAGACATTCCATAAGGATTGGAACCATTTAAAGTGACCCTTCATATACCCCCTACTTAAAATAAATTGTTGCAACATTTTTTTAGAAACTGTAATTTTTTGTATAATTTTTACCACAAATAACAACAAAATTATATATGGACCTGTGATGCTAATGCCACCTAGTTCATGGTTATGATTATTTTATTATTTAATCATCCATAACTAATTACAAGTGATGAGAATCCTAATTTATGTTATGAATAATTCTCCAGAAGACTTGGTGGATATGTGGGTGCTGTAAATATTTTCTCCCTTCCACAACATTAAAGACAAACATTTACCGTCGCACAATATTTCCGTAGGTGTAAAACTTCTTACCAAAGGAGAATATAAATCCGTCTCTTTATAATCTATATTTATTGAGGCCCCCCACACACATACACCTACTATCTCTCCAACATGCTGTATCAACGTGTAAAAAGAGTCAATACATTTATTAAATCAACAATCAAATATACATAAAGGAACTATAATGAAAATATTACTTGATTAAACAGTAGAATTCTTTACAGCAGGTAAACTTTTGATCTCATTCTATTGGCTGATCTCATTCTTGTAAATCTTAACCATTGGATAATAAAAACTACTCATCCAACTAAAACCAGTTTAGATTACAACAGCCAGTCTAACACATTCTTTACCAGAGTTGTTTACTTGAAAATATTGGCAGAAGTAGTGCTCATGGTTGGGTCACTTTAACATTTAAAATTTATATAACAATTAAGTATAGGGATAGGCAAATTTTATTTATTTCACCACAGGATCCCATTACATAATGTCTCATATTTTGACTATAGCAAGCTAATTTACTCATTCTAGCTCAGTTCAGATACTATCCATGGCTTTCTGAATATATAGGTAAGTAGCATGCACACTGCCCTAGGTGTTATAAATATAGTTGTTTATGGTCAAATTCTGGCTTTCACTGCTTAACAACAAATCACTTGAATTTAATATTTACAAAAAAACATACTTGATTTGAAATCAACTGAGTGATGGTCAATGGCTGTCAAGTGCATTCTCTAAGCATACTAAATCTCTCAACATAATTACTTACAACAGAATTTATACAAAAGGAATATACAATACTAGGAATTCATGTAGGCATATATATATATATAACATACCTAATAATTGTATTTTTGTCAACACAGAACTGTAAGAGTAACACCCTGGTTATTAAGAATATAATAGTTTCCTTTCAACAAGTACATATATAGCACACATGTAGGACAAGTTAACTTGAGGATCATGCTCTGGAATAGATCTGTTAGCAAAATTTACTCCAGGATTAAACAAAAGTGAAATAAAAAAATAATAATAAAACAAGATTTAAAAACCGCAAAAACAAAATTTTCTTCAATGAATTAAAAGCTGACAGAATTATGTCAATAGATTAACCTTCATTCAATTGATTTTAAAAAATCCAAAACTAATGAAAAATGAGTACAATGATAGTTAAGTCCATTAATCTGAAATGACTTTCCAAGAAGTGGAAAAATTGAAGAGAAGGCAAACATTTTGAAACAAACCAAAATATTCCTGGTAAAAAGGATTATTTAATTAATTAAAACTAACCAACAACACACATTTCGAAGATTAACGTTTATAATCATATTCTCATTATTTCATTTCTAAATGGATAAGGTGTTCAAGAGTTATGTACCTTTCCTGTTTGGGGAAGAGTTTCGCTTGTATCCCACGATACAGTATTATTGTAGTAGATAATTCGCCATAATGATTTTCATAGCATAAACTGAGGACTGATATAACAGTGGAGGTGTCTACAACACTACCATTTTAATTTTTAGCAAACTACAAGAAGACAACTGGACCAGACTTGATGAAATTCTTAGATATTCCAGGCAAAGCTTTAATGTACGTTCACCACACTGAAAAGCACAACAAAAAAATAGGATGTTCACATTAAAATATTTTATTTGTACAATAATGTTGGAAGTGAAAAGTACAAAACTATTATTGTTGAATGTATAAAGATTTATTAACCGATTAAACAAGTTCTAATAATTTTACAAAAAAACAGACCAGATTTTTACATCAACGTTATTTTCTCACTTTTCTATTTAATTGGGACAGTGTATAATTTATTAATTGTATACAAATTGCAAAAGTTTTGACATTTTACACTGTTTATCAAGACAAACAAAATGCAAAACTTTGTGAATTCTGAATTTTTCAGTTTTCCTCACCCACATAGGTTTTTATAACAATATACTGTCAAATTTGTTGCAGTCATCTGAAAGCCACACTTGAATGCTATGGCAATGATACTCTTACTTCTTCAGAAATTAGTCCCTGCAGTGTTGACAAACACTAAACCAATCATAAATTAATAAACAAGGATAGAAACCTTTTAGCAATAGTGCCCAGATGATTTAGATTAGACGACAGCTATATGCTGTTTACAATACCAAATAATACAACAGACATGAACAGAAACAATATGGGTCAAAGTTTTTGTATCAATTTTCTGAAATTTCAAATGTCAGCAAGAGTCCTAATTCAAGTTATCAGTAATTGCTGAAATTATCTAACAGCATTTTAAGAGTTAGGTACAAAATGATCAGCCCAAATGTGGTCTTCAATTTTAGTTTACTAACTTGCTAATCTAATGGCACAACATAGACAAAAACAAAAAAAGACCAACAAATTTATCTTTCCAACTCTCATATTCCCACATTTGCCAAAGTATCATTTTACAATGAACAAACAGATTTAGTAGCAATGAATTTAACAATTGGAGACAGTCACAATGTATACATACAAATTAATTTACAACAAGAGACACATCTAGTACATAATTAAACAGGTTTGTAATCCAATTTGGATTCCAACTTCTTGTTGTCTGACACTTTACGCACAGCTTTCATAAAATCTTCTTCAACAACATAATCTCGCTCTGCTCTGATGGCAAACATACCTGAAAAGAAATTTGCAACATCTCTTAAAATGATACAGTCTTCGTGTGTTTTCATGCTACATATAATTTAAAATATATAGCTGTTGTTCCTAAAAAATGTGTAGCAAGGTCTTAAGAAAATACAGTGGAACCTCAGTTATGTGACACTTGATTATCATGCTCTCATGTTAACCAGCCTATTTTCAACTAGGTCTATTGAGACTGAATCCTACCACAAAATTTGGTCAAGCTAGATGCATACAGTATCCCACCATTATCAAATAAATAATATGGGGCACATAGCACTTTAGCATTTGTAATAATAATTTTCATGTTTTCCCAATTTTACTAAGGCTTATAAAAGCTGTTTACGCTGTATAAAATTTTATTTTAAAAATTCATATACAGAGAATCAATTTTTATTATAATGGGATGCTCATTATTAAAAACGTTTGTCAGAATGCTGGCATCAGGATATACAAAAACGAGCATCTTTACACGGGTACTTATCCAAGACAATAGCAACACATACTTGGCATGCAAAATATGACTATGCCCTGGAAGTAGTGTGATGAGAGTTAATTAATTGCCGACCACTGTATAAGAGTTTCTTTCTTTTATTTTGTCTGTTTCAAAACCCAGATTGGAAGAAAATCTAGTCTGCAGGAAAAGTGTCAATCAGCAATAATATGTCGCCTAGTGATTTCTCATATTTATGATGTTTTCCTTCTCTCTGCTCATCTGATTTATTGGTTTATCCAGCCGATTCCTACAGAAGCAGTTGGACAACTAAGGTGTATATAGTCAAAGACTCTTTATTTATGCCTATGACTGAATTATAGTGCAATGAAAATTATATAATAAAAAAATCAAATCCAATTAAAAATCCACATTCATATATTAAAATAATGTTATATGAAACACAGTTTATAGTAACAGGTTCAAGTCTAATGAAAAAATTCACTGGAAAATTAAGAGAAATAAATTTGTAAACAGTTCTTTACAACAATCAATAATAAGCAAGTACTGTAAGAATCAGCAGCCAACAGATTACTGCAGCCATAGCAAATATTTATTAGAATTTATGCAAAGTATTGGCAACAGGTTTGGAGACTGTTTATCTCAAAGTTAATTATAATCCTAATGTGAATTTAAAACTCCAAATTTGCATCTTTAATTACCAGCTTCTGTGCAAACATTTCTCAGATCAGCCCCATTGAAGTCCTCCGACAGTTTCACAACAGCCTCCCAATCTAGAAAAAAAGGCAAAACAAAAAAAAATCTACACAAATGTTTAGTTATCTCCAAAGTTTACAGGAATTCTCACATAACTATAAACAGAACTGCATATCTGGAATTAAGCTTCTATTGATTTGATTTTACAAATAAAAGCCAAGTATGGCTTAAGACATTTTAAAGGATTAATATTGCTTCCTAACATTATTTTGTAAACTTTTAAAATAAAAATTACACTGGGCAACATCAAATTTGCTAAGATATTTTGATGGATTTATGACAGTTTTATTGTGCTGGATCCAAAAATGACATAGGTTTTGTTCAATCAGATCAACTTTTTGATCTATATTTGATCAACGTTTTGTTCTATTGCCATATTATTTTTTTTGTATTTTTTTCTTTTACATGTAAGGGTATTTTCTATTTATATGATGGAGAAATTTCTTATTTCTTTAAATAACAAATTATAATTCGTTTTACATAATTAGGAAGAGGTTACATAAGGTAATTTTTGAATAATTGATATAAATGATATTTTTCTTCTTTAAGTAATGAAATGGAATAGGTCAGAAGACATTGCAAAAATAAACCTGATGTATTTTGCTACATCTGCGGCGAATACACCATCGTTCCTGACAGGAATACAGCAACAGGTTTTATAAAGCGTGCATACCATGCTTATTTTGGTATAAAACTTGGTGATCAGGATAAAGTTTGGGCGCCACACAAGGTATGCAAAACATGCACCGAGAATCTTCATCATTGGACCAAGGGTAAGAAGAGTTGTCTGAAGTTTGGAATTCCTATGGTTTGGAGATAACCGACAGACCATGTCATTGACTGCTACTTCTGCGCTATTGATATGACTGGCATTAACAGAAAAAAAATGGAGCAGCCTTAAGTATCCTGATCTTGAATCAGCACGTTGTCCAGTAGCTCATTGTGATGAAATTCCAGTACCTATCCCTGGAGACCTAACCGACATTAGTGAAGAAGATTTCTCTAGTGTTGAAGAATATGAAGAAGAAATAGTAGTTCTTGATGATGATGCTCCAAATCCTTTCTAGCAAAGGAGCTAAACGATCTAGTTCGCGATCTCAGCTTGTCAAAGTCATCTACTGAACTGTTGGCATCCAGATTGAAAAAAAACGTCCTTTCTCACAGTATTTGCATCACCTTTTACCGCAACAGACATCAAGAGTACCTCAGTTTTTTTCTCTACTGAGGACCTGGTGTACTGTACAGATATTGTGCAGCTTCTGCACAAGCGTGGAGTGCCACAATATAAACATGAAGATTGGAGATTGTTCATTGACAGCAGCAAGCGATCACTGAAATGTATTCTGCTACACAATGGTAACCAGTTTGCCTCTGTACCTCTAGCTCACTCGACTACACTGAAGGAGAAGTATGAACCAGCGAAGTACTCCATTACATTAAAAGTCAATGCATGTGCACAATCATTAGTTTTAGCAGAAATACTGTCATGTTTGCATTACATTAAAAGTCAATGCATATGCACAATCATTAGTTTTAGCAGAAATACTGTCATGTTTGCATTACATTAAAAGTCAATGCGTGTGCACAATCATTAGTTTTAGCAGAAATACTGTCATGTTTGCATTACATTAAAAGTCAATGCGTATGCACAATCATTAGTTTTAGCAGAAATACTCTGTCATGTTTGCATTACATTAAAAGTCAATGCATGTGCACAATCATTAGTTTTAGCAGAAATACTGTCATGTTTGCATTACATTAAAAAAAGAATCCTTATGTGCTGATATTGTAAATCACTTAGAGAATGAGTGATCCATTTAATTATTATTATTTCTATATTTCAAAGAGTAATTTTTGGAAATGTTTACTGAGGTAGGAGACCAAACTGTAATTATTCAGTCTGTTTTGCCTTTTACTTATGATCATTAGTTATAAAATTTAACTGAATTGGAGATAATACATAGTACACAGCAAGCAGTGACAAAGTTAAGGTAGCTGGAGTAATTTTAAAATAAATAAATTACAATTGTCTAAAATTTATTTTGAAAAAGAGTGCTTACCAATTTCACCATGCTTAGCAATAGGGCCAGCATGAATTTTCAGAATTTCTAATCGTGCTTGCTCATTTGGAAGTGGAATTTCTGCAGGTAAACAAAGAAGATACCCGAACATTAATTGGATATTCTCTGTCAATTTTAAAAAAAGGATTTTAACTGAGAACTATAGATAAACCTTTACACAAAATGTATACTCTAAGCAATTTTTTCCCAACTAATATGTTACTGATCAAATACTGCATAAAATGTTTTAAAGTAAAATGATTCTGTAACACAAATCATCTTTGTTACTTTAACTTCACTTTTAAACTAAAATTTCATAATTTCTATGATAGAATACTAAAATATTTTCAAGGAAAGCAAACAAATTGTTGTATTGATAATATATTAATTGCCTTCTTGAGTAATATCGCATAATTGTAATTGTGCACAATGTGCTCACCAATTTTTCTATCAAGACGTCCAGGACGCAAGAGAGCAGGATCCAGAGTGTCTGGACGATTTGTGGCCATAATCATCTTCACCTGACCTAATGCATCAAAACCATCCATCTGGTTCAACAACTATAAGAAAGAAAGAAAATATTAAGAGTAATGTACTTAGCCTAACTTTGGCAAGGAGTGCGACGCAACAAGAAAATTTAATGAGATATATAATTATGGTCCATATACTCTTGTGCCAGTCTGCATTCAGATTAGTATAAAATAAATTTGCACAAATGCTTGTATATCTTAATAATGCAATATACTAACAAGATCTATTATATCAGACAACATATCAAGTTATGTTGCATAATGCTTTAGACTTGCTTGCGCATGTTCAGTGAGGTATAATTATTGATTACACAAAGATATCTAAAATCAAAGAAAAATCAAAGACATTGCAATAGAGACTTTATAGCTAAAATAATATTTCAGGTGGAGTGTGTTATACTGTCAAGAAGGAAAGGAACACCAGCAAATGATTGTCATCAAAAGTACTGTCAAAGGAAAGGAACACTAGCAAATGTAGCAAATGATTGTCATCAAAAGTACTGTCAAAGGAAAGGAACACTAGCAAATGATTGTCATTGTCACAAGGTGGGCGGCTCGTTACAAGCCGACCCCGAGCTGAAGTTAGAGATGCAAGGGGTGAAGTCTATTTTTGGCCTGCTCCGGTGCACCTCCAAGAAAAGCCCGTGTGACGTATGCCAGTACTACGTCGCGTCAAGTTGTTACATAGACACACATGACATACACCATTGATGTTTGGGTGGGGCCCAATTTATTTATGTCATGCCAAGGAACGTTTTATTGGCGGTGTGTGTTGTGAGTGAGTATCATGAATGTGAATAAATGGACGAACAGACGAACGGTTCAAAACAATACTAATACAAATTCTTTCGTCCCTCTCAAAAACTATGAATAACAAGAGAGTTGAAAGATGGTTAAATCAGGATATTTATTTCCCGATTTAAAAGGGGCACTACTCTTTCGCACAGTGATTAATCATTCATTCAACTTTCCAATGTCATACACTCTGTGGGAAATAAGGGGAGATGAAAATGATGAAATTCAAAATATAAAATAAAGATTAATTACACAATTCTTATGCGGCAAATGGGGCCGCTTTAACAATAGTTCACATATAACATAAGCAATAATTTTAACATTAAAAGTTATATAATAGTGTTCATTTTCTTAGAGTCCTAGAGTTTAGTATGTGCGCGTTAGCCGTGCTAATTATTACTCACTATTAATGTCAGAGTTCCAAGGAGATGACATAATCTCACACGTCACTTATAAGCGGCACTTCAAAGTGAAGACAGACGCAATTGAGGCGTCGCATTACAGGTGAAGATTCTGCAGAATCTAGGCACCACTTTCAGATTATCACTGGGGAGAAATCTGAAATTTAGCTGACTGTTGTCAGCCTCGATAACTGTCGTTGTTTCTTGGTTGTCGTGGAAACGGACACCCCAACGATGTTTAGCATTATCGGATGAAGTCGTCCAGTGGGATGTGTCGTCGCATTACATTGAGTGTAGGAATCCGGATATCTGTAAGATTATCTCGGTGCTAGCCTCTCAATAGCGGGATAGAGCTGCCAAACGAACTCAGACAGGGGGGTACAAAATTGGTCCCTCGTGTCGTTAACTGCATACAACCAGCGTCGCATACATCGGTTTTTTCTTGACAGTGAACTTTCCACTTTGCCAAAAATTATACTGAGTAATTTTGCCTCGTTACTCAATATATGGCATCAGACGGATGGAAAACGGATGGAAAGAGATTTTTGCAGCTTTCCTTTATGAAATCTCTGTACATGAGATAATTCATACGTGAAGTTAGACTGGCTTCAGACGAATCGACGTTTTCAACATTGAGAGTAAAATCTTCCTTTTGCCTCTTATATAGCTTCACTGAAGGTTTCCAGAATTTCCAGAAGCTATGCCGTGTGACTCGATTTTTCCCTTGGATATTTAGTGATGAGCGTGTTGCACGCTTTTCTGTGGTCAATTCTAATGCGCACTGGCCTTTCCTCTCGTAAACAACATGTGACTAGTAGTGCGCAATTGTCCCAATTGTTCAATATACATATCTTTCACAAACTAATATATATATTCAATATGATATAATAACACACACTGCGTCACGAACGTCTGTCTACTAAAGAGATCTTAGGTGACCGTTACTGGAAGTTTACACATGATAATATGAAAAATAACAAAACTCGGGTTACTTCAACTAGTTTTGTTAGCGGTTTTTTAAAATGAAATAAAATATAATTTCTGTCCCTCATTTCATGTGACAGTCATCAAAAGTACTGTCAAAGGAAAGGAACAACAGCAAATGATTGTCATCAAAAATACTGTCAAAGGAAAGGAACAACAGCAAATGATTGTCATCAAAAGTACTGTCAAAGGAAAGGAACAACAGCAAATGATTGTCATCAAAAGTACTGTCAAAGGAAAGGAACACTAACAAATGATTGTCATCAAAAATACTGTCAAAGGAAAGGAACACTAGCAAATGATTGTCATCAAAAATACTGTCAAAGGAAAGGAACAACAGCAAATGATTGTCACCAAAGTACTGGAACCAGTAAATAAGTTATCACCACAAGTATTGTCAAAAGAAAGGGACACCAGTAAATACATTATCATTATTAAGTACTGTCAAAGGAGGAAAGACACATCAGTAAATATGTTATCACCATAAATACTGCTTTAGGACTCCTATTCACTACATAACCAAAATAAGTGAGGGCACAATCATACATGAATGACCATGGTTTATTTAAAATAAAAGCTCTGATGAGCAAAATCTGGTGCTCATTATATAAAAATTAAGATTTTTTCTACTATGAAGAAATTAAAAAGTCATTAGGATATGCATTACACTTGAAATTTGAAGATAAACCTTGTGGGCAGGATCACTTTTCTACAATTCAAAGCCACTGGTATTATGACTGCTATTAGGCATGAAGCAGAGAAAGTGAAGCACCATAAACTAATATGCAAATAAATACAAAAATTTTTTTACAAGTAGCAATTTTTGAAGAGGTGATAAATGATGCATAAAGTATTTTATATAACAATATTATGTGAGTACTTAATTTTTTAAGATAAACAGAAATAAGTGAGAAAACAAAATATGACTAATTTTACATATTCAGAATGAAAAAAATTGAACAGATTTCAAAGCTGTTATATAATTACATTCTAATTAAATATTTTATTTATTCTAACATTTTCTTACTCAAACCCATGACTTAAATCAAGTCATGGGTTTGAGTAAGAAAATGTTAGATAATCTGAAAGTGACTCAGAAAGTCTGAAATGAAAGTGCAATTTTAGATCTATCTAAGTACATAAGACAAAGCAAAAATACTATATTGTAAGAAAAGATGCTTCTATATATGTCCTACCAAACTTGAACAGCAAAATTAAGATGATGGTTCAACATGAGATGATTCTACACACATATTTTCCCCACCAAAGGTGAACAGTAAAATTAAGATTATTAAATTAAATTATCATTTACCTCCATTAGTGTTCTCTGAATCTCTCTATCTGCTGAGGTACCTTCTGAAAATCTTCTCCCACCTATCAAAAATATGTATACACATTCCAACATTAAAATAATGTAAACAAACATAAGATGAAAGAATTCAGCAATATCACATTCTGTACGACAATTTCAATAAAACCAATTTTAACACACGAACATTAAAAATGTATATAAATAAACAAATAGTGAAAGAATTCAGCAATAATACAGTTTGTATTTCAAGTAGAATGAAAACAATTTAAAACACATATTTTACTGTATGAGTTAAACAGGGCAAACACATACATACAAAATAAATCGGTCTTTAATAGTTCTTTTTAAAAACATAAAACCTCTAAATTATAACAAAATACTCACATCTGAAAATTTAATTTCACAATTTGTTAATTAATGCTATCTCAAAAAGTCTGCCAAACCAACTGTTTTATAAACAATGAGAAAGATTTTGTTGTTGAAACTATGCAAAACACTTTTTTCATTCATGTAAAACATTTTACATCAATTTATGTCAAAAATAATATCTTTTTCAGAGTTAATTAAGTTTAAAAAAGAAATTAAAAAGAATACTGTACAAGTATTATGCAACAGAAGAGATAAACTAAAAAAGCAAACAACAGTGCTTTAAATTATTTTGAGTTCATTTATAAATAAATATGATCATATTATCTTTATAGAACTGTATTTTTCAGATATTTTCTGTCATTCTGTCAGCCACAAAAATCAAACATTCACTTTCAGATGCAAATACAATTTCATAACTATCAAATACAGAATGTAGCAGTAACTAAGCATATCTGAAGTTCAATAATAGAAGATTTTGGCTAAAGACATTTAGATACATCTATGTTATTAGGAAAACAGCTAAGGTCTATTTTTATATACAAATATTGAAAACCAAGCTGGTTTATCTAAGAGTAGTATATGTTTAAATAAAAATTGTAATCAGCATAACTTCAAAATGTTGTGATCATTGATTAAATATTACAAACAAGATGATTTCTATTCTGCTAAAAGTAGTTTAAATTTAAATTGCATTCAGTGTAACTTAAAAATGTTATAGTCAATGGCCAAAATGTAACAGCTCTTTTTATACCAATGGCGTCAATCTCATCCATAAAAATAATGCAAGGTTCATGGTCTCTGGCATAGGCAAACATTTCACGTATCAGTCGAGCACTCTCTCCAATGTACTTGTCAACTATAGCACTTGACACAACCTGCAAATACATTTCTATATACAATACTAGTCCATGTCTTACAGCAGATACCATACATACACATACAACAGCAATCCAAATATTGAATATGCAGACAGCCTACCAAATGAGCCTCAAATTTACTACTGTCATTTAGGGCTCTGATCGCCGCCAGTTTTACTGATCGATTCTCGTGGTCATGAGTCGCCAGGATTCTCGCGATTTCTTTGAATTTGGCCCATGGTGATCTGGTCAGACTATTCCCTTTCCCTACCCACAACGGTACATGTATATGCATCCTGCCCAGCAGCAATACTATGCAGTATATGCCAGCTGATCAAAGTCGTAATAAACTACACCCTGAAATAGCACAATGACTATTGACAAAAGTGAGACTGTGATATTTATGTAAATCACTTACTGTCAGAAACGGAATGAATGAATTAGCTACAGAATAAAAAAAACTGAACCACATGAAAATGTAAAGTTTGAAACAGTTAAAAGTACGTATACTAAACTAATATGCAGAGACTTTGGATGTCATTGACAATGATCAACTGCCAGTAATGGAGCGCGCTTGGCGTATTTGGTGGGGGATGTTTTACGTTTACTGTTAGTGTTAAGTTCAACATTAGTGCATGATCGCGAGATTGCACTGCGCATGTGATCTTTTATGAGAATTAACACTGACGATGATTCTCGTGAGATTGATCGATCGGAGTCCTACTGTCATTGAGTGTTATTGTTGCTGTTGGAATATATCTCTTACTCTATTTAATAATTTACTACACAATGTAATTATTTGGGCCTGTCATATGAGATTCATTTTCCTTTAATACAAAGTTCACTAATTATATAAGATACTTTATGGACTAGTTTATAAAGCCAGCTTGAAATTTGTAAAAAAATAAAATAATAAAAAAAAACCCTCCAAAAATATTGAAGAAACCAAAAGGATAAAAATAATTAGAGTAAAATAAGGTGAAATCCAAAAAGAAGAAAATTATAACATAAAACCTTGAGGAAGTTACAATCAAGCTGGCTTGCAACAGCACGAGCAAGAAGAGTTTTTCCTGTACCAGGTGGTCCAAATAGCAAGCATCCTTTAGGTGGGGTGATGCCTACACGCTGAAACAGCTCTGGATTCAGCAATGGAAGCTCAATTACCTGCATGTATATTTTCATTTTTAATCAAGAGTACTTCACACAAACAATGCACATCTGTACAAGATGGAATTTAGATGCCCAGGGACAAATATTTTATTTAGTAAATAACACTTTCCAAAAGGTGTACAAATAACATGAATGAGAACAAAAACCAACAAATAAGATGACACAGAGATAACAACACTATTTGTACAAGATGACTTATGCTTGGGGATGAATACTGTAACATTTTTAAAGTTGTACAATATTATGCATAAGAATCTACACAAACAAAATAGACTATCTAGAATTAATTGTCCCATTTATTTAAAATGATACATTTGGGGTGAAAACATAAATAAGAAAAAAAAAATTAAAAAGGACTAGTAAATTCCTTACAATGCTCAAAAGGTCAGATAATTCTTTCTTGAGCGATAACAAAAAGTTTCTGAAAAATACTTTTTTAAAAACAGCAAAAACATAATAAATTAAATATTCCATTCATTTATTACAGCGAACATACAGAATTATTTTCAACTGTGTTTTGACTTTTATTATTTATTTTAAATTTTTATTAAAAAAAAATGCTTTCTGTATGCTATGGTATTTGATAACAAATGCATTCAGTTAAAATACACTTTCAGAACATAGTGTGCACACATAACAAATCATGCACTAACCTCCCGCAGTTCACGGACCTGTTCACCAAGACCACCAATCTGATTAAAGGTGACACTACCAGGATCCTCCACAGACATGTTGTACACAAGAGGGTCCACCTCTCGAGGTAAATACCTATTACAACATATACGAATCAGAAAGGGCATAAAGAAAATGATGAATAATAATTAGCATAAGTTTTATAATGTCAAAAAACAAATCATCACAAAAAGCAATCATAATGAAAATACTATTTTAAAAGTTAAGCATCTTTCAAAACAATAAAAATTCTGGATTTTAAATAACATTAGAATTAAAATTTCTTTCAAGATTTCAATACATACCAAAGAAACAAAAACACAAAATGACAGGTTGTGAGCATACATGTCTATAAAAATAACAACAATAATAATATAAAAATCTGTATGCAGTAAGAAGTAACTAAATGTAAACACCCTGGCCACAATGCCTCAAGTTTTACATAATGAAATGATGGAATGAATGTGAGGATCAGACTACTATAAAATAACAGAATTTTAGCATCATGGTTAAAACCAAACAAAACACCTACAATTAAGAGTGTTTGCCAGGGTGAGTGAAATGTTTAATAATAGACAAGTCAGGGTAATGCTTATATGACTAACAATTAAGAGTGTTTGCCTTTATTAACAGGGTGAGTGAACTGTTTAATAATAGACAAGTCAGGGTAATGCTTATTTGACTAACAATTAAGAGTGTTTACCTTTATTTACATGGTGAGTGAAATGTTTAATAAAAGAGAAGTCAGGGTAATGCTTGTATGGGTAGTATATATTTACACCTTTAAATTTTTTTCTGTCAATACCACACCCAGCATACTGTAATAGTGAAAGAAGTTAATATATTATTTTCAATAACTAACTAATGTTCACATTAGCGAATCAGTTACACAAAATTTTCTTTAAAATAAAGAATAACAGAAGAAAAATTAAACAGTTTGAATCTCATATGGACATAGAAATTCAAGAAAATATGACTCTTTTCCTTTCAAAATATATGTTAATTTTATAGTTCAGAGTTTAGAATCCAAGAAAAATATGAAGAAAACAATTACAGTAATTATTAGATTTCATGCAAAGTCTTGGAGGTAATTGCATACATTACTTCATGAAAGACAAAACAAGACTTTTTCACCTCATTATTGTCAGTGTGGTCATGTCAAGTGCAACACGAGTTCCTGCTTTGAGTTTTGTTTTGTCCAGTTGCCGTCTGCATCCAACCACATATCGAGGACCATTTGTTGCCTTCACAATGACTGAAATGGAGAAAACTTTTAATTAATTCACTGTATTCTAAAGCCGAAGCAATGATACAAAGAAAACTTCTATATTTAGTCACTATAATAAAAAGGCAAAACAATGATACAACAAACCTACAAATTTCAGTACTTACTCATTATAATTTTTTAAAAGCAAAAAAAAAAAAAAAACCCAACCCCTAAATCATAAATATTAGCAGCAATGAAGGAGCTCTCTTCATTTCATTTGACTATTTAACTGTATGTTAGTAAACAAATATTTGAGGCTCATTCCCCAATTTATTGAACCTTGTGAAATATTACATGACTTATTACATAGAGTAAAGTATAGTTTAAGAATTTTAACTTTGTTTTCATTATAAAGAAGAAAAAAAAATGTCTAGAATGCCTAAATAAATTAGTCCTATTCAGAATTAAGCTTCAGTCGAAATTTTCATCTTAATATTTATATATTATTAATATCAAATGACGTCACAAAATTATCGAGTCTTCTACTAATATCAGATTTTGGCTAATTATAAGTTCAGATCACTTTTGCATATTTGATGCTACATTTAGGACAATTACATCTTTTGGGGGATATACACTGGAAAAAATATCTAAACACAAATAATTTTACAGTGCAATAAATTATCCTCTGCTGTGGATAAATATCCTATTAATATTATCATTGTTATACCATAACTATATATATCTATAATAAAATTGATACTGTTGTAGGCAACCCTTGAAAATTGTAGCCACAAGTAACTCACAACATATTATGGCAACTCATTAGCGAAAGAATGCCAACAACAAATATATAATAATTGATTCAAAAGAACTGACCATATATATATATATCTTTGTAGTAATAATAAGAAATACTTCAGTTTTATCACTTCTATTTTTAACATAATAATTTCAGTTCTTATAAAAACATTCTACCTAACCTACAAATCAGTCAATGCCACCTTGCTTTTTATTTTTTTTAACTTGCATAATACACCTCTACTCCAGCCCCGGTAACAATAGATTTGCTCTACAGATTCAGTGATTGATGTGCTAGGTAATGACTGTTCCACGCAATTGGCTTCAATATCACTTTTATTAAAACAATGAAAATATATTTGATTGTTTCAATGTCACTTACTATGTTGAATGTTTTAATTATGTAGATTTTTAAAACTAGCTAATGCAGTCGATGATGAATAAAAGACACTGAAGATTTAAACAAATACAAACTGAAAAATAATGAACCTAAAACAAAGCCCATGGAAACTAACACACAACACATGATATCCACATCAGCCATATGACAAGGGACAGGATGCTTACTGCTGATGCAATTGACTCTCCTGAATCTAAACTCATCTGAATATTGCTGAGTTACTTTGGTATAGATGTGGAGCTGAAAATATACTGAAAGGGTTGGGTATCTCTATTCGTTGAATATACCTCTAAAAATGCACTCTTCTTGCCCAAGCATGACATGCATTCAAGATGTACAAGTACAATATTATTGTTATTCTAATTCTAAGCGATCGTGACTCACAGCTAGTCAAATTGATTGCCAGTAATTAAATTGTTTTCTTGAAAATTATGATAAGCTACTTGTTATTTTCTGAAGTCACAAATAACATCCACTTGCAAATTGCAAGCAGGAGTTGGATTTTCAAGGGTTGGTTGTGGGTCTGTGCAGACTTAAAGTAAAAAAGTATTGGATATATTTTGACTGGACTCTTTCTCTTGTATACCTTAGTGCCCTAGAATCAAAGTAGGTTATATAACATCATGCTATACCATAAAGGAGTTCACCAGTAGCCCTATAACTAAGAAAATTTCCCATTAAAAGTAATGTGCATGCAAGCATGCTTTGGCTAATACATCGGTGTGACTTCTGTGCACAGTGGACAATTCATGACTACATTTCTCATTCTGGGTATTAGATTCCAGTTGTAGCAAATGTAGTTTGGTGGGTTGTATAATGTCATGAAGTTAGTTATTTTTCAATGCTTCTGGGAAACAGACCAAAACTTAATTCAGTTTCAGTAAATGCAAAAAGAACCCAACAGGAGGATCACAGAAAGCCAACGAAAATGATCAACCGCAAGAGACATGATTAGTCTTCAAAAGATTCGGTAATCACCTTCTAGTGCAAATGAAAGTCCACTGAATGTCAACAATATCTACTTTCAGTCAGTGAACGCTACACTCTTCTTAGGTTATTACAAATTTATAGTTAAGAGTGTATATCAGGATTTCTCAATTTCCGCAGAACCTTTGGGTTCTGTGAGGTTGCCAGGTGTTCCCTGAAAGATCGTGATTGAAAAAATAAACATAAAAGATACAGCAACTTTTATGCAAAGATCTGAAAATTATTTCAAGGGTTTCTCCAGTGTAAGAAGGTTGAGAAAGTCTGATCTGTATTCTGACAACATTTAAGTGAAGCCGTTGGCAAATGCTAGTGTGTTTGTGTGAAAAAATATATATCTATATCTTATCTTTAAAAAAATCCCCACTGTTTTGGGGCCATTTTTCTATTTCATCTTCCTCAAATGACTTAACACAATTTTTTTAATAGAAAAATAAAAAATATATTCCCATTAAACATTATTTTTAAACACTTACAGTACAGTTTATTACATTAATGTTACAAATATATTTCAGTACCTGTGATCTTCACATATTTTAACTGCGTAAATACATATTCTATATCTGTGACCTTTATATATAAATTAAATGCAGAAATACATATTCAAGGCTCAAATCCATCTAGTCTGTCCTTTTTATACAGGTTATCAATATGTAAAGAGAAACCAGAAAGCAATTTTTTCTTATTAAAATAACATTTTGAAGCCTTATAATCATGATCAAATATGCATTTGTGGGAAATAAAATCACTAGAAACAACAACATAATTAGTTTTCTCTCAAATGGCTTTTATCACACACAAATTTAATAATTGTACATGTGTACAAGCGCTTCAAGGACTAAGTGATAAATGTAGCATAAGATCCAAATTAAGCCATTTTTATATCTTCTACATCTAGTTCTAAAACTAAGCTGGTGAACAAATATGAGATAATAGGTTTATTAAAGAGCTACTTTTACCACAGTGAATACTCTTCCTGAAAATCAATAAATTATGACTCAGTTTAAGACCAACTAATTTAAAATCAACATATTCCAGGAACACATAACCAGTCAAAAGTCTTAGACATCTGTATTTATGAAGCCATAGTATTAACAGCAGACCAATGGACCCTCAGCTCTCATAATCATGAATCAGCGACCCCATTAATCTGTTATCAGTTTCACACTGAAGGATTGATGAAGTGGGTGGAGAAAGAAAAAAATCACAAAAGAATAAAAAAAGATTAAAAAATAAATATTTATAAATACAAACAAAAATAAAACAGTGTGGCAACTGAGGTACAGATTCTGGTCTCAAACTTCAATTTTCATCATCGGGTCCATATACATAAAAAATGCACCTCAGTAAAAGAGCAAAACTAACATAGTAATGGTATGTTTATTAACACTTAAATAATATGAACCAACGATTCTTCAATTCTTCTGAACCATATGAGTGTAACTGTTTGAAAGTGCTGTATAAAGTTAATACTAAATAATACTAATATTAGTAAACCTCGAAGTATTCAATTTGGAAAAGAAATTAGACTCAACATTCACATTTTAAACCTTACTGAGTTGTGTGGTGGTGAAGACATTAATTTTTCACATTCCAATAATTCAATTGCTAGTCAAGTGCAGATATTAATGTATTAATGTTTATCTTTTGCTCACTTCCTTTAGTCCTGTCACATGTGACGCTGCATGGCAAAAATAAAATTAATTTTGCGCTACAGCCATTTATAGTCGTAAATCTCCTTTGATAATCCAGGGGAGGTATGTATTTAAAAAAAGTGGATAGTGAAAAAAATGTTTTTTTAAAAAATAAATAAATGTGAGATTTTGAACTTTAATAAATTACAAAAAAACCACACTTTTGAATTTTTTTCACTTTAGCTGGCTTTGCCATATAGCGTCACATAGCAGCCTCCTGTAAAATTTAAAAATAAACAAAAATTGTGTCCATAAGCAATAAAAAAATGTCACATAGAGAAATTTAAACAACCATATACCAGTTATTACACAAACTATCAACACAATGTACATTAATAGTAAATCAAAATGTATCATTTTCTGAAAGTCCCTGGAATAAAATTTAACTGCTAAAGTGCTAGTAGAAACAAAATTTAAATCAGCATTTGCCTTATATTCCTGACACACTTCTATACTCAAATTCTCGTGACATATAGCAATTTGACTTTTTATGTTTGTTGAGATTTTTTAAACTAATGCATATAAAACTATCTCTGCAGAAAAAAGTGTTTCCTTATTTTAAAAAATAAACCTGTGGCTTCGCTCATGTAAATGTGTTTTCAGAATATGTTGCTAAAAGTAACATTATTTTATAGTAGGTTTTAGTTTTTCATGATTTTTATTTTTTATTGCCAGTTAAGAACCATAATACAGGATGCCAAAAATGTGGATTTTTATTTAAGTGTCATGGAAACCTTAAGTGCCAGTTTTTATTTTAAAGACAGATTGAAATTTGTTTTTGAATTTGACACATGAATTAAATAGCTAAATACAGACTGTTAATTTCTAGTGAGAACATAAAGATCAGATACAAACTATGACCCAACCACCCCCTCTTGAAAGGTTCTATGTGCAAATGCTACTAAATAAAGTAGTTTTTCCAAATCAAAAATTATTGTCATAGTGTGATGAGTTAATTTACTTACTGTTGCAGCAAAGTGATAATTTCAGTCTTTTATTTGACAAAAATTGTGACCATTGCATTTCAAAATTTATCATGGCAATTCCTATAATTCATTTCACACAATGTTACATTGTAATTGAAACTAATGAAAGGAAATAGGATACTGTAAAAAAAATACTATTTTCTTTTTTAATTCACAGCATTTTTAAAAAAAAAGATTTGTTTCTGGTTCTGATCATCATATTATTATTCCAGAATTTTATCATGAATATTAAAGTTATAATTTTGTCAATGAATTTTCATATACACAAATATTATTATTAATAAAATAAAAACGAATCAAGATATTCTAAAATAACACCTGATATTGCTTGTGTACATTAAAGACAAATTGTATACCATATTTAAAGACTGGGTTCATAAATATTTTTTTCTCTGCATTTAGTAATCCATTTTAGAGACAAACAATACTTATCCCCATAAAACATCTAAGAGGCAGAGAATATTTAATAAATAAATAAATAATTACGAAAATAACTTCAACAATGGAGACAAATATCATTTCAAACAATCATGCAAGATACCGAGTATTCATCCATTATATATTTTCATTCACAACATGTGATATAAATCAAACTTGTTTCCATATTATCTAAAGATTGTATATATATGTGCAAAGAGTTTATAGTTTTTGACCTAATATTCAAAGATATGATTGTATTTAACATCTCTACAGCTAACCGCACTTAATAATTTGTTGCTGAACTGGTCCAAGTTGAATGGTTTGAACTCTGTACACATCCAGATGAGTAAATTCCAACTTACATTTATCATATAATATTAATATATTAAAACAAAAATATCTCTTGAAATTTTTATATAAATTTGGATATATTAAAAAAATACTCTGAATATCACTCTAAACTAATTTTGGCCTATGTACATGTCAATGTCTCATGTTCTGTCTATCAAAAACACATGCACAAAGTAAATTTTCGATCATACATTACATTCCTGTACAGTTATTTTCCTTAGGTTATGCTTTCTGAAGTTAATCCCAGAAATCAGTTTTGAGAATGGCTTCTAGTTTTAAAAAGCAAAAAATTCTGTAAGCACTTAAGTGAAATCAAATTAAATATGGCTGGCTTTGCTTTCATATCTACTCTATAGCAATCTTTCAATATATCTTTTTTAAGACCATTCACTTTATAACAGATGTCTAGTATCTAACTTTCACAGATCTTAGTGTAATGTTTGAGTAATATCAGTTAATTCTGGATCCTCAGCTCTCATAATCACGAATCAGTGACCCCTTTAATCTGTTATCAGCACCACACTTACGAACTGATGGAAAGTGTGGAGAAAAATGAAAAAAGAAATTAAGTGGTATTAAAAAAAAAAATGTATAAAATTAAAAACACCAGCAACCCAGTGTGGAACTGAGGAACAGATTCTGGTCTCAGACTTTAATTTTCATCATTGGATCCATATATAGAGAGGTGTGCTCCAGTGTGGGGATAAAAATGGTAATTATTACAAACAGAAAGAGGCCAAGTGAAATACTAATACTGTTGTAACAAACTAATTATGTAATTTGCAAAACCAATAATAATAAATTTATTAACAGTTAAAAATAGCACAAAATACTGATTTTATATTCCTTTGAACCATCTGAATACAATCTATTATTTTCTAAATTCTAATAAGGACTAGAGGAAATGTACAAATGATAAAATATAATTTACAAAGAAAAATAAAAACTTTAACACATAATGTATCATTTGTTTGTATATATTGAAGTATACTCTTCAAGGTATATATTACTGAGTATTAATAATAAAATTACAGAACAATTTTAACAGGTTAACTCTGGATCTCCAACTCTTGAGTCTGATAATCAGGAGTCAGTGATCCCCTTTAATCTGTCACCAGCATGACAAAGAAAGTGGAAAATGTCTTTAAAAATAAGATTATTATTTTTTTCCTTATCATCCACTGCGGCAACTGATACACAGATTATGGTCTAAGGACTTAATTATCATCTCTTGAAACATAAATATAAAAATATGTCACATAAAAATAATCAACCAACACTGCAAATAAAATATAACATACATTGTACACTAATAATAGTCAATCAGAATTTATCATTACCCAAGTTTTTCTTATCCCTGGAATAAAACTAATCCTTTTAGTAGAAACAACAAAAATAAAAAAGTGATTAGCACCTGCTTTAAAATGAATTATGTAAATACATGTAAATGCTAAAATTTTGTTCTGATATTAAGACAATTAATACTGGCTCCTTAAAACCAACCATATGTGCGGCATAAAAGCAGAGGTATATTAAATGAGCTAATAATCTCTGACTAAATAAAAAAAGGAAATAATAAGGGAATGAAGTTGCACTAAATATCTTTACAACTAATGGCATAACACTTACTAATTTGTTGCTGAACTGGTCACGTTGAATGGTTTGCATCATTACAGATATCCAAATGAGTGAATTTATCTTTACATTTACCATATAATATTATTAATAAAACAAAAATATCCACTAAAAATTCTGACTGTGCACTGTACAAAACAGTTCTGAATATTATCATTCCTAACTAATTTTAGCAGATGTACAAATCAATGTTTCACGTTCTGTATTTTGATAGATGAAGACCTAATGTCTTGTGTTCTGTATTTTGAAAGATGTTCTGTCCATCAAAAACATATTCACAATGTGAAGTTTCTTTTCACAAATTATTTTCATATCGAGCTATTATTCCTTAGGTTTTCCTTTATGAAATTAATCTGAGATACAAATTTTGAAAATGGCTCCCAGTTTTAAAAAGCAAAAAATTCTGTAACCACTCAAATCAAATTGAATAATATATAAATTGATTATTAATTATGGCACTCTTATTCTGTAACACACTTCATAGCAAATTTTTATGTTTCACACACATTAGGACCATTCACTTGATAACAATGTCTAGGAACACTAACTTTCACAAAACCTACTGTAATGTCTGAGTAATAATATTAACAGTATATCAGTTAATTTTGGATCCTCAGCTCTCATAATCATGAATCAGTGATCTTCTTAATCTGTTATCAGCACCACAGTAAAAGAATAAAGAAGCAGGTTTAAAAGAATTAAATAAATTTGAAACGAAAACAACTCCCCCCCCCCCCAAAAAAAAAAAAAAGAAAAAAAAGGAAAAAGAAAAAAAAGTGCGGCTGTTGATGAACAGATTTTGATCTGAGAGTTCAATGATCATCACTGAATCCATCATTATATATATATTCAAATGCTTGGTGGATATGTAGGTATCAGCCTTAAATATGAAAATTATAGGCTCAACCAAGAGCAGCCTTAATCTTGAGACTTTTTCAATCAATCCTTACCCACTCTGAATTTTAAGCTCAGCTGCACTTAAAGCTCTATGGGGAATTAGCACAAATAATCACCCAATACATGTAATACAATTATCATAAAAGTACTCATTAAAATTTCAAAGGGAGATAATTTTAATGATGACATTTTTCATCTATTACGATTTTAAAGTATATTCTAATTATTACAGATATCTCTTTAGTATTTTTCTCTTAACACAAATTAAAATATTTAGCTTGAAATATTTTATTGTTTTTAAGTAATGCTAAATTTGAACAGATCTAAACATAATGATACAAAGGTCATTCTAATTGTACTGCACACATGGTGGGTCCATTAGAAATGTATTTTCTTAAAAATAAAGCAATGAAATATCAGGTGTTTACATTCTTTATATTCAGAATTAATGTGAGACTGAGAGATAAATAATATAATTGCATTAATTTGTGTTTATTTCTTTTGTAATTATTTGTAATATAAATTCGTTTTAAACTGAAAAATGGCACCTCTTTTTGTGACATGCTTTAAACCTATAGAGCTTTTTTTTTCTCATTACATTGTTATAAATAATCCAACAAACTTACTGTACCAAGGTTTTCTTAGAAATGATAATACATTAAAGCTGCAATCTAGATACCTTTTATCTTGAAATGGTCAATTTTGTGAATAAATATTTTTTAAATGGCATATTTCTTGACATGCATCCTTTCCACATAAATCAGGTCCAAAACTTCTATTTTTTAACTGAAAATCAACATGTCATACACACATGCCATGTGCTATTTAAACAACTGATGCAATTAAAATATTCACACACTAACATTTCTTCAAATTTATTCGCTGAATTTAGAAAAATTTAGCTTCAAAAACCTAATATTCTTTGTTTCCATTTCAACACATAACAAAAAAATTTAATAAATTCGTAAATATAGGGACAATAATGTCGCAAACTATTTCTTATATTTTTCAAGGGCACTATATTGCGGAAAGACAACTCTCATTTAAGTACCAAATAAGAAAAATAATTTTCAGTTCCAACTTCCATTAAGATCACATTGTTATAACAGCAAAGGGGTGGGAATTTCAGAATCATCAATGTTTCAAAACAGCTAAGATTTCAGATATATACATATTTATTCTGATTTCTTGATATAACTTTGATTAAATTGATCATAAATAGCTCACACACACATATATATGGTTTCTTTTGCATTTGAAGTTCCATATAGATTGTATGTTTTAAACCTGTACTAGTAAGGGTAGAAAAATCTGTGAATTACATTCAATAATATAAACACAGTGATTAGACATTGAAAAAAAATGTTATATTTAAATAGACACTTTATTTATTACTTAATAATTTCTCTGCAGCAAAATAATTAGTCTGTTTTATGTTTAGTTGAGAAAATTAGAATTTCTTTTATGATGGTTGAAATATTTTGTCACTGAGAGCTGAGTTAAGTTTCCATGTGATGAAGTTATAGTGTCATGCTCCATTTTAAAAAAACATGTATCCAGATTAAGTTAATAATTTAGGTTAATAAAGAAAATATATTCATTGTAATGAAATGATCCCAAAAATGTAAAATAATTCAAAATAATTTTAAATTATTAAATTTAAACCAACAGCAGACCAGAATGAAAACTATCACACACACATCCTTTAAATTAAATTATATTTATATATCTAATTCCAAAGTTAATACTATATTTTTTTATCACTCTTTTAAGTCTTTATTACTATATAAACTAGTTAAGATTAATACAGTAAGATTAGCAGAGAAAAGAATGGAAGAAACTGGTTGTCAGGTGATCAGTGGTGCCCCAACGGTTGACAAGACTAAGCGATATATAGATAGATAGATAGAAACTAGTTAAAAAAAATAAATTGAAAAGAATGTTAATTTTGAGATGTCTGGAATTAGCATGAAATGAAATTCAAGCCGTCTTACACTTTTCTTCAGTTAGTTGTTTCAAAACCTCTCCAACAATCTGCAAAAAAATTAAAGAGATAAGAATATTAAATAAAGAGTTTAAAGAGCAGTACCATGATAAATAAACAAATGATGATCAAAGATAACTTCAGCCATGATGGGCATATATATTTTTTAATACAAAGGATGAATGGCATACAGATAATTATTCACATTATTTTTTAATTGCTACAGTAAATGAATTATCGTTATGACCAAGACTATAAAAAAAAATATGACAAACTTTTGGCTTTTGTGATCTAAAATAACTATAAAATTTGAATTAGTAACTTCATCAGTAAAAACAGAAGAAGCTGCATTCTTAATCAGTTAATGCTCAAGTTTTAATTTTTTTTAAAAAGTGACTCGTGACGAATTAATGACTCATAATCACTGTACTTTTTTATTGGGCTTTATACATGTATTGTAAAACCCCGCATTAACATGACTCAGCTATTAATGCGATCCGATTCTATGGACCCCAATTACTGCATTATAGTGAGGTTTAACTGTATTAATTTGTAATGCTTTATTCACTCCTTTTTCTTCATGTATGTACATTATATTTATTAGAATATTACTCTATTATAATTTTTTGAATATAATTATACAGACTTTCCTTAATTATTAGAATATTACTCTATTATAATTTTTTGAATATAATTATACAGACTTTCCTTAATTATTAGAATTTCTGCAGTGTATAATATTCACAAACAAATGTATTTATATTCAAATACAAATATATTGCTTATTTTACATATTTTCTCAAATTTGTTTTAGAAATGGTTAGAACAAAAATTCATGCAAAAAGTTGATTAATGACAATCAGAAAATGTTTGACATGGGATCTTTCTCATATTTCCAAAGAATTGTGCTTCAAAACTCAAGGTAAAACTTTTTTAAAATGGGTGTTTAACCTCATAAATATTAACAAAATTACAACAGGTTGCAGAATAATAATCACTGGAGTTGCCGTGTGCATTTTCAAGTGTATTTTTTTCAGGAGACTGATTTTTTTCTTAGTATTGCAGTATAGTTCGCCAAAATTTTCAGCTGATAATTTCAGAAAAATATTGCCTATTTGTATCCTACTTGTATGTGGGCAGGATATGAATTAATTATTAATATCTTGTAAATGTCAAACTGTCTGTCAGCTGAAAATTACAGCAAAAGCATTCTGTGCCAAATTCTGCTTATACTATCAAGCATGAACTTTTAACTATCAATAATTATTGTACAGAAAGCATATAATTCACAACTGAAATTGAGTTCTGTGTCAAAAGTTAAAGTCAACGATGAAATAAAATTACTGAAGTGCTTGAAACAGATTCAGATGTTGAAGTATGCTACTTTTTATTAGGCAACTGACTATTTAAACCAGTCAAATCGATCCTTTTACATGCTTTATATATAATCTGATTAAATTAGACTGTTAGTTGGGATCTATGACTATGAGTCTGCTGACAAGCAAAAATTAAAGTGGTAAAAACAATTTAAAAATTTAAATAAACCTCCTCCCTCAAATTTAAGACTTTCCCCAAACTTTTCTGACATTTTACTGATTTTTCAAGACCTTTTCTTGGGTAAAAAAAGCTAAAATCAAGTTCCATACTTTTCCCAGAATTCCACACCTGCCTGGGAACCCTGAATATAAGTACCAATCCAAAATTGAACATATAAATGTATTATTAATAAAGTTAACAAAATTTAAGAATTTAATTTATACAACACAATGACAAAAATAACTTTTTCCTAGCTATATATACAATTTTACTTACCTATCCAAAACAAATACAAAAATCACTTTGTCCTACTATCCAATCAACTGAATAGATATGGATTATTCTCCAATTTATATTTTTCACTTTGTGGTACACTCATACTGAGAATTTTATATATAATTTTTCTTACCTGTCCAACACTCTGAAGCGCCTTTAAATCATTCTCAGATTTATCATACTGCTTTGTCAGATCTTTTAAATTTTCTCTCACTGAATAAAACAGATACAAGTTTGCCAATATTATAAAATATAATAAATCATTGTAAATAAAATTTGTATTATAAAGTATGAATTACGGAAACTATTAAATTAAAAATTATCTATTATTATCTATTTTACTTATTAAGTTATTTATTTTAATTTTCATGTCTATCATTGTCGAGTCTGATAATTCTATATGCATATGAAAGGTACATAACAATATATATTTTAATTTTTATTCTTTGAAGGCATTATCTATATTTTTTAAAATCATAGGTGTAATTTGCTATTAATATGTTTAGATATTTAAGTACTTTGATAGTAGCAATTAGTTCAATTATACAAAACACGTACCTTAACAGTATCTTTCTTTTTTTTAAAAAGAAAATGTTTTTAAACATTTTTCATTTAACAATATAAGCAACATGTCTGCTAAGCATTAAAAAAACAAAAACTGCAATATGAAATTACAAATACTTTACAGGTATACAAATTCACAATAAAATAATAATAATAATAATAATAATAATAATAATAATAAAGAACAACTTCAAGTGCAAAAGTCAATAGTTCATTTATTAATAAAATGACAAAGGAACAATGAAATTACTAAGTGAAGTTACTAAGTCTATTGATGATTGATAAATTTACTCTATTGGCACATCTTTTCACCCAAATGAACCAAACAAAGTCAAATGAGTTAATAAATGAACTAAACAAACTACTAAACAAATCACTGACTAAATAAATGAACTAATGATCAAATGAATCAATATACACCCAACTAGTACTGAACTAGTGAACACATCAACAAACTGGTGAAAAAAACACATTGGAATTGATAAATCTTTAAGCCAATTGATCATACTTGTAAAAACAATGTGAACATCTAAACTCACACAATGACACTCTATAATGTATGAAGTTCATATGAATGGTGTAGTTCATTAGTTTCAAATGGTCTTTTGGGTGAAAAGTAAAACACTGAAAAATGGCACAAACTAAAAGTGACAAATTATTTTTTCATAACTGTTTTAATTGAAACGATTGTGTGGAAAAATAACCACCTCATCTCACTGACTACAGTGACAGTGAATTTTCATTAATAACTTAAGTAGCAAGGTCTGTGTAGTATCTGCACAGTGTAGCATGGTGATAGTCTGTTGAATCAGATCTCAGATATATAACTATTCATAATTTGATGTTGCATCACCATAACATCATTATCATGTCACAAAATGGTACTCTAATAGTACAGAGAAAAACCACATATTATTATTAAATACTCTAGAGACTTTAATTCTGACATTTTACTTTTTCCTGTTATTATTTCAATCTAAATTTCAATAAAATTTATGGTCTGCCATATATATTTTTTTCAGATACAGTATTCAGCTGAATGATGCAGTGCTCCGCAGGACAGTAAATGTTGACATTTATATCTCCTCTGCATAAATAATGGAAAATCTGGCATCATACTACCTAGAAGTAAATTTAGTTTTCGTTTGTTAAGTCTCTAATAGTAATATTTATCTTATTACATCTGATCTTTGGCATTCCATGTGTTATAACTGGACCCTCCCATGAATCCTCAGGGTTTGACATCACCTATGCGTACTTAGTACAATTAGTAGAGGTCATCAACATAAGTACTTTTCTAGGACAATAAACACTTTCCTGATAAGCTAGCGAAAAATTTACTTTTTATCTCACTAGCAAATGGTAATATCTCACTAGCAAATGGTAATACTATTAATAGATGACATAATGGTGAGTCTAAATCCGTTTTGATTACCTTTTACTAGTTTTGGAGTGTTTTGCTTTTAATCTTCAGTGAGCATAACATTATAATTTATATACATTAATAATAATGCAATATAAATATTTTAAAATATATGGGCAGAACAAAATGGAAAGTAAGTTAAAAAGTATAAAATATAGTGGCAAAGCCGATTAATTAGTGATCTGACCTGAGATATTGATTAGCATTTTGGTAGTAAACTGTTCAGATGAATTATTTCGGTATATGTGAAATGCACTATACAGAACTCAGAAGAGAATGGTAATTCTTTTTTCTAAAATATAATTTTATCCAACTCGCCAAGACAGATGTCTAAGAACTATGTCTTTCAAAGTTTTATAATGAACACAAGTATAGGCTAAATTGTGTTAATAACTTAATTCTCTAGGCCTATAAATATTAAACTCTGTAGGCCTAGTAAAGTAGTATAAAATATAAATTAGGCCTATAATATTTACCTGTCCCGAGTTTTGGGCAGAACCAGAAGAGTCCCAAAAGACTTATAAGTAAGAATTACAAATTTAAGAGAAACACTTCCAACCAAATATACTAACAAAGTATATAATTTTGCCATATAATCATAATGACAAGGCAAATTTGATAAATTTGTTGCAGAAGTTTTTCAAATTTGATAGTATTCAGTAAATAAAATAATATTTCATAAAACAATAAAGAAAAATTACTTTCTTTCAGTCGTGCTTCCAGCTCCTTATGTTCTAAGAGCTTTTTTCTATAGTCAGTGAGAATCTTTTCTCTGCCACTGTCGGTAGACGCCATGCTTATTGTCGGATGTTATCTATTTCACAATGCGCATGCTCGCTCTTATTGAAAACTAAATGGAGAGCTACTCCTTATATTTTCGAATTGCAGAGTAGCCTCCCTGCTTATATGCCACTGCATTCATGATGCCTATAGTGACTATTATATTAATGGGATTAAGTAAGTTCTTCATTAGTTCTCCAGAAAACAGGTATCCACTGACGGAGAGTGGTTGAGGGTGTGCGCCAAACTGGTGCGACCTTCCCCTCCCTTCCGCCAGCCCCCCGTTCTCCACCTCGAACACAAGTGTGAGACTGTGGGGTCCCACTGGTGCACTCCAGATTAGAGAACGTCTGATGACGAAATGAATCAAGGCAAGTTCCAGTGGTGACGTAAAACTGCTCTCGATTCCTCCCCTCCCCCAACAGAAACAAATTGACAGACTGTTCATATTTCAGAGATTCCTACATCAACGACAACAAACCACGCATATACCCGGAAAATTATAATTTTTTAAACTTAACATCACCAACCACAAATAGGAAATAATGAAATTTTAAACAGATTTACACACGAATTTTATATAAGACAGGGGTTTTCAACCGAGAGGTTCCTAGGGTTCCCGGAGAGATCGTGAATTTTTAAAAATATCGAGCAAATTATCCCCCTGCAATTAATAATAATGCCAGGTTCTTGAAATTCACTCTCACCCCTCACATATTCTCCATATCCAGCTTAAGAAGTGTGTGCTTAGTGCGTGTGTATAAACATGGGCGGAGGGTTTTAATTATTTTTTTTTGGGGGGGGGGGTGAGGGGGGAGCATTCAAAGTAACGTTATTGAAAAGAAGCTATTTACCCTATTAAGTACAAACAGTGTAGGCACCTAACTGGCCTACACTTTTTGTACACTAAATATTCTACAAAATTTAATCTTAACAATTACCTTTTATTGTTTATTCATGCAAACTAAGTGAGATTTACATCTACAAATGTAAGTGTGTTTGTGACATAAAACATCTAAGCTGGGCTGAATGGCATATTAAATGCTGGCTTCTTTTGCATAAGTAAAGGAACATTTTACATCAGCCTTTCTCAACCTTTTAACATTGGAGGAACCCTTGAAATAATGTTCAGGTCACAGGGAATTCCCACAAACTCCATGGACAGGCGGATTAAATAGCTCATAAAAATAAGAACTATTGTTAATCCACCAGTGATAAGAGAAATAATCACTTTGACAACACAATTCAGTAACACAATTATAAACGATGTATAAAACGATATATAAAAGAGGAAAATCATTGTTTCATCACCAGTCTGGCAAATTGTTATGGATCGCAGCTAACGGAAAGGCCACTCGCTCGTCCATATTCTCTAAACTTTGTACCTTGATGACCAAGTCGCAAGGAAAGTCCTGCATCAATTATCACGTCTGTATTTCGCGGTCCGTATCTACATCAGGTGCCAAACCATGTACTTCATCCAAGAATTGAGGAAACATCACTTATGCTGTCTTCAAGCTGACTGACTGATTCTCCTCGGATCCAGATAAGTTGAAATTACAAGAGACTCTCCAAAGACATTGCCACTACTCTATAAAAATTGCCTTAGGACAAACATTGTGCACGAACTCTTCATAGTGATGACACTGACATTACTTTACCAAATATTGCCTTATGCCATTTTATGGTGGAGTAAATTTGCCTATCCCTATTTCTAAACTTAATTGTTAAATGTCAAAGTGACCCTGGGCAATGCTTGTGATGATATTTTTAATTGTCAAATTTGGAAGTAAAAAACTCAGGTGGAGAATGTGCTAGAAGAATATACACCACTCATCTGACGACGGTGCATTTCTTGTCATTTGCTCAGCACTCACAACAATGGAAATCTCTCTCTCTTGCTCAGCACTCACAACACATGGAAATCTCTCTCATTTGGATCTCCCACATGCACTGATATCACAAAAGATTTTCTCACTCAGTTCCAGCCAAGAAGGAGGAGAATGGGTCTAGAATGCTGCATGCAGACCAAACCAGAACCAGAAACTAAACTAAGGAAAACAATAAAGACCCTGTAACCAATGGAGGCAGCATTAAATATTTCGCCACAATTATTTGACTGTGAATGTACCAGAGGCAGACCCTCCGAGTGACATATTTCACTATACTGGAAGAGAATTATAGATTAGAATATAATTAGTATTTTATCTAATGTTATTACAGTTTACAATACTCATATCTTATACACAAAATGTGTGACGCCAACGCCACTTAGTTAATGGATATAATTATTATTAATTAATTAACCATCCAAAACTAATTACAAGTGATGAGAATCTTAATTTATTTTATTCATGATCTTCCAGCAGACACCTCTCGTCTCTCTCACTTAGCGGATGTACGGGCGCTGTTAACGTTTTCTTTCTTCCACATCATAAAACAACATTTACGGTCATAACAATGTTACATGAATGGAACACTTCTTACTAAAGGAGAAGACAAAATGTATCCTTAATCTATATTTAGTAAGCCCCATCCACCCACTTTCTTCTCCAACATAAAGTTATCAATATGCTTAAGGAGGTCAACAAATTTAACAATAAATTTATTAAATCAACAATCAAATATACATATAACCTCAGTCTGTCTGTCTCTCATTTAACCTCAGTCTCTCTAACTTGGCCTCAGTCTGTCTGTCTCTAACTTAGCCTAGTCTGTCTTTAACATAATCTCAGTCTGTCTCTAACTTGGCCTCAGTCTGTCTGTCTCTAACTTAACCTAGTCTGTCTTTAACATAACCTCAGTCTGTCTGTCTTTAACTTGGCCTCAGTTTGTATGTCTCTAACTTAACCTAGTCTGTCTTGAACATAACCTCAGTCAGTCTGTCTCTAACTTGACCTCAGTCTGTCTGTCTCTAAATTAACCTAGTCTGTCTTTAACATAACCTCAGTCTGTCTGTCTCTAATTTGGCCTCATCTGTCTGTCTCTAACTTAACCTCAGTCTGTCTGTCTCTAACTTAACTTCAGTCTGTCTGCCTCCAACTTAAATTCAGTTTGTCTGTCTCTAACTTGGCCTCAGTCTGTTTGTCTCTAACTTAACCTCAGTGTGTCTTTAACATAACCCCAGTCTGTCTCTAACTTAACCGCATTCTGTCTCTAAATTAACCTCAGTATGTTCCTTTGACTCTCTCTCTCCCCTTAACTTTGTCTCCTCTCTTTGACTTTGCCTTCCACACTCTTTTGTGTTTCTATTCCTTATCTCTGTCCATCACTCACTCACTCACTTGCTTGCTCGCTCACTCGCTCACTCAAATCTTTTTCTTTTTCTTAACACACAGACATTTTGTAACTTGTATTTTCTTTTAACACCGAATTACTGATTGCTTGCACTGATTTGAGCATCGAACTGTCATGTCGTTACTGACCCTAGTTTCTCTCCCATTTATCTTACATATCAATATCTACAACAAAGAGAAGACAAGAGCTATTTGATTGTACTCTGTGGAAAACTCTTGAGGCAGTGTAGCTTTCATCAGTAACAGAACCAAGATAACTACATCCTTCCTGGCACAACAATGCATCCTCCCTTGGTTGAAGCCGCGTTGCAGACGCTACTTGTGAACTGAATTAGATCGCCTTACCTAAGAGTAAGAGGGCACCTGAAGATTCATCTCTTTGAGATTAGTATGTGCAAGACTGTGTTTGCTATGTCTTCATGCATGAAATTATTAAACCATTCTTAGATCCCAGAAATAGAAATTAATGAAGCTTTATTTTTCTCTTCCCAACTGAGTGTCAGAAATGCAGACATCAAACGGCCTCGTGTCTATTAGGTCATTTAATAGAGTTGTCGTGAAGTTGTCTGGATCGATGTCCAATGATGCTTTCTCTGAGTAAGAGTTAGGATTCTGACAATTTCTGAGAGGCAAATTCCAACAAATTTACCTCTTTTGCTGAATGGCATTTGTATTGTACCGACTTGTAATGTGTATTTTACTGACAGGTATGTGTGTTCTACTGACTAGTATGCGTATTGTACTGATTGGTATGTGTATTGTACTGACTGGTATGTGTATTGTACTGACTGGTATGTGTATTGTACCGACTGGTATGTGTATTGTACTGACTGGTATGTGTTTTGTACTGACTGGTACGTGTATTGTACTGACTGGTGTGTGCATTGTACTGACTGGTGTGTGAATCGTATTGACTGGTGTGTAACGTACAGAAGGGTGGTAGTGGGAATAGTTGATTGGCACATACACTGTGCACAGGATATTGTAATAATTTAATTGGTACGTTTCTTCCACGGGGATGTATGTGCTTTGGGCGTGTCTGTTTTCAAGATTTCTGAAATATTGAAAATTTTTAATATTGTTCACAGTTTAACTGCTGTGTGGTGGCGTGAGTGACATCTGCTGCAGAGTTTATTTGTTGGTTTGTTTTTGTTTTGGCAGTCAGTGTGCACATGTGGGTTTGTTTATGTTTGGGCAGTCAATGTGTACGTGTGGGTTTGTTTTTTGTTTGGGCAGTCAATGTGTACGTGTGGGTTTGTTTATGTTTGGGCAGTCAATGTGTACATGTGGGTTTGTTTATGTTTGGGCAGTCAATGTGTACGTGTGGGTTTGTTTTTGGTGTACGTGAGTTTGTTTTTGTTTGGGCAGTCAATGTGTACGTGTGGGTTTGTTTTTGTGTGTACGTGAGTTTGTTTTTGTTTGGTCAGTCAGTGTGTACGTGTAGGTTGGGGCAGTAAGGACAGACAGTGTCGTCTTCACATTATGGTAATAGACATCCAAGTTGGTGGCAAGTGCCGCTGTGAATAAGCAGGTTGTTTGGAATTTGATGTTTTGTTTGTAGAAATGTTTGGTGTATGTGTGGTGTGTGTTGTGTGGATAAAAGTATGGTGGTTTGTCCAATGCGTGCTACTTTGGTGAATGGTTTAGTTGAAAATGGTAGTCTCGAGTTCTTTTATTACTGTGATCTTGATTTTGGGTGTGATGCGAATTGTGAGGTTTTAAACTTGAGATATTGGCTACTGTACATGAGTGGCCTTTTGGGGGAAGAGATGTACATAGACATGTGTGTGTATAGTAGTGATGTCGTGTTTGTATGGCCAAGTGTTTTTTGTAGTATTAATTATGACTTTTCCTATTTTGTTGATGTGGTAGTGTGTGTTCTTTGTTGTTGTATATGGTGCTGTGGCAGAGTAAATTTGCCAGTCCCTATTTCTAAACTTAATTGTTATATAAATTGTTAAATGTCAAAGTGACACGACCTTGTGCACTGCTTATGATGGTACGTTTTGTAAGTGTCAGAGTTGGAGTAAACAACTCAGGTAAAGGATATGCTAGAACTTGCTGATGTAATCTAAACCAGTTCCAATTGGATGAGTAGATTTTCTGACTAATAGTCTCGCACTTGTTCGTAACAAATTCATCTAATGGGATGGACTGAAAGTTACTTTCTTAAAGAAGTCCTATATTCTAATCACTTTGATTTTGACGTAACTCAAGTCCGGTTATAAAGGCAATTGTTAGCATATAATAAGTTAACTGACCGATAAAGAAAGAATGGACTTAGAAATGGTGGTGGTGTAAATTTGCTATCCCTACTTCTAGACTTAATTGTTATACAAATTGTTAAATGTCGAAGTGACCTGACCTTGAGCACTCCTTATGATGGTATTTTTGTACATGTCAGAGTTGGAGTAAATACCCGAGTTAAGAATATGCTAGAAATTGTAATGCAAACCAGTTCCAACTGGATGAGTAGCTTTTTCATTATCCAGTGGTTAAGATTTACAAGAACGAGACCAGCCAAAAAGTTTACTTACTGTAGAAAAAGTTCTATTTTTAATCAGTTTAATTTGGTGTGGCAAGTAGTCTAGTCTAGTCTTGAAAGGCAGCCATTAGCTTAATGGTGAGTTAACTAACTGATTGAGATGGAATGGACTTAGAAATATTTCATACATTTTAGCTATTGATGTGTTATACTTGCATTTTACGTAGAGATGTATTATGTGAGCAAAGTATTATTTCTACAAATGTTTGAACTAAGATGCTCGTAAATAGTGTGCTAAACTCTTGACATTGTTCCAAGTAAGCCTGTTCGTAAATAATTACGTTGTATTTATTATGCTGTGTGCGTGTATCGGATATGGTAAATTGAGACTTGAATGTAACAAAAATGGAGTTATAAAGGAATAAATTGGAAACGTAGCCTTTGTTCTCTGATTATACTTTTTACATGGACAAAGCAGCTTTTTTTCTTTGAATTATTTGAATCTCCTGGTTTACTGCTATAAACCGCTACGACCGACCGTGATAGAGTGGGGAGCGGTGTGTTAGTGTGGAGAATACTCTACACTCCATTGATGTATGGTAGCAAAGTATGCTGACTACATTGAGAAATTTCTGGTATAAGGAAGTTACTGGAAATTGCTCAAATTGCTGATCTGCTTGAGGGAGTTAAATACTGTGAAGGCGCCCAAGTTAACCTCGAGAGAATAGTAGGTCATCAGTGTCCTACAAACGTGCACGTGGAATGACGTAATAAAGGCGAACAATAAACTTGTGTCTTTGTTGCAAAAGCACAAAAAAGACTATAGACTATAGAGACAGAGCCTAAATCAGGTTTGTAGAAACTATTTTCATTTTTAGATCTGGTTCGTGCTAATGACTTGTATGAAGATGCTGAAACTGAGTGTCCACCTGATGATGTAATTTGTGGCTGCTTGGCTCACTGATGAACTTATCAGGCACTTTGCTGGTGACGTAATTTCAGGGTGCAATGAAACTTCCTGATGCTGAGCAGTGAAACTTGAAAATGTTGACAGCCCTGTCTGGTCTGAATTTGTGGGGAGGAGGATCAATGGCAGTTTAACCTCACCTCTGGAGTCTGCGTTGATCATTTCGTCTTCAGATGTTATCTGATCTGGAATGCGTCAGTAGGACCCCACAGCCTCACAGTGTGTCCCGAGGTGGAGGGCAGGAATGCTGGTGTAAGGGGAAAGAAAGGTCGCACCAGTTTGGCGTATACTGCCCTCTGTTGGTGGGTGTGCAACACAACCCTAGCAAACCAATACACAAACACACACACACACACACACACACACACACACACACACACACTGACCGTGCGGCCGCCCAAGAGAACTCCATTCTAGAAAATTGGCCCTGAAACAGACCAAAACAACAGAGAGGAAACGAAACAAACAACACAACAACACACATTCATCCGTCGGATCACTGAGATGAATACTATGTTGAAGCGCCACGCCAGACGAGCCAGCACCTAGCCTAAGCCCTTTTTTTCAGGCCAGACGAGCCAGCACCTAGCCTAAGCCCTTTTTTTCAGGCCAGACGAGCCAGCACTTATCCTAAGCCCTTTTTTTCAGGGCAGACGAAAACTCTTCTACTGCCCACTCCACCAAGCTGGTTTTTATCGGATGAAGTCGAAGTAGACGACCCCCTTTGTTTTCATCCAGAGCGCTTGACTATAATTCAGGAATTGGAACTAAAGAAATCAAATTGTTGCAAGAGATATACGAGGACCTCTGGGAAGAACAAGACTCCAGAATCCACTGGTTATTTGAAGAAGGAGGGAACGGACAAAAAATAAATTACTCACCCCCTTCAACCTCACTCTCTCAACAGAAAACGAAGAATTAAAAATCGCATTTCAACATCTACTGTGGTGCATTTTTTACACCAAGATGAAAGATGAAGACCAAGTAATTACTACAATTCAATAAGCCATTGTAAGCTCAATAAATCTTCACCAAGTCCTCCAAAAGCATCTGAAAACTCTACCAAAATCCACATCAAAGGACTGTGAAACTCAGACAAACATCATTTGGAAAATACCGCCGACGTCCAAAACCCACTCTACACAGACCGACAAAGAAGTAAAAAGACAGGCATTTTCTCAAACCCGGCAAACACCGTGGAGAAGTAAAATGTCAGATTTCTATCACCACTACAGAAATACAAGACACGCAAACTACAAAAGAAGATAACAAGCAAAAGAAAACCTGAACACGCAAACAAAGACGCAAGAAAGAAAGGTAAAACGCTTTCAATCAGCTGACTGCCCAAAGGAGGAAGACAAACCGACAGAAATATAAGTCGCCATCATCGAACTGGAAAGAACACGAGTGGCCACTGCCCTCTCACCACTAACAAGAGTCATTTCTAAAGGCTACAACAACATCAACAACAACAACGATGATAACCACAACAGACAGCCAAGACAAAAAAATGGAGCTCCAAAACCAAAAGACGGCGCCCACCACAACGCATCAGACGACAACAACAAAATCAACAACAAATACAGCGACAACAGGAACTGCAACAACAACAAAGCCACCACAACAACCACTGCAGAGCACTGGTGACAGGAACATTGAGCAGCATTTCATGCAGTGGGAATATTACAATCACCCCTTTGCCGATATGATTCAACTGCTGCTAGACCACTTTTACTGGCCCGCCAGCACACGCCCTTATACATCCCAACGGACGTCGGGGACAACAACAACAACAGCGCCGACAACAGCGCCAACACCACTAAGCAAGAGAGGGAGTTGAACATCCCGGGCGCACACTAATTCTGTACTTTAGTGTGTCACTAGCCTGGGCTCTGTAAAACATCCCACCCACCCCGCCACAACAACGGCGACAACAACACTTAACAACGATTTAGTCCACGGAATTCCGGACTATAGTCTGTCTCCTCCGACTCGATATGTATCACAACGGACGAGCTCGCTATGAAATGCTACACTGCACACGCACGGACACCTACACTGTCCCGGAAATCAACGCCAGACTCCACGACGATAAGATTTTCACACCTCCACTACCACAACAATTTAGACAACGAGCTACAAAATTTTTTCACTTCAATCTTACAGAGACATCACCAGCTACCAGCCACCACAATAGAAAAAAATTGACATCTACTTGACACATCTTCACTCCCCGTCCTCTCCAGAAGACCAAGACCAAGACCGAGAATATCTTCGATAAAAAGTTTACTGCGGCTTCTGAGTGGATACGTCAGTGAGGAAACAGAGAGGAAAGAAAAGTACATACAAACAGTTGGCTGTCTAAAGGAGAAAGACCCTCCAACAGAGACTGAGGCTACCCTGGACGAATTCAAAAGAACCTTAGTGGCCACTGCTCTTTTACCACTGCCAGAGTCGCCTCCAAGGGCAGCAACAACATCGACTACTACAACAGCAACCACAATAGAGAGCCAGGAAACAACACCAGAACAGGGTCCCAAACTCAAAAGACAGTGCCAACCACATCAGAAAAGAACAGCAACAACAACAAAGCCAACAACAGCAACCTCAGCAACAATGCAACCACTGCATACAGCAACAGTGACAGCAATGGTGGCACAGTGAGCAGCAGTTCACACAGTGAGGATATTTTAATCACCCCATTGCAGTCACGATTAACCTGCTGCTAGACCATCCCTATACTGGCTGCCAGCACCCGCCTTCATGCATCCCAATGGACACTGGGGACAGCCATGTCACCAGAGACAACACCACCACTAGTAAGGAGACAAGGGGTTGAAACATCCTGGGCGAAAGTACACACTATGTACAGATTTGGTGTGCTACTAGCTTAGGCTCTGTAAGATACCCCCTCCCGCTACAACAACAAGAACAGCTGCAAGAACACCCAACAGTCCTTTAGCCCATGATTTCTTGACTAAAGCCCAATTTGTTGGCCAGACTTGCTTTTACAATGGATGAACGGACCACAGCCTCTCCCCAAATGCTTCATAGCCAGTCAACAATACAAAAGGACACCCACAGTCTTCAGAAACAGAGGAATTTACAGCAACACTCTTCAAAGCATGGACAACACAATGTCCAACACAGGGCACCAACCTTTTTGATACTGAGAGCAACTTCATGGGTACTGAGCCATACGAAGGGCTATCAGTTTGATACACTCTTCTAGTTTGCCTTTATACAAATAATGTGAAGACTTAGAAAAGGCCTGCGGGCGACTCATGTGGTCATTGCGGGCGACTTGGTGCCCGCAGGCACCGTGTTGGTGACCCCTGGTCCAACACTACAGCCAACAGATTCAAGAAGTACAAACTACATACATCTACATGCTTTAGGAACACTATGAAAAAAATTAAAAATAAAAAATACAACACCAGACACAAAATCGAGCAAGCACCAAGACAAAATTCCAGCAGCATTACCACTGCCAGCGCTGAGTACTCATGAGGGGAGGAGGTCTCTCTGGAGCACTACAAATCTAAGAATGTCTTATGATCTATGAAAGCTCCGGTGGCGATGTAAAATATCATCGTAACCACCACCACCACCTATTCTGTGTTCTGGTTTGTACTCGCCCATAGCTAGCTACCAGCATCAGGAAACCACAGCTCGGAAAACTCGCCACAAGCGAGCCCATGAAGTATGCATGCAAGTTGGATGACTGCAGTGGAATATGTGAAGGAATCAACAAACAACAAAACACAGACTTCATTTCTACATGACACTACTCTATGGAGGCAAAAGTCAGTTCGGTCTGCAACTGTTTGCCTAACGCCTGTGGAGTAAAGAAGAAAAATCTAAACAGCCTTCAAGAACAGTTTGCATCAGTTCACCATGCACCAACAAAGAAACTTGCAAGCTACAGACACAAGACTTCAAGTCACAACAACAGCGCCATCAACATTATAATTCAATGCATGCACCGCATGTAAGCTTCAGCATGCACCCATCACAAAAACAACTCACATGCATGCTTCTCATCTTTTCCCACTCATACTGATTTTTCATGCTATGGTATCCTGACGCAAGTGGTGAGCAATGGATAACCAGTTTCTGGTGGTGGCATACACCCCAACAACAAAAAAAAAGATACAACAGGGAAAGATACAACAACAAGCTTCTAACACAGACTACTGTTCATTGACCAGCTACCGATGGTGGACACAATAAAATTCTGCACACGTCAACCCTACTGTGGCAACACTCATGGTGAGATGGTCAACCACTACTATGGTCAGTCACAGGAGGGAAAACTTTTCACCAATCACAACACGACAAAATACTCACACTATGGATCCAAACACATCGAGAGTGGCAGAATCCACTGGCACAAAGACCAGTAGGTCTCAAACCTGCTGCATTAGTGCCCATGGTACAAGCAACAAAACACACAAGGGGCTTTGAAATGACCCTAAATTTCAACTTTACACGCCAAACAGCAACCCGATGCAGTGCAAGAAAAATCAACAACAAAAAACTTCTACCTCAACGAGACTTTCTCTAAACTAATGTGGATTCTCTTCCATGACATGTCAGGAAAGGGAGAGGAGACACCACGAAGCTCTGGACTGTGCCATCTACCTATGGCAGATTTGAAACGAAAAATTCTCAACAGCTGAATACCACCACCATCAACAGACAGTGAAGCTCAAACTAATGTCCAGTGGAAAACTACACAAAAAACAAAGACAACTCAACACAGACTCTCATCAAACCAACAATGATGGAAAACAAAATGCAAACTGCACCCACCAGTACCCGTGATAAGGAAACGAACACGCAAGTAGTCTGGAAAATACCACTGAAAACCAAAACCAACTCAACACAGACTCCTACCCAGGTCAACAGAAAACAAACAGGCTTCTCACAAACCTTGACTACAATCATGGAGGAGAAAAGTGCCAGACAAAAATTACCAACATAGAAGAAGAGGAAGTCTAAACAATGCATGCAAAAGCAAAGATGACAACAAGAAGAAAAACTTCAAAATCTCCAAAACACAGACTACAATTTCAGCAAGAAAGGAAAAATTAATACAAACTGAAGACCGCACCAAGCACACTTTAATTTGTTTCAGTGCAATTACGCACTTGAAGTGAATTGTCCCCTAGGGTAGTTCAGATAAGTTTCCTTTAATTCCTTAAATCACTTTATTATTCTTTCTTTCTTTCTTTCTTTCTTTCTTTTTTTCTTTCTTTCTTTCTTTCTTTCTCTCTTTCTTTCTTTTTTCTTTCTCTCTCTCTCTTTCTTTCTTTCTTTCTTTCTTTCTCTTTCTTTCTTTCTTTCTTTCTTTGTTTGTTTGTTTCTTTCTTTCTTTCTCTCTCTCTCTCTCTCTCTCTCTCTCTCTCTCTCTCTCTCTCTCTCTTTCTTTCTTTTTCTTTCTTTCTTCTTTTTCTTTCTTTGTGTCTTTGTTTCTTTCTTTCTTTCTTTCTTTCTTTCTTTCTTATTGTAATAAAATATATTCCGTATAATTAGCTATGGCAATGAATATCATTTGATCATAACTATACAAATCATGATTATTTATTTTATTTAGTACTGTCTTCGAAGCCTAGTGTTTATGGCTGTGGCCGTAGCTAACTGCAAGGGGAAAGAATATTGAGCTATCAAATGTTAAACATTTCAGCACGAAGCAGTTTCTAGTTGACTGGCACGATGACGTCAAAGGCTGGGTGAGAGCGAGCCCGATGGTTCGATAGAGTGGAATGCATTAACACTTCAGCAGCCAACTTGACATCCGGCACACATACTCTCAAACATGACAAAGTGGAATGCATTAACACTTCAGCAGCCAACTTGACATCCGGCACACATACTCTCAAACATGACAAAGTGGAATGCATTAACACTTCAGCAGCCAACTTGACATCCGGCACACATACTCTCAAACATGACAAAGTGGAATGCATTAACACTTCAGCAGCCAACTTGACATCCGGCACACATACTCTCAAACATGACAAAGTGGAATGCATTAACACTTCAGCAGCCAACTTGACATCCGGCACACATACTCACAAACATGACAGAATGGGATATATTATCACTTCAGCAGTCAAATTAACATCCGGCACTCATACTCACAAAGAGTGGAATGCATTAACTCTTCCGCATCATCTTGACATCCGGCATTCATACTCACAGACATTGATAGAGTGGAATGCATTAACACTTCAGCAGCCATCTTTGACATCCGGCACACATACAAACACAAATAGAGTGGAATGCATTAACTCTTTAGCTGCTGAATTGATATCCGGTACACATAAACACAAATAGAGTGGAATGTATTAACTCTTCAGCAGCGAGCTTATCCTGCACACACACTCACGAATTCCAATAGAGTGGAATGCATTAACTCTTTATCTGCTGAATTGACATCCGGCAAACATGCACACAAACATCATTTGAGTGGAATGCATTAACTCTTTAGCTTCTGAATTGACACCCGGCACACATACTTAAAAACACCAATAGAGTGGAATGCATTAACTCTCTGGCAGTCAACCTGGACGTCTGGTACACATCTCACAAACACCAAGAGACTCGAATGCATTAACTTTTTTTACTGCTGAAATGACATCCCACACACATACAAACACTGATAAAGTGGAATACATTAACTCTTAAGCTCCTGAATCCGGTACGAATTCATATTGATAGAGAGAATTCATTAACTCTTTGGCTGCTGAATTGACATCCGGCGCATGTACCCACAAACGCTGAATCAGATAGGTTTGCTCCACTACTTTTGTGTCTATACCCCTTTCATTAACACGTCGCAAGAATGACTTCATATATACTCCTATAACTGACGTTTCTCTATAACTTAGCATTCCTGACTTTAATCAACTATACCCTCTATAAAAGAAATAATATGCCCACCTCATCCATATGTATATAATGGGCCTCGCACTCAACCATAATCATCTGTACTGCCCTATTTTTTCATACCCTCTGTAACAGACTACTCAAACCGTGTTGATCAGTATTACCCTGTTCATCCATACCTTCTGTAATAGAACATCTTGCCCGACTTTATTCATTTGTACCCTCTTTAAGTGGCACACTATACTCAGCAGTTTCATTTGTACCCTCTATAAGTGGCACACTATACTCAGCAGTTTCATTTGTACCCTCTATAAGTGGCACACTATACTCAGCAGTTTCATTTGTACCCTCTATAAGTGGCACACTATACTCAGCAGTTTCATTTGTACCCTCTATAAGTGGCACACTATACTCAGCAGTTTCATTTGTATCCTCTATAAGTGGCACACTATACTCAGCAGTTTCATTTGTACCCTCTATAAGTGGCACACTATACTCAGCATTTTCATTTGTATCCTCTTTAACAAATACAACATTCCCGACTTTATTCCATGTGAACTCTGTAACAGGCACAGTATGCCTGACCATATACATCTTTATACTTTGTCATCTCCAGTTCAGTCTGTCTAGCTGTGACCATACGCCTTATTTTAGACATCTATACCCCGCCTGAATAACTGATATATCATGCCATAATTTAGTCATCTGTACCCCAGTCTGTATAACTGACTTAAAATGCCATAATTTAGTCATCTGTACCCCAGTCTGTATAACTGACATAAAATGCCGTAATTTAATCATACGTACCACAGTCTGTATAACTGACATAAAATGCCATAATTTAGTCATCTGTATCCCAATCTGTATAACTGACATAAAATGCCATAATTTAATCATCTGTACCACAGTCTGTATAACTGACATAAAATGCCATAATTTAATCATCTGTACCACAGTCTGTATAACTGACATAAAATGCCATAATTTAGTCATCTGTATCCCAATCTGTATAACTGACATAAAATGCCATAATTTAATCATCTGTACCACAGTCTGTATAACTGACATAAAATGCCATAATTTAGTCATCTGTATCCTAATCTGTATAACTGACATAAAATGCCATAATTTAATCATCTGTACCACAGTCTGTATAACTGACATAAAATGCTGAAGCCCAGAGTCTAGTACTCATTGCACTCACAAAGTTCTCGGTGTGTCTCGGTATGACTCGACGTCTCGACTTTCCCAAATTTCATCTGCGAACTGCGTGTCTCCTTGTCTCTGCGCTTTCAGTTGCTTCTAAAACATCTCTAGAACCTCAATACCGATAAGTCAGTTAAACAGTTTTAAAAAGAAAACAAAAAAAGCTCAAGGCAGTCAGTCGTCCCGCCCCTTCTCGCAGTGTTGTCAAAATAAATACACATTTCATGCTGCGAATTCTGTCGTTATTTATCTCATTTTTCAGTGTACAATGTCCATCGAAAACCAAATGTGACAAATTACTTGTATTAAGTATGGAGTTTATTTACACTGATCGACGTAAATCCTGTTATCAGGTAAATTTTTAGGACAACTTAAATCCTGCTATTAGGCAGCTTTAAGGGCCGATTTAAATCCTGTTATCAGGCAGTTTGTTGTCCGACTTAAATGTTGCTATAGTCAGTTTTGTGGGCGGACTTAAATCCTGTTATCAGACAGTGTTGTGGGCCGACTTTTAAATCCTGCTATAAGACAGCATTGTGGGCTGACTTAAATCTTGTTATCATGTAGCGTTGTGCGCCGACTTAAATCTTGTTATCAGGTAGCGTTGTGGGATGGCATCAAACTCTAAAACGCATTTCCTCTCTTTAGCGCCCTTGAACCAAATTCAGTCTGACAGCTCAACCCGCCTGTTTGTGCAATTTAGACCGTCAGACTTGAATTTTGTTCGCTACGTAGGAAAATGCAATTTTCATGTTAGTCTATTCCACACAGCTTGAGTGGAGATGAACAAATTCGCTTGATGAGAAATGAAAGTGTGGAGAGAGGGAGAGAGAGAAGAAGAGAGAGGGGTCAGGTCGGGAAAGCGTCAGAATAGAGGTGGGAGGGCTCAAACCATGGTCAGTGACGTCGATACACAGAGTGAAATACTATTTTTGTAGCAAATGATTGCAGTTAATTTCGTGAACTAAAATAATACTTTTGTCTCTTAATCTCTGATTATTCTATTCAACACTTTTTCAAAATAAAGTGTTGTGCACGTCATCGTTAGCTGTCTTTATTCCAGTCATAGATAGGAGAGAAACATACGATTATGTAGAGCGAATAAAGACTTAAAGTTTGATTAATAGAAAGACCTAGGGATGATTTAAAATTTAATTAATAGAAAAAGCAAGCAATGTTTAATTTAAAGTTTGATTAACAGATAGAACAGATGTTGAGGTAACAACTTGAATAAATGGTAGAGCAAGTAATGACGTAAAGTTTGACGGATTGGCACAGCAAGCGATGACAGTTTGATGGATTGGCACAGCAAGCGATACCAAAGTTTGACGGATTGGCACAGCAAGCGATACCAAAGTTTGACGGATTGGCACAGCAAGCGATGACAAAGTTTGACGGATTGGCAGAGCAAGTAATGATGTAAAATTTGACGGATTGGCACAGCAAGTGATCATAAAATTTGACGGATTGGCATTGCAAGCGATGACAAAGTTTTACGGATTGGCAGAGCAAGTAATGACGTAAAGTTTGACGGATTGACAGAGCAAGTAATGACGTAAAGTTTGACGGATTGGCACAGCAAGCGATGACAAAATTTGACGGATTGACAGAGCAAGTAATGACGTAAAGTTTGACGGATTGACACAGCGAGGAATGACGTAAAGTTTGACGGATTGACACAGCAAGGAATGACGTAAAGTTTGACGGATTGACTGAGCAAGTAATGACGTAAAGTTTGACGGATTGACAGAGCAAGGAATGATGTAAAGTTTGACGGATTGGAACAGCAAGCGATGAGAAAGTTTGACGGATTGACACAGCAAGTGATGACGTAAAGTTTGAATGATGGTGAAATTAAGGAATAGTGTACTTGACATTATAATACTTAAGTTTTGGGAAGAATAAAGAATACTGTATTTGGCATTGTAGCACTTGAGTAATGGGGAAAATAAGCAATATTGTACTTCTTATTATAGCACTTTAGCGATGAGAAAAAGAAGGAATATACTTGGCCTTATAACACTTGAGTGATGAGAAAAAGAAGGGATATTGTACTTATCATTTTAGCATTTGAGTGTTGGGTGACAGACAAGCTTCAACGTGTGTAGAAAGCGATGACGTAAATATGAGGGATAAGTAATGAATGAATTCAAGCTTGAGTGAAGGGTAGAGTTAGGGTTGAAACAATTTGTCCAGTAATACTCAGGAAAATATTTGTAAACCATCATGCCCATCACTTTTTTCCTGATGACGTGCAGACCGAAAATTTTTCAGTAGGCTCATTGAAATGAAACAATTATTGTACTTGTTGTTCTTCCTTTTCTGACTAATATTAAGTATACTACTCGCCAAATTAAAGAATAACCACAATGATAAGACACACAAACGTCTGCCTGTATTCTTTACTGATTAATAAGATTTTTACATGAAATATATAATTAAAGTTTGATAATAATGAACCCTAAATATTTTTCTTTAACATAAGGAGTAATTCTATAACAAAACAATGCTTTCAGGTTTGAAAGCTGAATGCAATGGCTAGAAGTCTATTTTGTATTGTTCAAATGAAAAGCGCGTTATTGACTTTTTAAAAAAAAACTTCAGCAAATGATTATTTTGTTAATGTGACTCATTTAGACATTCAGTATTTATCTTACCTCAATCTTTTTGTGGTTTGAAAGTAAACCTTTCTTTCATGTCGAATGGTGCAGGAAATCTTATTATTTACTTTAAAATATCGAACATACAGAGTTCTGAGCAAATAGCTAATACACTCACAGATAAGACTGCCTTGTCTGGCGCATCGAATCACGATATTGTTTGTATGGCATAGCGAATGACAACATTGTTTGTATGGCACAGCGAATGACAACATTGTTTGTATGGCACAGCGAATGACAACATTGTTTGTATGGCACAGCGAATGAAAATATTATTTTTCCCATAAAACAACGAAACAGACACTGTTTGAGCAGATAGATAACCGACACGTTCCTAGATAGTCATAGCTTGCCAGCATACAAGTCACGTTCCTAGATAGTCACAGCTTGCCATCACACAAGTCACTTTCCTAGATAGTCACAGCTTGCCATCACACAAATCACGTTCCTAGATAGTCACAGCTTGCCATCACACAAGTCACTTTCCTAGATAGTCACAGCTTGCCATCACACAAATCACATTCCTAGATAGTCACTGCTTGCCAGCACACAAGTCACGTTCCTAGATAATCACAGATTGCCATCACACAAATCATATTCCTAGATAGTTACTGCTTGCCAGCACACAAGTCACGTTCCTGGATAGTCATCAGCATACAAGTCACGTTCCTAGATAGTCACCAGCACACAGATCACGTTCCTAGATAGTCATAGCTTGCCAGCAAACAGTTAATATGGTTTCATGTTTGTAAATGTCTTACATACACACAGTTTTATATATATATATGTGTGTATGTGTTATTCCAATGTCTTACATAAACACAGTTATATATGTTACTCCACTGTCTTTAATTGAATTTCTTGACTGAAAATTTATAAAATGTTTCTGAAAGAAAATCAGTCTCTGAATAAATAATCTCGCGACGCCTATGGGATGAAAATCCTAAATGACAAATAAATCAACTCAGCTCAAATCAACTACATTCCAAAGAAATCAATTCCCATTTACATAAGCATACCACAGATAAATTTCAACCACAATCAGCCTCAATGTCAGATCTGTAGCCCTCCGTTTAGATAGCTCATCTGGGTCGTAGTAAATCCACTTAATCGACATATTTAAACAACAGTATCATTCCTGGATGTAACTAATGTAGGCCTACTTGTGTATCATTCCTGGATGTAACTAATGTAGGCCTTCTTACGTGTCATTCCCGTATGCAGCTATTTTAGGCCTATTTATGCGTCATTCATTTATGTAGCTATTGTTTATTTATGTGTCATTCTAATGTAGGCTTTCTTAAGTGTCATCCATGTATGTAGCTACTGTAGACCTACTTATATGTCATTCCTGTGTGTGCTATTGTTTAAGTCTATTCATGCGTCATTCTTGTATGTATTTTGGTCTATTTATGCGTCTTTTCTTTATTTAGTTATTTTACGTCTATTTATGCGTCATTTCTGTATGTAGTTATTTTAGGCCTATTTGTGCGTCATTTCTGTATGTAGTTATTTTAGGCCTATTTATGCGTCATTTCTGTATGTAGTTATTTTAGGCCTATTTGTGCGTCATTTCTGTATGTAGTTATTTTAGGCCTATTTATGCGTCATTTCTGTATGTAGTTATTTTAGGTCTATTTATGCGTCATTACCATATGTAGCTAATGTAGACCTATTTATGCGTCATTTCCTTATGTACCTAATGTAGGTACATTTATGTCACCGCATTAAAAATTACTGCTCGTTCGTCATATTGTCCCAACCTGGTAACGAGTGCATCAGCCAGCAGATAAACTGGTAACAGCGGACACTGACTACGAGTCATAAAGCAAAAAAATAAGTAGGCAGAAACGCTTCCAAGCATATACTCTTTATAGTTCATGTGGCTATTAATGTCTTTATAGTTCATGTGGCTATTATTGTCTTTATAGTTCATGTAGCTATTATTGTCTTTATAGTTCATGTAGCTATTATTGTCTTTATAGTTCACGTGGCTATTATTTTATGTTCATGTAGCAGACAACAGTGTCTCTTTAATTCAGTCTTCATCATTTAGATACATCTGGCATCATGCAGATACATCGGATATCTGACTCATACCAGCCTTCGTCATCAAGCCGTGCATCTTCATCACTGAGATACATCAGGTATGATTCCGATACATCGGATAAATTACTCATATCAGCCTTCGTCACCAAGCCGATCAATGATGACGGATACATCAGGTATCGGATATCTTACACACCAGGACGCACGCTATTTTGTCATTTTCTTCAATTAATAGCACTGCCAAGGTTCGTTGATTTCTACTTGACAGCTAAAGTGAACTCCCCTTATTCTTGTGTGTAACCAAACAAAAAGCACTGGGTAATATTTGTGAACACCCCCCATACACCCCCTTGATTTTTGTACAAATTGAAAAACACTGAGTTTAATTTCTGTAAAATGACTCCCCTTGTTTTTTGTACAAATTGAAAAACACTGAGTTTAATTTCTGTAAAATGACTCCCCTTGTTTTTTGTACAAATTGAAAAACACTGAGTTTAATTTCTGTAAAATGACTCCCCTTGTTTTCTTAAAAAATTGGATCTTCATCGACTGCACCGCTTCATAACAAAAACAATTTTTTCTTATCAAAGAGAGGCAACTGCACAGTATTGAATTCAATTTCTAAAGAAAACATGAAAATAATTCTGTGGCAATATTAGCCACTAATCAAATAATCATAGAGTACTTTCATCTTAAGGTAATGTTAAATTAAATTTATAATATATTTCTAAAGTATGGACATGAAAACGCAACACGGCCAAAGATTAAACATGTGAAAGAATATACAAGGAAAAGGGTGGGTTTTAAATGATTTGCAAAGATTTGGTTGCTAGTGACAATTTTTTAAATCACATACCTTCTCAAAGGACGGAAAATAAGGAAAAAACATCTGCCATTAGTTGTGTACAGAAGAAAGCAACTTTACTTAAAATTTTCTTCAACATTTTAAAAAATACTGTACAAAAGGAACTTAATTTCACTTCATCTCAGTAATAGTGGTATCGCCTAGTTATAAATTACTTGACTTTATTCAGAGTGTGGACTCCAGCTTTGAAGTAAGTATTCGGTCTTTTTATTGTTATTCTCACTCTTTCTCTTCACCTGTCTGTCCATCATTTAAAGTCCATTATATCTCTATCTATCTATCTCTCCATCTATCTATCTATCTATCTATCTATCTATCTATCTATCTATCTATCTATCTATCTATCTATCTATCTATCTATCTATCTATCTATCTATCTCTCTATCTATCCATCCATCCATCTATCTTTCTATCTATCAATCAATCTATCTATCTATCTATCTATCTATCTATCTATCTATCTATCTATCTATCTATCTATGTCTATGTATAAGAGACAGAGAGAACATGTGTGTATCGCTAGGCGAATGTGTACTCATCACTAAGCGAGTAGTAAGAATGAGACACACTTTGAGCAGACAAGAACTCTTTTGATCAGATTAGTGATAAGTATATTTAATGTCTGCACTTAAGCAGTCTCCATTTGATTGCCTTGATCTTACTCATTTCACCACATCACAGTTCCTTATGACTGATGGTGGATGCCTACAAGTGTTAAAATAGACAGGTAACAAATGAAGAACAAAGTTAAAGATGCCTGCAAGTGTTAAAATAGACAGGTAACAAATGAAGAACAAAGTTAAAGATGCCTACAAGTGTTAAAATAGACAGGTAACAAATGAAGAACAAAGTTAAAGATGCCTGCAAGTGTTAAAATAGACAGGTAACAAATGAAGAACAAAGTTAAAGATGCCTGCAAGTGTTAAAATAGACAGGTAACAAATGAAGAACAAAGTTAAAGATGCCTACAAGTGTTAAAATAGACAGGTAACAAATGAAGAACAAAGTTAAAGATGCCTGCAAGTGTTAAAATAGACAGGTAACAAATGAAGAACAAAGTTAAAGATGCCTACAAGTGTTAAAATAGACAGGTAACAAATGAAGAACAAAGTTAAAGATGCCTACAAGTGTTAAAATAGACAGGTAACAAATGAAGAACAAAGTTAAAGATGCCTACAAGTGTTAAAATAGACAGGTAACAAATGAAGAACAAAGTTAAAGATGCCTACAAGTGTTAAAATAGACAGGTAAATGAAGAACAAAGTTAAAGATGCCTGCAAGTGTTAAAATAGACAGGTAACAAATGAAGAACAAAGTTAAAGATGCCTACAAGTGTTAAAATAGACAGGTAACAAATGAAGAACAAAGTTAAAGATGCCTACAAGTGTTAAAATAGACAGGTAACAAATGAAGAACAAAGTTAAAGATGCCTACAAGTGTTAAAATAGACAGGTAACAAATGAAGAACAAAGTTAAAGATGCCTGCAAGTGTTAAAATGGGAAGTCCAAGTAAAGAATAAAGTTAAGGATGTCTGTAATTGTTAAGATATAGAAGTCACAAATAAAGAACAAATTTGAAGATGCCTGTAAGCGTTAAAATGAATAGGTCTAAGTAAAGAATAAGGTTAAAGATGCCTGTAACTATTGAAATAGGTCACAAATAAAGAACAAAGTTAAAGGTGCTTGTAAGTATTAAAATAGATAGGTCAGAAGAAAAGAACAAAGTTATAAATGCCTATAAGTGTTAAAACGGGTAGGTAAAAATAAACAACAAAGTTAAAGGTGCTTGTATACGTTAAAATGAGTAGGTCCAAATAAAGAAAAAAGTTAGGTAGGTAAAAATAAAGAACAAAGTTAAAGATGCCTCTAAGTTTTAAAACGGGTAGGTCCAAATAAAGAACAAAGTTAAAGATACCTCTAAGTGAAAAACGGGTAGGTTCAAATAAAGAACAAAGTTAAAGATACCTGAAAATGTTTTTAGAGAGTGAGCACAAGAGTGTAAGAGGGTGGTAAAATATAAAGTTAACGATACTTGTTAGTGTTGTGATTGGTAGGTCACAAGTAGTAATTGTGACTGGTAGGTCACAAGTACAAAATAAAGTTAACGATATCTGTTAGTGTTGTGACTGGTAGGTCACAAGTAGTAATTGTGATTGGTAAGTCACAAGTACAAAATAAACTTATAGATAATTGTTAAGTGTTAAAGTGGTTAAGTCACAAGTAAATAATAAAGTTAAAAATGTCCGTAAGTGTTAAGTGGGTAGGCTTTGATACAAAATAAAGTTATCTATGTCTGTAAGTGTTAAAGTAGGTAGGCTTTGATACAAAATAAAGTTATGGATGATTATAAATCTCAGGTGTAGGTCAGTCAGAATATAGAATAATGTCTAAATGGCTTTTGTTCAAGTTAAAGTGGATAGAGCGTAGGCAATGAAGTTTAATAAAGCCTTTGGTATAGTTAAAGTGACAGAACAGAATGAAAGGAAATGTAAAAGTTTGATTTTGAGCACTTTCAGAGACATTGCTAATTGCACATTAAAGTCAAAGCTCAGACATGGACAGATTTAAATTATTTAATGTCGTATATATTATAATAGATAAAGCATAATTCTCATTATTTTCATACATTCCATTCAAGACATAATTGCATGTAAACAGATAAACAGTTTCAAGAACAGTATTTCAAACAGTATTTAACATTTGACGCCAATAAACACATACATACTCATACTATCGGATTGATTTCTAATCACTGAAGCAATCAGAAGTCAATTACTTATTGCACAAGATGGTGACTGCTTCAAATAAATCAGACTGCATTTCAAGCTCTAACATCCTGAAATATTTTTAAAACGCAATTCTGTTACCTGTTTGCATCACATTTCTTGCAAATGGTCAAAATCTAATCGCTCTAATGATTACACACACACAAATTCAGACTATTTCCTGAAAATATGCGAATGTGTGCGTGCAGGTAAATGTGTGTACATTTACTTTTTCTCTTCCCTTCTCCCCTCTCTCTCTCTCACACTCTATACATCTCAAGTTAAATTTAAAATAAAATATACACATTTTACAAACTATATTCGAGCATCTTTCTTATTAAATCAAATGGATACATACTCATGAATTTAAAATTAAAATTAAAATAAAATATAAACTTTTTATATACTAAATACAATTATCTTTCTTTCTTATTAAATCAAATGGATACATATGCATAAATTTAAAATAAAATAAAATATAAACTTTTTATATATTAAATACAATTATCTTTCTTTCTTATTAAATCAAATGGATACATACTCATAAATTTAAAATAAAATAAAAACATTTTATAAAATAAATACGATCATCTTTCATTTTCCCCCCATTAATTCAACCTCCCTACGCACATGCACACACACACACACACACACACACACACACACACACACACACACACACACACACACACACACACACACACAAATACTCTCTCTCTACATCTCGCTCGCTCTTTTTCAGAAACTAATACATTTTGCCCTCTTTAGAGATACATATTTTCTTGTCTAATGAAACAGTACTTCCGTCAGTTTTTGTGTATAAAACAGTACTGCGTTGACTGCGAGATGTTTTAGCTAATGACAGATTTTATATATATGTGTGTATGTGTGTGCGTGCGTGCGTGTGTGTTTTACTTGTTGATATAGGCTGAAACATTGTAATTTCATTTCCTGTGTGTTTTTTTTTGACTCATAATCAAAATATAAATCATTCTTCTAAGGAATGGTTTTGTTTTCTCCATTTCTTTTTCTCAGTAAAAAAAACAAAACAACAAAACAGCTCAATTAGTCGAACGTATTGCATTTGTGATTTACTTTTCTGGGCCAATACATTTTTTTATAAACAATATTTCACAAATGACAAGCCTCTAAAAGTCTAACATTTGTGATTTACTTTTCTGTGCTAATACTTTGTTCTTGAAACAATAATGCAGAAATGACAAATTTCTAATCTTTGTGATTTATCTGTTTGTAGTTACTGTGTTCTAGAGGATGTGGTTGGAGAAAACAGACTTCTGTCACATTTGGTTTAGTAAAATAATAGTCAACGTATGAACTTTATTAGCTTTTACAAATTCTGCTGACGGTTACTGAAATATCTGTTGACGTGTGTGATATTGCATAGTCATCTGCTATGCATTACTTCTTCTTCTGACATAAGAATTAACTAATATGCGTCCATTAGTTATATTATTAAAAAAAAGAAGAAAATGTTAAACTGACAAAAATATTGAAAGTCACGTTTGAAACATCTAGCGTGTGTGCTAAAGAGTAATTAACTTATTTGTAAAAAGTAAATTATTATATATTATTAAAGATCACTTGTTATATACAACATGTTATATAAAAGCCATTTCAAAACATCAACTTATAATGCATATGATATCATTATTTGTAATATAAAGGCCACTTCTGAAACAATGAACTTCTGAAGTATAGCATACGTATTTACTGGCCATATACAGAGTCATTAATGAAATATTCAAATTCTACGGCTATGGTAACATAATATGCATGCAGTTAGATTAAAGTTCCTTATTTACAATGTATATAAAATATGATATAATATTTTATATAAAAGGTTACTAAAAATCGAAACATGAACTTCTAATGTACGGTAAAAGTATGTAGGTGTATCACATTAAAGTCCCTTCTGAAAGAATTTTTAATTTGTGTAATAACAGGTTTCATTATTATTTTTATTTTTAGAAAGGTCACCTCTGAAATAATCAGCTTCCAGCGTGTATGATAATGTGTCATTATTTGTTGCATAAAAGTCACATCTTAAAAAATAATTTAACTTTTTGATAACGTATATGCTATTATTTATTATATAAAAGTCACATCTTAAAACATAATTTAACGCTTTGATAACGTATATGCTATTATTTGTTATATAAAAGTCACATCTTAAAACATAATTTAACGCTTTGATAACGTAAATGTTATTATTTGTTATATAAAAGTCACATCTTAAAACATAATTTAACTCTTTGATAATGTATATGCTATTATTTGTTATATAAAAGTCACATCTTAAAACATAATTTAACGCTTTGATAACGTATATGCTATTATTTGTTATATAAAAGTCACATCTTAAAACATAATTTAACGCTTTGATAACGTATATGCTATTATTTGTTATATAAAAGTCACATCTTAAAAAAAAATAATTCAACTCTTTGATAACGTATATGCTATTATTTATTATATAAAAGTCACATCTTAAAAAATAAGTTAACTCTTTGATAACGTATATGCTATTATTTGTTATATAAAAGTCACCTATGAAACAGTTAACTAATTCTTTGATTGAAAGGTAGCATATTAATATTTCTTGTATACACTAACTGAAAAAACCAGCTTCTAACATAGATAATGTCATTTCTTCTTCTATAAATGTCGAGTTCTAACATGTTTGAATATGTACATTCTTTGTGGTATTAGAAACCATATTCTTCTAACGTGTGTGACAACATTTGACATTTGTTGTATAAAAGTTGCTCCTGAAACAATCAATTTGTAACTTTTGATGACACGTCATTGTTCATTGGATACAAGTACTCCTGGCACAATAAAACTTGAAGTTCTTTTGAGGACAGGTTTATGTCGAAGATGTTGCTGGAATATAATATATAATAATAATAATAATTTAATTACATCACAAGTGACTCGCCTTTCCGTGTTTTATCTTCTATTTCTAAAACAGCAAAATGTTTAGCAGACTTCGTCAAAGCACCGGGTGAGATTTGCTGTTGAGACAAAGTTGCGAGTCGTGGAATCACTATATACAAGACGACTGACACAAAACAAACAAGTGATACGGACTTACATCCGCACGAAACATAACTAAGAAAGAAAGAAGAAAAGTAAACCTCAAAATCTGGCCGGTTTTCAACTCGTGTGTCAGAAATGGCAAAAGATATGATTCTCCATTTTAAAAGAATTTCTGGTGAAAATATTAAATGTTACAGCATTTGTTTATCAAGATCCAAGATCCACATCTAGTATTGACTCTCTTGACAAGATTCAAGATCCACATCTAGTATTGTCTCTCTTGACAAGATCCAAGATCCACATCTAGTATTGACTCTCTTGACAAGATCCAAGATCCACATCTAGTATTGTCTCTCTTGACAAGATCCAAGATCCACATCTAGTATTGTCTCTCTTGACAAGATCCAAGATCCACATCTAGTATTGTCTCTCTTGACAAGATCCAAGATCCACATCTAGTATTGTCTCTCTTGACAAGATCCAAGATCCACATCTAGTATTGACTCTCTTGACAAGATCCAAGATCCACATCTAGTATTGTCTCTCTTGACAAGATCCAAGATCCACATCTAGTATTGTCTCTCTTGACAAGATCCAAGATCCACATCTAGTATTGTCTCTCTTGACAAGATCCAAGATCCACATCTAGTATTGTCTCTCTTGACAAGATCCAAGATCCACATCTAGTATTGACTCTCTTGACAAGATCCAAGATCCACATCTAGTATTGTCTCTCTTGACAAGATCCAAGATCCACATCTAGTATTGTCTCTCTTGACAAGACACCAAGATCACTTTCAAGAGGACTCTTAAGACACGTCTTTCCTCAGCATATCTAACACGTGTATTGTATCATTCTATGTTGTACTGTATTTTTCTACAACCAGATTAATTATCTGCTTGGATGTATATTTGTATAACCATATTAATTATCTGCTTGGATGTATATTTGTATAACCATATTAATTATCTGCTTGGATGTATTTTTCTACAACCAGATTAATTATCTGCTTGGATGTATATTTGTATAACCATATTAATTATCTGCTAGGATGTATATTTGTATAACCATATTAATTATCTGCTTGGATGTATATTTCTACATCCAGATTATTTGTCTGCTTGGATATATATATTTGTAAAACAAGATTATTTGCTTGCTTGACTGATTAATTATTTATACAACCAGATTATATTTCTGTTTGGCTGTATATGTGTATAACCAGGTTTGAATGTATATTTGTATAGCAGATTATATATGTCCATTTGACTGTATGTTTGTACACCTTTATGTCTATTTGACTGTTTATTTGTACAACCAGATTGTTTGTGTCTGCTTGGCTGTATATTGTACAACCAGATTACTTATGTCTGTTTGGCTGTGTTTGTACAATCATCGCATATACATGTATTTGATTTATTATTTGTACAACCATTGATTTATGCCTATTTGACTATCTTTGACCAACGATTTTATTCGTCTGTTAGATTGTATATTTGTATCACAACTATTTTATATATGCTTGTTTGACATGTATATTTTTATTACATCCATTTTATTTATGCTTGTTTGAATGTTTATTTGTATTACAATCATTTTATTTATTTTTGTGTGCATATTTCTGTTTTGTTAAGCGTTTTATGTCAATAATACTAATTTACTAATGAATGACAAAACTTATTTACTTACACCAACTGCACATTGACTGCTCTGTTTCAGTGCATGGTTTTAGTAAGCTGTTATACAACTGCACATTGACTGCTCTGTTTCAGTGCATGGTTTTAGTAAGCTGTTATACAACTGCACATTGACTGCTCTGTTTTAGTGCATGGTTTTATTAAGCTGCTATACATGTTTTTGCAAAACATGTCAGTTATAATCTATCTCATAATATCTCTTGCAAAGATTAAAAAAGTTATTTATTGACGTTGTATGTATTTATCATTTTTTTCTCCTTCTATCAATCCATCCATATTTCATCCAACACATCTCTTTCTCTCTCTCTTTCCCTCTCTCCCTCTCTTTCTCTCTCTCTGTATATATTATAAAATTATAGTAATTAACCTTTTTGGTTAAAACCATTCAGAAGTTTTAGTAAGATAAAATTAATTACATGTATTTGCACAAAGGTGAATAAAGAATTGGGCAAACGTGAAGAAAGTTTTGCAAGTCAGAGTACAAAGTAGTCAAATCTGGAATGTACAAGTTCAAATGTTGCAAGTGATAAAGAAAATAATTATACATGTAAGAAGGAATCTAAATTAAATATATCATTAAAAGAATTTCATTTTGCGCAAAACATAAGAACAATTGAATGCTGAGTTGAGTGGGTTCCAGAGTCACTCGCTCACATGAGATTGCCAGAGATGCTGTTTAAATGCTTTCACAATTCTTATATCTTGGGAGACAATCATTGATTATTGTTTAAATGCTTTCACAATTCTTATATCTTGGGAGACAATCATTGATTATTGTTTAAATGCTTTCACAATTCTTATATCTTGGGAGACAATCATTGATTATTGTTTAAATGCTTTCAAAATTCCAGTCTCTTAAGAAATTACACTTGTAACAGTTTCAAAATTACAATCTCTTGGGAGATTATAATTGACGTTGTGTCTAAATAGTATCAACCTTTAAATCACTTGGGAGATTATAATTCACGTTGTGTCTAAATAGTATCAAAATTTTCATCTATCGGTAGACTATAATTGAGGTTGTATCTAAATGGTATCAACTTTTTTATCTCTTGGGAGACTATAATTGACGTTGTTTAAATGGTATCAAAATGCTCATCTCTTTGGGAGACTATAATTGATGTTGCTCTTAAATGGTTTCAGAATTCTCATCTCTTGGGAGGCTACAATCAATGCTGATTTAGTTGACTCTAAAAAGTCCTTATCTCTTTGAATACTGTCATTAATGATTGTGTTGATAAATCTGATTACGTCAATTTTCAGTCACAAAATGAACGCTAGCGGTTTGACGGGAGCATCACATTAGTCTCGTATATTTCAGCATATATCTGTAAGAGGCATTTGTTTCTACTTCTGTAAGAGGCATTTCTTTCGACTTGTGTAAGAGGCATTTCTTTCGACTTGTGTAAGAGGCATTTGTTTCTACTTCTGTAAGAGGCATTTCTTTCGACTTGTGTAAGAGGCATTTCTTTCGACTTCATAAGAGTTCTTTGAAATATTCTCCTGGGCCTTAAAATTTAAAAATAATGTTTCTTTTCGTTATATAATTTGGCAAATACAAACTAAATGCAATATAAAGTAAAACAAACCAACATAAGTCATCACGAATTCATAATGTAATGTATTATGCAGAGCTCTATTGTATTTATTTGCTTGTGATATATTGTACTATATTGCGGTATGTTATATTTTATTTGCTTGTGATATAGTGTAACATCAGGCATTTGATTAAAGTATGCAATGTATTATTTAGTAATCCAATGTGCTCAGGAGTGTTGTATTATGTTTGTTGTATAATATTATATGTGGTACTGGATTGTAATGTATTGTACTATAATGCATTATAATATAATGTATTGTACTTCAATTTACTGTATTGTAATGTATTACACTATACAGTAATGTATTATATTGTACTGCAAAATATTGTAGTATGTTTTATTGTATGTTATTGCTTTGTAATGCTTTATATGGTAGTGTATTGAAATTTATTTTATTGCAATGTATCTTATTGTAATATAATGTTTTGTATTCTACTGCAATATACTGCATTGTGAATGTTTTGTTTTGTAATGTATTATATTATAATACATTAGAAAACAAAACATTCACAATGCATAGTGTAATTATACTAGTCTGAACTGAATTATATTGCGTTGCAGAGTTTTGTGTTATGTTCATTTATGTTGCATTGTATACTAACGCATTCTAGTGTAGTATAATGTAACGTAATGCAATACGTTATTGTTGTAAAAGTATTGCATTGTAAAGTATTTATTGTATTGTTCCACTCTGCACTTCATGATGGATTGCATATTAAAGTTCTGTACAATGTGTATTATTACTGCAATATATTATTTAACAATGTATGTTATAAAAAAACTTTAATGTATACTAACGTTTATTTATTATTTGATTATTTTATTATAGTTTACTGAATGCAATGTACTTTTGAGTATTTCACTATACTGTAATGTTTTGTGTTTTACTAAATGTGCTGATTACTTGTCTTTACATTGCGTCACATAGTGGTAGGTTAGGTGTCGCTATCTTGCGTTACATAGTGGTTGGTTATGTCGTTACATTGCATCACATAGTAGTAGGTTATGTGTCGCTATCTTGCGTTACATAGTGGTTGGTTATGTCGTTACATTGCATCACATAGTGGTAGGTTATGTGTCGCTATCTTGCGTTACATAGTGGTTGGTTATGTGACGCTATCTTGCGTTACATAGTGGTAGGTTATGTCGTTACATTGCATCACATAGTAGTAGGTTATGTGTCGCTATCTTGCGTTACATAGTGGTAGGTATTGTGTCGCTATCTTGCGTTACTTAGTGGTATTTTTAAGTGTCGTTGCTTTGCATTCAGTTGATTATATTGACAAAGTGCACTTTATTTTAAGTTATTAAAAACCCACAAAATGTATTATACATACACAAGTCTTGTAATGAGAATAATGTATAATACATGCACAGGTCTTGTAATGAGAATAATGTATGAAATAAGTCGTAAACTTGGGTATTTGGATGAAAGAGATGAAAAGACAGATAGAAATACAGATGAGAGCAGCTAATTAATCACAAAAATATAGTCCGATTTCGCGCCATACTGCCAAGAACGAACACCATGCGGTTCATTCTAGACCTATCTTTAACACAAAGTCTAACTTAAAAGTAGTCAACGTTCACTCAGTTAAACAAATATAAACATTATTTAGTTTAAAATATAATTAATTAGCTACTAGTCATAATACAAAAAGACTCATAAGTATGTCGCTGAAAATACCTCACCCCCTCCTCTAACATGCACATTGATAACAATTCTTGAAGAAACAACACATTCAGCCTTGCAAACAGTTGATGTTGTGGAGATGTTGTGATCACTCCCCTACACACACACACACACACACACACACACACACACACACACACACACACACACACACACACACACACACACACACACACACACACACACACACACACTCACACACACAATCACATTGACAAATGTACAAAAGTGTAAATTCTTGAAGATACAACACATTCAGCCTTCCACACAAATGAGGATGTGGGATGGGTTGGGGATTAGAAGACAGCATCACGAGCTGTTCGAGAGACGTCTCAAGGGTGAAGGTCGCACGGCGTTGTTTGCGAGAGGCACTGACTTTGCTCAGAGTGTTCTTTTAAATACTCCGCCTGCTTTAGACGAAGCACTTTACAGTACAAGACGCTATATCTGTAGTGACTCAGACAGGCACTCTATAGTCAGTATTGTATTTGTGAAAATGTATTAATCATCACTTATTCATATATCATTAATCAATGATCATAAGATATGAATAATGTATCAATAATACTAATCAATGGTCATTAGTCCAAATGTGTCATCAGCTTTGCTATCGTCACGTCCGGAATGTTGAATGCATTCTCAAGATATCACATTGTCTGGAATGTTGAATGCATTCGTCAAGATATGAAAACATCTGGACTATTGACTGCATTAGTCAATATATGACCACGTCCGGAATGTTGAATGCATTCGTCAATATATGACCACGTCCGGAATGTTGAATGCATTCGTCAAGATCTCAAAACGTCCCGACAGTTGAATGAATTCTTTAAGATATGATACATTCGGAATGGTCAATGCATTCATCAAGATGTCACCAAGTCCAGAATGTTGAATGCAATCGTCGAGTAATCTGATGCCCGGACTGTTGAATGAAACTGTTGAATGCATTCGTCAAGATACAATTATCACTATTATGTCTAGAATGGAATTTGTCATTACACAAGTTTATCATGGTTACATGCCTTATATCGCTACCATTCAATGCTGCATGACATTTTATGTGTTGTTTATCGCTAAGATTCTTTTATTTTTTATTGTTAATGGCGAAGCTCAAACCTTGAGTCATTATACATATTTTCTATTAATATGTTTAAAATGTTGATGCCAGAATCATAAAAGCAATTGCTTGGAAAAGGGAGAGAAATCCAGCCCTCGGGAGAGTGACTGTAACATATATTTATTGATTGCAAAAGGAAGAGAAATTTTTTACTTGGGAGAATGACTGTAACATATATTTATTGATTGCAAAAGGAAGAGAAATTTTCTACTTGGGAGAATGACTGTAACATATATTTATTGATTAGAAGAGAGAGAGAAATCCTGTGCTCGGAAGTGAAAGTGTAACATATAAGTATTGATTGGAAAGGGGAGAGAAATCCTCTACTCGGGAGAGTGACTGTAATATATATTTATTACTGTTCATGAGTATTCTGAAATCCAATGACTGCTATTCTTTGTGCCATGTCCATTTTTATATTTTTATGGTCCTGATATGAATAATGTATCAATAATACTAATCAATGGCCATTAGTCCTGCATTACTCGTCCTTCAGGGGAGCTAATATTTTTTTGTTACGTAGAGACAACTCTTGCCAGCTTTAGCCAGTTAGGGTCTTTTACTACCAGCCAACTTCCCCCAATAACTAAGTTAACGGATCCCTCTGAAGATTGCAATGGACTTTAAGAAACCCATGACTTGAGACAAATATTAAATCACCCCTTCCCCCAGTCCAATCCAACACTAAAACAATAAAATTCCAAACAATATTATTTAGTTAACATAATTTAAACTATTTTCGTTTAGCTTTTCAAAGTTTCTCATATCTTAAATTTTAAATGCATATACATCTGATCATATAAATTATCAAGCCAGTTAGATATTAATATAGATAAATACAATCTTAGGATTTTCTGTCACCATAGTTTGCGGTCACAATCGTGTAAGTGTAGGGGTTTATATGAGATCCACGATTCCAATGTTTCATTCACTGTTAATCGCTTGGCACGCTTAACGTCAGTAAATTACTGACTCTCATATGTTGAATTGCATTCGCCAGTGACTGACTCGCTAAGTACCGAGTTGAAAAAGCAAGTCACTGACTCGCGTAAGTTGAATTGTACTTGCAAGTAACTGACTCGCGTATGTAGAGCGCCAGCAAGATACTGAAACGCACATGTTGAAACTGCACCTGCTAACAGAAAGCGAAAAGTCCAGACGAAGATAAGACAGTTGACGAAGGATTGCATTATATAATTACAGTTGCGTTGAGACAAGACAAATCCTGAACTTGTGAGAAGAATTTTACAACATTCTCAATTCCATTCATTCAAGGTCTCGAATTTCATTCCATCGAAACTTGTTTCTGGAATTTAGACGATATTTCAGTTCCAGTCATTATGATTGTATTAACCGTAAGTCTTTTTCATCTCCTGAATATATCTCAGTCTGTAATTTGTCTATTTCGTCCTATGAATATATCTTACACTGTATTAACGTAAAGTTATCTCGTCCTATGAATATATCTTACACTGTATTAACGTAAAGTTATCTCGTCCTATGAATATATCTTACACTGTATTAACGTAATATCTCAAATCTATGACTAAATGTATGCTGTGTACAAATAATATTTTAGGTTAATGAAGAATACTGATATACATCCAAATAATTGCAATTACATCTCTGAATCAGATAATGTAATGATGACAAAAATGGTTCAATTAACTAAACGGTTTAAAAATGACCGTCTGTTAACATAGTGATATTACCTATACTTGAAAATGAATTATCGTGTTTCCTTGACCATATTCACTATGAAGTGGTTACACTTGAATATGCTTGGCATGAATTGACTAACCCTTGCTATGCTCGAGGCGAACTGGTTGATGTTTACTGTTTTAATGCAATTCGCTAAATCACAACTCTATTTGCTACCATGGCCTCACGAATCCACTGAACGTAAACTCTTTGTAGTTAATGTTTCTGGCAATGGATCTTCCAGTAGCTAACATACTTTCCCTTCCCGAAGCTATCAACCATTTTTATCTAGTAGGTCAAGTTCATTTAGAATTAATGACTACTTCACAGACACATAATATCGTGTTGTCAAGGCGCTTTCATGCACGAGGGTCATGTGTCTTCGAGAAAGAGGTAGAATTCATTCAAACCAAAATCACATTCACAGTGATCGAAGAAAGAACCCGTCACACAACGAGCTCATCTTCGTTCTGAATTTTGTGAATTGCAGTGAAGCTTCATGCACTAGAACCGTATTTATCCCGGCCGGAAATAAACAGATTTACTGCATGCTTTAATAATCTGATCTACAAAAATGAAGCTTGATACACTAGAATCATAATTATCCCGACCGGAAATAAACAAATTTACTGCATGCTTTGTTAAACTGATCTAAAACAACAGACTTCTTACACCAGGATTATTTTTAGCTGACCTAGAAACACAATTATACACCAGGATCATATTCATCTTGACCTAACTTTCGGTTCAGAATGGCCAACGGTCCTACTCCACCCTGGAATCCACTGTTGTTGTTGTTGCTTCGCCCGCTCTGTGCTGTCTCCCACAGCTGCTTCTGCATCATGGCCAGCGAAATCTTATTGGCCTGCAGGAAGTCTTTCATGGAAATCATTTCCCCAGAGTTCCGCCGGTACTCCGAATCCGAGTCTCCGTCCGCGTCCGTCACGGTGACCGTCGGAGTCTTTCCGCCCCGGTGTATGTGTCCGGGAGTGATTGCGTTTCGTCGCGTCATGGTCGGCCGTTTGACTGTGCAGTCGCAGTTCAGCCGGCGAAGCAGCCAGTTCAGCAACTGCTTGATGACGATGGAGGTGACGTTGAAGAGGCTGTAGATACAGCAGCACCCCAGCACGATGAAGATAAAGTTGCCTAGCCGGTACAAGTGTCCGTTCGGGTACGAGTTCTTTTGACTCACTACGTAGTCTCCGAACCCTATGGTAGCGAACGCCACGAAGCAGAAATAGATTGCCTCAAAGTACGTCCACTCCTCCACGGGGTAGTACATGGACGAGGCGCACACTGCCACCACGATTGCCCCGAGGAGTAGAATGAGCATGACCCAGTAGACGGACGGCTTCCAGGAGTCGAGGTGGTCGTCCTCTGACAGTTGCGAGGACCGGCGATTCTTGCCGTCTTCATTGATGAGTCCCTTGCGCCTGAGGTCACGCTCGTGCAGAGCTCGCAGGATGTAGGCGAGGAATGTGATGATACGCTCCAGGAAGAGGTTGAAGAACAAGATGGCGCCGGCACATCCGAAAAAGCCGTAAAAAATGAGCATAATTTTTCCCGGCACAGTGCGAGGCGTAGTCATCCCGAAACCTGTCAGACATATTAGAATTGATGTTTTTAGACAATACACAACACTGGATGTTTGTGGATATGTAGCAATTTAGTGAGTTATTCTGAACACAGCACTGGATGTTTGTGGATATGTAGCACTTTAGTGAGTTATTCTGAACAGAGGACTGGATTTTCGTGACTACTCAGATTTGGATAATAGTCTGTAAACAAGAATGGAGAGAGAGGTACTGAACACATGGTTTTGATTGTACTGCATTGTGTATATGTGTTTGTAATGACTTCATGAGGAAGATAATCAGTGACATTAGATAGTGTCTACAACTAATATCATTAGGTAGATAATCGACTTTCTGAAGAGAAGTGGTGTATGTAAGTAACATCACTTAGGTAAATAATCACACTCAATAGTGTATATAAATAATATAATTACTTACACTAAATAGTGTCTATAAATAATATAATTACTTACACTAAATAGTGTCTATAAATAATATAATTACTTAGGTAAATAATCACACTTAATAGTGTATATAAATAATATAATCACTTAGGTAAATAATCACATAAAAACATAAATGACACGGTCTGGTCCGATAGATATTTTTGACAATAACATTACTCACGACAATTAAAAACATAAATGACAAAAGAGTCACAAACATCACGCGCACAGCGTTCCACAAACTGTCTCACAAATAAAACTTACATTGTTTTCAGTTATGCTCACTGTAAGTGTATAATGCTCACCGAGTTACTGTGAGTGTAATCATGCTTACTGAGTTACTGTAAATGTAATCATGCTCATCGAGTTACTCTCAGCAGCAATTACGAAACATTGTTTTGTTACTATGTCATTGTTATAATCAGTGTTTTGTTACTATGTCATTGTTATAATCAGTGTTTTATTACTATGTCATTGTTATAATCAGTGTTTTATTACTATGTCATTGTTATAATCGGTGTTTTATTACTATGTCATTGTTATAATCGGTGTTTTATTACTATGTCATTGTTATAAACAGTTTTGTTACTATGTCATTGTTATAATCAGTGTTTTGTTACTATGTCATTGTTATAAACAGTTTTGTTACTATATCATTGTTATAATCAGTATTAGAATCAATAATCAAACGTCTCGTAACTGACGACAGAATTATAAATAATTATACAACTTTTTGCAAAACGTATACTGACAATGTTATAAACCATATTAACACAATCTCATAATTTATGATGACATTGTTATACGTCTTATTATCACTGTCTCGGGTTGGGTGGGGGAGTGTTTGAAAGGATTTAACTTATATGAACCATATCTTGTAACTGATACTGATAGAATTATATGAAACCCGTCTCCTAACCGATGCTGACATAATTGTAATTCATGCCCACATTAACACATTTTTTAACCAATGCTCACAGCTCCACAAATAATATTAATTATGCCGCGTATAGTCTAGTGAGTCTTTGAATGCAGATTCTAGGGAAAGCAAATAAAGCGAAAACCAGAAAACCCAAATCGACAAAAACAGATAGAAAATCCACCAATCAATACCAACTGTTAGAAAACCCACCAATCAAATCCAACTGACAGAACAACCACCAAACAAAAACAACTGACAGAAAACCGACCATTCGAAACCAGCTGATAGAAAGCCCACCAGTCAACTCTAACTGATAGAAAGCCCACCAATTAAAACCCACTGTCAAGAAAGCCCACCAAATAAAAGCAACAAAGAAGAAAACTAAACCAAACAAACAAAACATCAAGCAAATAAACCCAAGCAAATAAAACACACCAGCCAAGATTTAGTGTTAAATGATTTTGCAGAAATAGTCTGCACACGAGTGCGAGAAAAGAGGTCCATGGGATAGATCGAAGACAATCCATCCAAGTTCCCTCAAGGTAGAAGGCCCCGAGTAAGGTTAGCAAAATCGCAGTTTGATAGTGACTTCACAAGGGGCTAGAAATCGATTATGCTGTGTTTGCAACCCTGAACGTGATTAGTATGCATCACGGGCGATTTCACAATGGCTCGCATTGAACTAAACTTGCCGCCGCTCATGCATGGAGATCCACAGCATTTAGAGCTGGCCGTGTGTCCTGAAACAATTGCGTTATAAGGCGGCAGTCACGTGCGTCCTTATGAAAAACAAGCACGAGCACAATGCATAACTAACTGCAGGCTATTTTAGTCTCTTATTTGGTCTCGGATATCCCCAACCTTTCAACCACAGGCTACTGTAGTCTCTTAGTCTTACTTACACTAGGATGACCCATCCTTAACTGCAGGCTATTTTAGTCTCTTACTTGGTCTGGGATGTCCCCCAACCTTTTAACCGCATGTAGTCTCTTACTTGGACTAGGATGACCCATCCTTAACTGCAAGCTATTTTGTCTCTTACTTGGTCTGGGATGATCCCAACCTTCATTCAATCACTGATTTTTATAGTTTTGGCAGCAGATCTATTTTTAGATAAAATGCAAATCAGTATTTATTGCAGCATATAATATGGAAATGCTTACACTGATGTCTCAAAACAACAACAAAATAACCTTGGGATATTCACCGATAATATTCAACAACAGAAATAAACCATAATTTGGGGTAATTTACAAACACTGCCAATCACAAAAATAAAATAAAAGGATGCTCACGAACTAAAAAATTACAAAATAAGAAAAGGTTTACTATTTTTATTTTATTCTCATTTTATGTTCCCTAGAGATTATGATTAAATTGAACTATGTGGATGAGTATTAAAAAAATAATGAGTGTCTATAAAGACAGGATAATTGAATATTTCCCTAGTGATTATATTGAATTCGGACTATAATGATGAGTATTAAAATAATAATAACTGTCTATAAAGACAGGATAATTGAATATTTCCCTAGTGATTATATTGAATTCGGACTATAATGATGAGTATTAAAATAATAATGAGTGACTTTATCATTATAAGGTGTTTTTTTTAAATGTGAAACTTTGACTTTACAGTTTACAATTTGAAACATGTTCGTTTACACTCTTTAATTTGAAATCATTTCTTTACAGTCTTAAATCGGAATGCTTTCCTTTGTAATTATTGATAATTTGAGGAATTTTCTTTACAATCTGCACTCTGAGGTCATTATTTTTATGTTGAGGTCTTTATTTTAGTCTTTACTTTGAAATCTTTCTTTTAGTCGTAACTTTGAGGCCTTTATTTTTGTTTTGAGGTCACTATTTTAGTCCTTACTAGTCTTAATTTGATACATCGTCTTTGTTGTTTTGTGTCACATCTATACTTGATTTAGATTACAAAGTCTTCTTTGTTGTTTTGTGTCACATCTATACTTGATTTAGATTACGAAGTCTTCTTTACTGTTTTGTGTCACATCTATAATTGGTTTAGATTACAAAGTTTTCTTTACTGTTTTGTGTCAAATTTATAATTGGTTTAGATTACGAAGTCTTCTTTACTGTTTTGTGTCAAATTTATAATTGGTTTAGATTACAAAGTCGAGACTTGTAATATACATATATCCTTTCTTTCGACTGTGTGTGCGAGTGTTCATTGATTGACGCATACGCACACGCGCTTAGTTATACATGTCACTCAAACATAAACACACGCGTGTACGAATAATAATACAGATTAATTATTTTATTTCGACAGATTTTGCGCACATACTTTGATTCGAGACAGAAAGAAGTGAGGAGAAAGAGGGGGAGAAAGAGGGGGAGAAAGAGAGGGAGAGAGAGGGAGAGGAAGAGAGAAAGTGATAGAGGAGACAGAGGGGAGATAAGAGATAGGGGAAGAGAAAGGAAAGAGAGGAAGAGAGAAAGATAGAGAAAGAAGGGGAGAGAGGGAGAGGAGATGAAGAGAGAATGAGAAACGGGAAGAGAGAGTTGAAAAAGAAGATAAATAGGCCAACTGAGAACTACGCAATGAGAGTTGAAATGAAAGACAACTAGGACAAACGATAAATCAACAATGAGAACAGAAATAAAATGTAAATACATCATCTAATAACTAAACAATGAGAGGTGCTAGAATGTAAAAAACAGACCAACAGTAGAAGCAGAAAGAATAAGAAATAGGTGTTCTATTAATAAAACAATGAGCGGAAATAAAAATAATGGCTAGAAAATAATCAAAAATTGCAATGAATAACAACAATAAGGCAAAGAGAGAATAAACACTAGATCAAAACAAGAAGAAAGAGATCCACTGATAACTTATCAATGAGAGATAAGACCAGTTATAAAAACATTTAAGATGACGACTAAAAAATGAGGACTATGGCCTGCAAGAAGCAATTTTCTTGATGAATAATAAATTGCATTTAGTGACAAACAATTTAGATAATGAATCAAATAGTTCAGTTGATGAATAATCAAAGAGATTATTTGCGATCAGTAACAAACAGTTTAGGTGCTGAATAATCAATTATATTTACGAACAGTATCAAAATGTTTAGATGATGAATAATCAGTTATATTTACGAACAGTATCAAAATGTTTAGATGATGAATAATCAATTATATTTACGAACAGTATCAAAATGTTTAGATGATGAATATATAATGAGGCACGTGAACAACAAAGAGTATTAGTGATTATTTAAAAATGAGATTCGTGAACAGTTACAAAGAGTGTACTTGATGAATAAACAATGAGATTCGTTAACAGTAACAAACAGTTTAGGTGATGAATAAACAGATTCGTTAACAGTAACAATCAGTTTAGGCGATGAATAAACAGTCATAAACAGTAACAAATAGTTTAGGTGATGAATAAACAGATTCGTTAACAGTAACAAACAGTTTAGGCGATGAATAAACAGTCATAAACAGTAACAAACAGTTTAGGCGATGAATAAAGGCAGAGAAGGCGTCCTCGTTTCATGCATGACAGGTTTGCAAGCTTACTGACTGGAGAATACAGAACCTTAAAAGAATCAATAACGAAGAATGAGGGTTACTTAAAAGATTTCGTCCATTCTGAAAAAAAATATCTGCAGATTATGCTCACCGTTTACCAGAAAAAAAGCGTACGTACGCACGCACACATACCACGACAGAAAGAAAACATCCTCTCCTTTGGTTCTGCAGTTTTGTGCGGAAGGCTTTCACGCGACAAATTGTTTTCCGATAATTTAACTGGGGCAAATGATGATGACTCCCCCCACACACACACACCCAAGTATTTTACATTTAGACAAATGTGATGTCTTTTTCTCTGGTTACCCAAACGTGGAATAAAAGAAGGACCGCATTTTAATTTCTCTAAACTGCTGCAGGTTTGTTTGGAGTTGATGCAATAATTACTTTTTATGTTATTTGTTTCGTTGTATAACGTTTGCTTAACAACAAGTCAGGGCATGCTGCGGCATTGTTGTTTTAACTTTTAACTTAAGGCTAGGGCATTCGCAGTTAATTAGTTTCTAACTTTAAAATACTGCTTCATATTAATGCTCCTTTTGACCTCACAGTAGTGCTTCATATTAATGCTCCTTTTGACCTCACAGTACTGCTTCATATTAATGCTCTTTTTGACCTCACAGTACTGCTTCATATTAATGCGCCTTTTGACCTCAAAGTACTGCTTCATATTAATGCTCTTTTTGACCTCACAGTACTGCTTCATATTAATGCGCCTTTTGACCTCACAGTACTGCTTCATATTAATGCTCCTTTTGACCTCACAGTACTGCTTCATATTAATGCTCCTTTTGACCTCACAATAGTATTTTTGTCTTAATGCTGATTTCTGATTTCACGATACTTTGTTCATATTAATGTTAACTTCTCACTTCACATTACAATTTGAGAATGATCACATTAAGTTTTCGTTTCACAATTAGGCCATTCATAGTTACATTAACTTACATCACAATACGTTACGTGTAGCAATATTAACTTATCAACTCGTACTGTTTCATAATAGTTATATTAAATTACATCACAATAGTTTCTACAGATAAGGAGTTATTAGAGATAAGTAATAATAGTGTAGAAACTATTATTTCTTATATCTAATAACTCCTTATTTGTTCTCTGATAAGAATTATACTCGGATTTGTATTGAATTGTTGAATTGTATACATTTGGATATAAGATTGTGTAGTATAAAAAATATTTGAACGTGGCTTCAAGGAAATATTGATGTCAAGTAATCTTTTTCATTGTATTTGTCAAATGTATATTTGATTGTTGATATAAATTTATTGACCTTCTTACAGATATTGATAACTTTATGATGGAGAAGAAGGTGGTTGGATGGGTGCTCGCTAAAATAGATTAAAGATGGACTTGTCTTCTCCTTTAGTAAGAAGTTTTCCACCTACAGAATATTGTGTGATGGTAAATGTTTGTCTTTAATCTTGTGGAAGAGAGAAAACGTTTACAGCACTCACTAATAGTAATAATGAAGGTAGTAATAGTGTAATATGATAACCCTAGTAAGGATGGTGGTAGAGTAGTAATATTGAGGGTATTAGTAGTAGTAACATTATAACTGTAGTAATAATGGAGATATAGTACTAGGTAAGAATGCGAATAATTACTGTGATGAAGATAGTAGTACTGGGCATACAAGTAGTGTTAGTAATGGAGTAGTAATTGCAGTAGAGAAAAGGGTATTAATTAGATACACGTACATCTAATATTCACTGAAACAAAATTAATGCGCGCACGCGCACACACACACACACACACACACACACACACACACACACACACACACACACACACACACACACAAACACACACAAACACACACACATGCGTGTATGCTTGCGTGAGACTAAATCTGAACTTTTATTAAGAACAATACAACGTAACTTAGAATGTAGAGTATTTTAAACACTTTAACTTTATTTAGACTGACGAGTAGCTTGAAACAATTTAAGTTTGTCGAGCAGTTTGAAGAACAGAATATAGAGTAATTTGAAACACTTTATTTAGAATGTAGAGTAATTTGAAACACTTTTAACTTTATTCAGAATGTAATCTGAAACACTTTATTTAGAAATTGAGTAATTTGAAACACTTTATGTAGAATGTAGAGTAATTTGAAACACTTTAACTTTATTCAGAATGTAATTTGGAACACTTTATTTAGAATGAAGAGTAATTTGAAACACTTTAACTTTATTCAGAATGTAATTTGGAACACTTTATTTAGAATGTAGAGTAGTTTGACACATATTAACTTTTCTCAGAATGTCGAGTAGTTTAAAACATTTTAAACACCGGAGTTAGAGTTGCTTTGAGTACTTACATTTCTTATCTAAATATTGTTATTCTGACAATATAAATGTCTAATTTTGATAGCACATACAAAAATGAAGATTTATCTTAAATCAATTTCACGCATACAGTATTTTAGTGGCAAACGGCTTCCGCGAGGGCTGAAATCAATATCTGCTCATAAATAAAGTAAGAATCAATTCTTCTTCTCAAAACCACTTTACACTAACTCAGATTTCTACTAGTTATAGAAAGCGATGAGTTTTTACAAACCGCGACTCTGATGTACACAAATGCTGTTCCGTTTTGCTCCGGGGTCAGATTGTTTTAATTCTAGTTTACACGTTTTGCTTAAGCGAGACTGTCTTTACTTCTAGCGGTCACGACTAGTTTTGGAGCGAGATTATCTTTATTTCTATCTCACATTTACCTTTGGAGCGAGATTTTCTTTAATTTTAGCTGTCATGTCTTGCTGTGGAGTGAGATTTCTATTACTTCTTCTAAAATGTTTTGCTTTGGAGCGCGAGTGTCTTGGTTTTAGCTGCCATGAAAGTAACGCGAGAGTGTCGTGGTTTTAGCTGCCATGAAAGTAACGCGAGGGTGTCCGACTTCTTTTTACCGAAAACACGACTGTTTTTCTAACTTCTTGTCGTCACGTTTTGCTTAAACCGACATGCCTTTATTTCTCTCAGTAATCACAAATAATTTCTCCGATATTGTTTTAACTGCTTCTTCTTAAGTTTGTATAATTCGTTAATGTTGTTACTGTTGCTGTCAAGTTCCCTTATAATGCGTAATGTTAATGTCTTTACTGTTGCTGTCAAGTTTTCTTATAATATATAATGTATATGTTTTACTGTTGCTGTCAAGTTTCCTTATAATACATAATGTATATGTTTTACTGTTGCTGTCAAGTTCCCTTATAATGCGTAATGTTAACGTCTTTACTGTTGCTGTCAAGTTTCCTTATAATGTGTAATTTATGTGTTTTACTGTTGCTGTCAAGTTCTCTTATAATGCGTAATGTTAATGTCTTTACTGTTGCTGTCTAATTTTCTCATAACGACCAATGTTTACGACTTTACTGTTGTTGTCAGGTTTCCATTATCTTTAGTTTTTGATGTTTTATGAAAAAGTCAATATTTCTGACTTGAGGGTAGGCCAGGTTTTGTTATAACCGTCAATGATTTACTTTTCGAGGCCACATTTTGCTGAAACCGATATTGTCTGCTTCTAGTTGTAACACTGTTCTATAACGAGGTTATTTCTAATGGCAATGATTTGCTTAAGCCCATAATATCTTTACTTCTAATTGCTTTGGTGAGGCTTAAGCCCATAAATGTCTTTACTTCTAGATGCCACGTTTTTCCACCACGAGAATTATTGATCTGTACCGTATATATCCGGGGTGGGTGGGTTACTAAATGTTTGAATAAGGTCTTTTTTATTAAATGCGATATATATCATATAGTGTGTGTGTGTGTGTGTGTGTGTGTGTGTGTGTGTGTGTGTGTGTGTGTGTGTGTGTGTGTGTGTGTGCGTGTGTGAGTGTGAGCGTACATGATTGAGAGTGTATGTATGCCATTTTTGGGGGCCACCATTATCTATTGTTTTATTTGTTCAATACATCAAATGTCTTTTTATCTATTTTTTTTTTTTTTAGACATTACGCATGTTTATTTTAGCTTTTATTCTATCCATGAAAAAATTCGGAATAACGCGGGCTTAAATGATTATTTGTCATTGCACATCCTGCCATTAGATCAGTAGCAGAAAAATAGCCTAATTTTCTCACAAACAAATTTCTTTTGACAGAAATTAACAAATGAATGGGCGACATAATGTAATATGTATCTTGTCTACTCAGATATAAAATAACAACACATTGTGGTCATTAAGCGTATCGTTTGATTATTATTTGTTGACTTCGATTCACACTTAATGTAAGATCGACCTGAAATGTATGATTTGCAAAGTTTTAAATTAGTCATTAATGCATTTTCTTTATAACACAGTTAGTTTTTGTACGAGATACACAGTTAGTCAAGACTTTTTACGAGATACACAGTTAGTCAAGTCTTTGTACGAGATACACAGTTAGTCAAGACTTTTTACGAGATACACAGTTAGTCAAGTCTTTGTACGAGATACACAGTTAGTCAAGACTTTTTACGAGATACACAGTTAGTCAAGTCTTTGTACGAGATACACAGTTAGTCAAGACTTTTTACGAGATACACAGTTAGTCAAGTCTTTGTACGAGACACACAGTTATTCAAGTCTTTGTACGAGATACACAGTTAGTCAAGTCTTTGTACGAGATACACAGTTAGTCAAGTCTTTGTACGAGATACACAGTTAGTCAAGACTTTTTACGAGATACACAGTTAGTCAAGTCTTTGTACGAGATACACAGTTAGTCAAGTCTTTGTACGAGATACACAGTTAGTCAAGTCTTTGTACGAGATACACAGTTAGTCAAGTCTTTGTACGAGATACACAGTTAGTCAAGTCTTTGTACGAGATACACAGTTAGTCAAGTCTTTGTACGAGATACACAGTTAGTCAAGTCTTTGTACGAGATACACAGTTAGTCAAGTCTTTGTACGAGATACACAGTTAGTCAAGTCTTTGTACGAGATACACAGTTAGTCAAGACTTTTTACGAGATACACAGTTAGTCAAGTCTTTGTACGAGATACACAGTTAGTCAAGACTTTTTACGAGATACACAGTTAGTCAAGTCTTTGTACGAGATATACATTTTATGTTTTGTTCCACTTAGAAATCGACCTACAAAAATATTATCAGCTTGGGAAATAAAAACTTTGACCTTTTTATTAGCTGAAGAAAGAAAGAAAGAAGAAAAGAAGTAGACCTGATAAAGTAAAGCATTGAATGACTTACAGTACAAAAGAGCTTGACTTGCATCGATAACTTTTGTTCTTTACCTTTGGTTCCAACGAAAGCAAGAAACCGTTAGGCATTATAAAGTGATTATTCTCAAATCAGAAAAAGAAAAATGTCAGTGATCAAAAAGCGATTTCTCCGCAAGCCAAACTTCGCTCACGTAAAGAAAAGATACGTAAGCTATTTGACGTTAACATACGTTTTTAGAATGGCAGGCAAGAGGTCATGACCTGCGTGTGGTGGTAGTGAAGGTTCAACTCATCCTGCCGAAAAGGGGAATAAGCTGTCTAGAATTAGCAACCCAGTTAAACCTGTTTACATCTATTTACTGAAAACTAATACAAAAAATAGTTGCTGCTTAAGCTTCCTGGAGGACGCATTTTAATTGTTTAAATCCATTAATTAAAAATAAATACAAATTAGTTGTTCATTTCTAGTTAGCGAACATTTCAACAGTCTTACATCTACTAATAGTAATTAGCTGTTCACTTCTAGTTAACGAACATTTCAACAGTCTTACATCTACTAATAGTAATTAGCTGTTCACTTCTAGTTAACGAACATTTCAACAGTCTTACATCTACTAATAGTAATTAGCTGTTCACTTCTAGTTAACGAACATTTCAACAGTCTTACATCTACTAATAGTAATTAGCTGTTCACTTCTAGTTAACGAACATTTCAACAGTCTTACATCTACTAAGAAAAATTAGCGATTCACTTCCGTCTAGTGCAGATAAACAGTGAAACATATCGCCATTTGAGATCTATTTACTGGAAACTAATACAGATTAGCTGTTCATTTACACCTTTTCGAAAAAGAAGTTGAAGATGCTTACATCCATTTTATCTATTTACTTTTTTCTCTCTTTACTCTCTCTCTCTCTCTCTCTCTCTCTCTCTCTCTCTCTCTCTCTCTCTCTCTCTCTCTCTCTCTCTCTCTCTCTCTCTCTCTCTCTCTCTCTTGTCATATATTTATTTTTGTGCGGCTTTAAAATGATTCAAAGCTTTTGTTTAAAGTAAGACCTTAAAGGTCCTGGCCGCTCGGCTGAGTGAGTCTAGATTTTCGAACTTAATGATCACCTTTTGAAAATTGGCAGTGCAGCAATTACGATTCATCTCCTGGTGTGAGTGTATTTGTGTGAGTACGTGTGTGTGTGTGTGTGTGTGTGTGTGTATAAGTGTGTGCGTGCGTTAGTGTGTGTGTATGTGCATGTGTATGTGTGCGTGTGTTAGTGTGTATATGTGTGTGTGCATGTGTATGTGTGCGTGTTAGTGCGTGTGTGTGTGTTTGACTGTTGTTTTGAGTGTGAAAGGCTATTCAGTTAGACAGCCACAGGCACTCCCTTGAAACCTTAATCGGTAGGAAGGACCTATATAGAATTGGTTACAGATAAAGATTTTGTTTATTAGCTATACAGAGTTGGTTACAGATAAAAAGTGTTTTAATTACACTATATAGAGTTGGTTACAGATAAAGATTGTGTTACACTATTGGTTTCAGATTAAGAGATTGTTTATTAACTATATAGAGTTGGTTACAGTTAAACATTGTGCTTGCTATATTAAAAAGAATAGTTACTACAGTTTTTTCATTATATATAAAAAATAGTAGTTACTACAATTTATTCATTACACATGAACAGTTGATTTACAACAGTTTACTCATTATACATGAACAGCTGATTTACTACAGTTATGAATTGTACTGATACAGCTAAGCAATGCGCTTGTGACAGACTGAATGAAACCATGCATATAGTTCATTTGATTGAATTGAAAACATTGAACCACAAGAAAACTTGAAATAGTCAGCACCACAACGAGCTATGTTGAATTTGACTTTCTTCACTTCTGAACAAGACTGACTTCACTTCTGAACAAGACTGACTTCACTTTTGAACAAGACTGACTTCACTTCTGAACAAGACTGACTTCACTTCTGAACAAGACTGTCTTCACTTCTGAACAAGACTGACTTCACTTCTGAACAAGACTGACTTCACTTCTGAACAAGACTGACTTCACTTCTGAACAAGACTGACTTCACTTCTTTCACTTCTGAACAAGACTGACTTCACTTCTGAACAAGACTGACTTCACTTCTGAACAAGACTGACTTCACTTCTTTCACTTCTGAACAAGACTGACTTCACTTCTGAACAAGACTGGCATCTCAGCATTCCCAAACCGAGCAGTTCTCGCCTGACCTTGAGCGTGTGTCAGTTACTGTCTTTAGACCGTTTGCATTCATTTACGTCTGAATTATTATTTTCTTTCCTCTGAATATTAAAAAGAAACAACTTTTTACTTTTAAGTATTTTCTTTCTTAAAAAACGAGCTTGTGTTATGTTTTTGAAATCATAATCTTCAATATGTCAAAACATGATAGCGAAGTACTGTTTACTGCTAAATGAGTTGAAAGATCAAACGCTGCACAGCTAGGCTCCCAGAAGTCAAAACAGGATAGCGAAGTACTGTTTACTGCTAAATGAGTTGAAAGATCAAACGCTGCACAGCTAGGCTCCCAGAAGTCAAAACAGGATAGCGAAGTACTGTTTACTGCTAAATGAGTTGAAAGATCAAACGCTGCACAGCTAGGCTCCCAGAAAAAAAGTAGAAACGGAATCATTTTGTTCTCAAACGTTCTTAGAACACTTGCTTGTCGTCTAAACAAAAAAAACTGTTTGTGTTCAATATTCAGTTAATGAAAGAGAAGCGAAAATGGGCGTAAAAGACAAGCTTAAGTTTTCTGCCTAAGTCTTAAGCGGATCCCAAACAGCAGGTTTATCAATGTGCATTGAGATACTATTGATTGGTAGTTCGCATGCTGCTGTTTAGTGTGTATTTGCCGTTAGTGATGTAAACTCAGTTATTATACTGTAAATATATGCAATATGGTCACGACATTAAGTTCTATCTATCTATCTATCTATCTATACTCAGCAGGAATTAAATTATTTTAAAAAATTCCCAGACAGTATTAGTGATTGGGTCAGTGTAAAAGGTTTGTTAAACTCTAATGGTATGTGGTCAAATTTTAAAACCGTATCAACCAATATCAGCGACTGGGGAGTATTTTAAAAGTCTCGTACATAGATCTGTGACTGGCTCTAATCTATCTCGTACAGAGATCTTTGGCTCTAATCTATCTCGCACACAGATCTGTGATTGGCTCTAATCTATCTCGTACATAGATATGTGATTGGCTCTAATCTATCTCGTACATAGATATGTGATTGGCTCTAATTTATCTCGTACACAGATCTTTGATTGGCTCTAATCAATCTCGTACATAGATCTGTGATTGGCTCTAATCTATCTCGTACATAGATCTGTGATTGGCTCTAATCTATCTTGTACACAGATCTGTGATTGGCTCTAATCTATCTTGTACATAGATCTGTGATTGGCTCTAATTTATCTCGTACATAGATCTGTGATTGGCTCTAATTTATCTCTTACACAGATCTGTGATTGGCTCTAATCTATCTCGTACACATATATGTGATTGGCTCTAATTATATCTCGTACACAGATCTGTGATTGGCTCTAATATATCCGTATATTTCCTCCAGCACCCTTTGTGATAATTTGAATATGTGTTAACAAAAATTAATTGTATTGCTAAAGAAAATTTGATATTATTTGAGAGCTTAGTCATCAACTGTTTGTACAATGGCTCCACCGAGAAGCTCTTTTGTTTTTGTTTCTTTTTACGGTCGTGAGAAATATCGTGAAATGGAGGCAAACGACTGCCGGTGCGGTTATTAAGAGTCACGCTCTCGGTCCGTAGAAATTCTTTTAATCTGCACGCAACCAAGCGGTCTTTCATCAGAGCAGTACCGTTGTCCCGTATCCTTGGAGACAATCCGAAACAACTTTAGAGCCCATAGAGTCAGGTCCAAGAGGGCGGATGTGTCATCGTGACATATTGGCGTATTTATCTTGTATTGGTGTGAAGTATTCATCTTGTATTGGTGTGAAGTATTTATCTTGTATTGGTGTGAAGTATTTATCTTGTATTGGTGTGAAGTATTTATCTTGTATTGGTGTGAAGTATTTATCTTCTGCCCGTCTGACGTGAAACAAATAAAATAATTTTACTTCATCATGACATACAACCGCATTTATATTCTATCAGAGTGAAACATTTTACTTTTTGTTGGTGCGATGTATTTTTATCTTGACTTTTTTTATCTTCTGTATTTATTTTCTGTCGGTCTGACTTAAAACAGATTAAAAGAATTTACTGAAGGTTTCAAAGTGATATGCTATTGATTTAATTGTGTGATGTGTTTGGATGGTGTGTCATATTTATCTTCTGTCGGTGTGAATGAAATTAATTGGATGAAATGAAGTAAACTGGCCTGAATTACGCTGAAATGAACAGAATTCAATTGAAATGAACTGAACTGAATTCAGTTATATTGATCAAATCGAATTAAATTGGACTGACTTGTAATGAACTGAATTGCACTGAAATGAACTGAAGTGGACTTAATTGAAATGAAATGCATAAGTGGAGATAAGTGACTATGATTTGGATATAGGATACCTAGAAAGTCAAACAAATGTCAGCCATTGTTTTTCCTTCTTTCAATTGCATGACGCGGAACAGCAAAACTGTCAAGTGGCAATGACGTAAATACCAATAACGAGAGGTAGACTCCATTTGTGGTGTTGTCAGTGACAAATATCAGTGACGAGAGGAGGACACCACGTAGTGTTGTTGTCAGTGACCTAAATACTAGTTACGAGAGGAAAACTCCCAGTAGTGTTGTTGTCAGTGACATAAATACTAGTGACGAGAGGAAAACTCCCAATAGTGTTGTTGTCAGTGACGTAAATACTAGTGACGAGAGGAAAACTCCCAGTAGTGTTGTTGTCAGTGACATAAATATCAGTGACGAGAGGAAGACTCCAAGAGTGTTTTTGTCAGTGACATAAATATCAGTGACGAGAGGAAAACTCCCAGTAGTGTTGTTGTCAGTGACGTAAATACAAGTGACGAGAGGAAGACTCCTAGTAGTGTTTTCAGTGACGTAAATATCAGTGACGAGAGAAAGACTTTTAAAATTGTTATCAGTGATTTAAATATCAGTGACGAGAGGAAAACTCCCAGAATTGTTTTTCAGTGATGAGTGTTGTTGTTCAGTCGCTCGATACAAGACAACTACGGTGGCCCGACAGTTGGGCGGGCGACAAGAGGTTTGCGACAACTGGCTATACACAACCGACTGGCGACAACTGGCTTACACATAACTTACATCTGTAGAATAAGTTAGGTAATTACTTATTTTTTTTCTGTTTAGCAAAATGTCGTATATCGTATTATGCACAAGACACTTGCCGCTCACCAGTTATTGCTAGGCATGTGTCAGTTAGCCACTTGTCGCCCGATAAGAATCGTTTGTAAAATGTCGCCCGCTAAGAGTCGTTTGTAAAATGTCGCCCACTAAGTGTCGTTTGTAAAATGTCGCCCGCTAAGTGTCGTTTGTAAAATGTCGCCCGCTAAGTGTCGTTCGTAAAATGTCGCCCGCTAAGTGTCGTTTGTAAAATGTCGCCCGCCCAGAAGTCATGGAACCATTGCAATGTAAAGTAGTAAACATTTAGTACTACTATGCTAGGAATATTGCAAGGTAAAGTAGTAAACATTTAGTACGAGTGTACATGGAATATCGCAATTGAAATCAATAAACCACTAAGCTAGAAGTGAACAACGAATGTCATACTTCTAGAAATATGCAAAGAAATACCACACTTGGTTATAAGTATGCAAAGAATGTCACACTTGGTTATAAGTATGCAAGGAATGTCACACTTGGTTAGAATAACGCAAGTAGTTTCATTGTTAACCAGAAGGGTCCAAAGATAAATATGTGGACCTCAATTTGGTTCTGTGATGGGACTTTAAGAGATGAATGAGTGAAATATTTAGAAGATTTTTTTGTATAAAGGATATTTGGAACGTCAAAAGCTAAATAAGTGAGATCTTAATGTTAGTAGGTCTAAGCTAAAGACATCAAAAGCTGAATGGACGAACCTTGAAAGTTAGAAGATTTATGATGTCAAAAGTTGAATGGATGAAACCTTAAAGTTACTACTCCTATGCTAAAAACATCAAAAACTGAATTTATGAAGCCTTAAGGTTAGTAGTTCTATGCAAAAGAGTTCAGAAACTTATGGATGAAGCCTTAACGTTTGTAGTCCTAGGCTAAAGAGTTCAGAAACTGTATGGATGAAGCCTTAACGTCAGCAGTCCTATGCTAAAGATGTCTGGAGCTAAATGGACGAAGCATTTCGTGTAATTACGCCAAAGACGTCTGCAGCTAAATGGACGAAGCATTTCGTGTAATTACGCCAAAGACGTCTGGAGCTAAATGGACGAAGCATTTCGTGTAATTACGCCAAAGACGTCTGCAGCTAAATGGACGAAGCATTTCGTGTAATTACGCCAAAGACGTCAGATCAAGTGAATCACTCCTTTCATATAAGAGATCAACTAATTGGAAGCGAACGTTAAACCCAAAATTAGTCAGCCAGCCACTTAATGAAGATATGGCTTGGGCCGCCACAAGATGAATAAGTAAACCACTTAGAATAAGCATGCCTTCAAAAGAACAAACCAATTGGACACCATTCCTCTTAGTGAAGTAACCAAATCGATTCAGGCTAGAAAAACGCTGATTATATCGGCAGCATGAAGTAATGAGTTCATGGCTTCCCTGACCCTTAATCTCGGTGATAACACTTTTTGCCAGTCTTGACTCGCCCAGTCAAGGTCGATTACCGCAGAACATCCGAGCGAAATGCTGGAGAAGTGGATAAGCTCAGCGATTTATTTGGCGTGTGCGCTACATAAAACAAGCAAGACATGTCTTTGAGAGCAGAGAGGTTGTCGAACTAGGTGGGTGTTAAAAATAGACTTGAGTCCGTTAAAAATAAATCATAATTGATATTCTGGATTTCTGTTTCCAAAGAAACACTTTCTACTCTATATTTGTTTCATTTCGCAGCTCAGAATAATGCGTGTAAAAAATCCAATTTCGAAGACACGATATTATCAGCGTGTTCTCCTGTTAGCAATCTTTGCGCACGATTCCCGCCTAGTGTCGTCTGCTTGTTGTCTACTTTTTCCATCATTAGGGCTTTAAGAATAGAATTGTATATTTTAATTTGTGTTATTTTGTATGTTCTTTATTTACTAGTAAGAATATATTTTAAATATACAATGCATTATGTTTATACACAACAAGCACAATTTTTTGTTCATGCCTTATACAGATAATATTGAATAAATAAAACTACACTATTGTCGTAATATGACCACCAATGTAACACTTTGTAATCATTGTCGTAATATGACCACCAATGTAACACTTTGTAATCATTGTCGTAATATGACCACCAATGTAACACTATGTAATCATTGTCGTTATATGACTACCAATGTAACACTATGTAATCATTGTCGTTATATGACTACCAATGTAACACCATGTAATCATTGTCGTTATATGACTAACAATTAATAAAGGGAATGACGCTTTGTAAGTAAAGAATAAGCACAATGACAACTAAAAGTTGTGCTACTACAGCATTAACTAAAAGTTGTGCTATTACAACAAATAAATAAAATGTTAAGTAACAGTAATGTCATTCCTAATTGAGTAGTACATTTGAAATAAGTTAGTGATAAGAATAATAAAAGGCTAAATAATAATAACAAGAAATGAAATCTTCAAAAAGACAGATAAGGAAGTTTGTAAAAATAACAATGGAATATTTTAACAATGTACTCAGTGACTATAATAATGTAATAATATTGTAACAATGTACTCAGTGACTATAATAATGTAATAATATTGTAGCAATGTACTCAGTGACTATAATAATGTAATAATATTGTAACAATGTACTTAGTGACTATAATAATGTAATAATATTGTAACAATGTACTCAGTGACTATAATAATGTAATAATATTGTAACAATGTACTCAGTGACTATAATAATGGAATAATATTGTAACAATGTACTCAGTGACTATAATAACGAGATCAATCACATAGCAAATAACTAATACAATTTTGCGCAAATTGCAAGTCAGGTCAGTATTTCATTGTTTAACACTAGGTCACCAGAAATAACTTTGGGTCACCATGGCGATGAATCGTAAATGCAGAAAAAATATGGTAAATTCTGAAGCATTTGGCACCACGCTTCGAGCAGACAAATGCTGATTATAACACAACTCTGTTTTGACTCAGGAGATGATAGGAGGAAGAAAATAGACGATAGTTATAAATTCATGTCAGGAATATGAATCTCATAAGGTGTTCATACGTCATCTATGAATCTCACAAGGTGTTCATACGTCATCTATGAATACACACAGTTCACATACAATACACTGACATCATCATGTTACAGATGAAACTGACAGTTAACGTGAATACACCCATTTCATAAAGAATACACTGACATCATCATGGTGTTACAGAATACACTGACATCATCATGGTGTTACAGAATACACTGACAAATAAGCGTATGCACATATAACAAAGAGTGTTATTTCGTTTGTACAGCATTAAGACGTTATAAAGTTTCTACAACTATAAACATTTTATAAGAATTGATGCTAAAGTGCCAATTTGTTGCACAAATATAGTGGACAATTATGATTACGTACATTTCGTAAAGATTGTTATTGCAGAACTACAATCAGTAAATAACACAAATATAGTGGACAATTATGATTACGTACATTTCGTAAAGATTGTTGTTGCAGAACTACAATCAGTAAATATAACACAACTAGGACTGCGCATTTCATAAAGATCGTTGTTACAGCATTTCGTTATTTCATAAATATAAATGACAATTAAATATGCAATTATTTCCTAAAGTTTGTTACAGCATTTACAACAAGAATTATTGCCACTTTATTTAGCTACATACAAGAAGCGACTATGCCATGTTATTTAGCTGCATACATACAAAAAGCGACTATTGCCACTTTATTTAACTACAAATATACAACAAGCAACTACTGCCACATTATTTAACTGTAAACATACAACAAGCGACTATTGCCATTTTATCTCATTGCAAACATACATTAGGCGACTATTGCCATTTTATTTAACTGCAAAAATACAAGCGATTATTCCCATTTTATTTAACTGCATACATAAACAAGCAACCATGCCACTTTATTTAAATGCATACATAAACAAGCAACCATGCAATTTTATTTAAATGCATACATAAACAAGCAACCATGCCACTTTATTTAAATGCATACATAAACAAGCAACCATGCAATTTTATTTAAATGCATACATAAACAAGCAATCATGCCACTTTATTTAAATGCATTCAAGCGAATTTCTTAGGAATAGAAAAAGGTGCACGTTGTTCCCATTCACAAGCTAGGGAAAAGACGCAGTGACCCTAACATCTCTAGGCCCATTCACAAGCTAGAGAAAAGACGCAGCGACCCTAACATCTCTAGGCCCATATCACTCACCTCAAACTAGGCAAAACCTATGAAATTATCATTGTGAAACGCCTAATGCATTTTTGTTGTAGAGCAGGAATCGTACCGCCTTAGCAAAGCGGTTTTCCAACGAAGATTTCTACCCTCGATCATCTGATTCATCTTAATCAAGCCATCCTAAACAAACTTAAGAGACCATCCTAAACAAACTTAAGAGACCATCCTAAACAAACTTAATAGACCATCCTAATGACTAAACTTAAGAGACTAAAATTAAAAAGACCATTTTAAATAGACTAAATTCCAAAGACTATTTTAAATAGACTAAATTCAAAAGACTATTTTAAATAGACTAAACTCAATAGACCATTTAAAATAGACTAAACTCAATAGACCATTTTAAATAGACTAAACTCAATAGACTATTTTAAATAGACTAAATTCAAAAGACCATCCTAAACAGACTAAACTCAATAGACCATCATAAACATACTAAATTCAATAGACTATCCTAAATAAACTAAACTCAAAAGACTCGTTTGCCACTACAACTCGTCACTACAATACGTTACATAAATACATTTTCTTACCGGTCACTACAACAGGTTTCATAAATACATTTTCTTACCGGTCACTACAACAGGTTACATAAATACATTTTCTTACCGGTCACTACAACAGGTTACATAAATACATTTTCTTACCGGTCACTACAATACGTTACATAAATGCATTTTCTTACCGGTCACTACAAATTGTCACTGCAATACGTTATGCATAAACGCCACCACAGCTGACCACAGTATATTTGTCACTCTCTGTGAGAACTCAAGACAATGAATTTACAGTGCCTGTATTTGTCTTACACATCCCGAGGGAAATGCAATCAGTCAATAATTATGTGCATTACACAAATGTAATATCCTAGGGGAAAATGGAGTATGGGTGAATCAATTTTTTATAATGCTATCTCAGCAACTGCTCTCTAACCAGTCCTAAATCAATGACTGCTCATTTAGGAAGTCCTAAATCAATGACTGCTCACTTAGGCAGCCCTAAATTAATGACTGCTCATTTAGGAAGTCCTAAATCAATGACTGCTCATTTAGGCAGCCCTAAATTAATGACTGCTCATTTAGGCAGTCCTAAATCAATGGCTGCTCATTTAGGCAGCCCTAAATGAATGACTGCTCATTTAGGCAGTCCTAAATCAATTACTTTTCGCTTAGTGCTATCTCTTTGACTGCTCACATAGCCTTTACTTAAGGCCTGTTCATTTAGACATTGCTAACTCAATCTTGTGACTTCATTTCTCCATCAGTTAAGTACAATCTTGTCAAATTAATCTTTGCCGACCAAAGTGTTACCCCATTGTTTTTCTGCACAAGACGTAACTCCTTTCCTTGTAACATGCTCATTGACAGGTTAGTTGTCATTGGGAGAAGAGGGACCTTCTTTATTAGTCATTCATTCCGCCTGAGCAAAGACTGAGAGCGAAGAGCGGCTGACAGTCCACAAGGCGAGTTGACTTCAGTGGCAATACATTGCTCCATGTGTATGCTAGTTGCGAGGCTTTTTGCCAGCTTTGCACCCAAAGCGACCGAAATTGCTGAAACCTGTAAGTGCCTTAACGCGAATAGTTTTGATTTTATGTGTCATTGCTTGCTGATGACGGAAAAGTGTAGAGCCGCTGCTAAAATTGATCTTTTCTTTTTTTTTCTTTTAAAATAAAAACGATTGATATTTATTCAGTAGCGTTGGAAATTTGTTGCAACGTTGGTATTCCCGAACTATGTACATTGATGTACGTCATTAACTGTACGTCATAGTTGATGTACGTCATTAACTGTACGTCATAGTTGATGTACGTCATTAACTGTACGTCATAGTTGATGTACGTCATTAACTGCTGATTAACAGTTCATCGAGTACACAATAACCAGTCAACTCTATTTGATCAGTGTATACAGACAGACAGACGGGTGGATGGATGGATGGATGGATGGATGGATAGACAGACAAAGAGATAGAGAAAGAGGGAGATGTGATAGATAGAGAGATAGATAATTAGATAGAAAGAAAAATAAAAGAAAGCATGTTGTTTCAATTTCTTCCATTAAAATTATATCGAAAAACGTTAATGCGAGCAAGGATATCCTTTTAAAAAATGTCGGTCATTTTGTGCTCAGGTACTGTGAGTAAGAAATGAACATGAATTTCTAGTTTAAAAATCCATCTACTTGCATGCAGACACGCGTAAATATATTTAAAGTATCGACTGAAATGTAGGAGTCTGTTGTCAATATGTAGCCATCTCTGCAAGACAAATTTACCGAAGATTGAGTCTAACATTAACAAGTTTGCATTCACTCAGGGCGTGTGCCAAAGCCATCGACGGATGCGCTGTCGCGTCTATTAACGGATGTGTTGTTGTGTTTCTGTTAATGGATGTGCTGTTGTCTTTATATTAACAGATCTGCTGTTGTCTTTATGTTAACAGATGTGCTGTTGTCTTTATGTTAATGGATGTGCTGCTGTTTTTATTTTAACGGACGTGTTGTTATGATTCAGTTAACAGATGTGCTGTTGTCTTTTCTTTAACGGATGTGCTTTATGTTTCTGTTAACGGATGTGATGTTGTCTTTCTGTTAATTATGTTAAAGACACCCTGCGTTCGCCAGCTAGTTCCTCTTCACACAGCCTAAGTAGAATTCGTGGAGTTAACTGTGAAGGTTGAGTAACTGATGGCAAACTTTGTTCCATTTCTAGTCCCTGTTGACACAACATTAGTGAAATACGTAAACAGAAAATTAAATGTCAAGTAACTAAAGGCAAAATGTTTGTAATATTTCTGGTCCCTATTGATACAGCATAAATAAAATACGTTAGTCAAAGGTCAAGTAAGTAACCTGTATGTAACACGCTGAATCTTGTAAAGTACCTGTCTCCTATTTCCCAGACGTCTAATTATCTTGCTGTCTGTCATATTAGACACTTTTTAATTGCAAGAGTACTGTCCCACCATCTGTCATATTAGACACTTTTTAATTGCAAGAGTACTGTCCCACCTGTCATATTAGACACTTGTTAATTGCAAGAGTACTGTCCCACCATCTTTCATATTAGACACTTTTTAATTGCAAGAGTACTGTCCCACCATCTGTCATATTAGACACTTTTTAATTGCAAGAGTACAGTCCCACCTGTCATATTAGACACTTTTTAATTGCAAGAGTACAGTCCCATCATCTTTCATATTTAATTCAACGGATAAAATCTATTATGAACACTATAGTAATAGTGGATGATGCGACAATGCTCCAATTTGAAAAGAGTGACAACAACCGAATCATCCAGGTACACTTCCGAACACCCAGGTACACTTCTGAACACCCAGGTACACTTCCGAACACCCAGGTACACTTCCGAACACCCAGTGTGTTTTGACAGATACGACTGGTCAACCCGAGAAGCAAACTACCAATGATTATTTTAGTATTTTTTGGCTGGCGATTTGCTATATGGCGCCCGCTAGTATTTTACATAACGACTATCATTAACCGACGCGGGCGGCCGGCCAACACAGAGAGTGATTGTGTACGAGCAAGCATGCTTTTCGTCCCGTCACAACTGATCGGAAAATTATCGAATTTGAAATCGGAAAATTACTTCCGTAAGCGAAAGAGCGGAAAATTAGAGGTAAGACCTGAAGATTCTTCCGCTCAAAACGGAAGGTAGGCAGGTCTGTATTTGTATATCACATACTTAAGCTTTCGCAATCGGATCTACATTGCTTTAAGCATTGTCCCGTTTTCAGAGTCGTGGAAACTTATCGCTATAGATTTTAAAAACATAAGTAAGTGTGATGGGGTGTCAGGTGTAAATGCTAGGGGTCACCACAAGACGCAAGATGAAAAACATGATGATGATGGACTATGTGATTTTTACTGAGGGTTTCTATACAGTTCGTATACGTGATTTTTACTGAGGGTTTCTATACAGTTCGTATACGTGATTTTTACTGAGGGTTTCTATACAGTTCGTATACGTGATTTTTACTGAGGGTTTCTATACAGTTTTGACTCTGTTGTGGGCTCCGGTACTGTTTGTGTAAATCAACCTATTGAAAGTTTCACAACATTTCTGACTTCCTGTATGTCAGACATTTAAGGGTCACCCACATCTCTTACGAAAATTGTTTCACTTCAAACCGCATTACCTCCCTTACAAAATACGTTAGTTCACCTCTTGCACTGAAATATTCTCACACCCTATAAGACATGTTATATCACCTCATTATAACTCTTGTCAAATATGACCACGAATAATTAACATTATAGATCTTTGATATGATGATCGATACTAAATCCCCCCCCTCCCGGCCGAAAAAATTAAACGTTATTTAATATACTCCAGAAAGACAAACTATTTTAAGAAATGTAAAATCGATGGACGAACTACCAAAGTTGCTGGCCGTATCACAGTGATCCTTTTTCATTTCCCGCGAGAAAGAAAATTTAATATCTTCACACTTGTAAGGCTTTTAGAATTTCAAAATAGCATTGGTATTTTTCGAATTTTCACGCGTGCGTTGAATTCACGATAATGCGAAGTGAAGTTGTCGAAAACTTTGAACACATCAGTACGAGGCAAGATTTGACAACATATTTCAAAATGCGGTGTAAAATTTAATTAGTACATGAAATAAAAAAACGACACAATCCAATAAAACACAGGTGTTAACTCCGGAAACGATAGCATGACACAGAAATACACTTGTAGTTAAAATTATCATTTGACACAGAAATACACTTGTAGTTATTACACGAAATTATCATTTGACACAGAAATACACTTGTAGTTATTACACGAAATTATCATTTGACACAAATAAATCAAATTAAACTGTGGTAGCACCCAGAAAATATTAAGGCAAATTAAATCTAATTCTTTGATTAATTTGACAAATGATAAAATTACACCCAGGTACTAATTTCAGCGGAAAAAGATGATCGTATTCATTTTATTTTGTATGGGATAATTCGCTCTCTTCTCTTTTTGTTAGTCTGTCTAGAATATATGAGGTGTGTATTTTCAGGTAGAGACTGAACATCAACGCATACACAAACTCACACACACAAACGCACGCGAACACACACACACACACACACGCACACACAGAATATATGAAATGCGTATTTCCAGGTAGAAAGTGAACATCAACACACATACAAACGCACGCACACACAAACACACAATCACTATTGCACTCAGACCACATGCTTCCTTTGTTTTTCGTTTTCTATTTAGTATAAATTTTAAAAAGCACACAAAAAGTAAACCTGCAGCCAAATTTAACATTTGTTTCTTTAAAATGATTTTAAAATTATTAGTGAAGCTCAAACATTCTTTTCCAAAGTTACACGGAATTCGAACTTTTGAATTCGAATTGAAAATAATGAATTGAGGGTTAACCACTGACAGCAACGTGCCCTCTTGACTTGACAAATCGCATTCGACTAAGTTAGAAATAAAATGGTGCCAAAAGTCAGTATCAGAGGAGAAAGCCACTCTCATACTGAGCCAATTTCAAGAGAATTTTGTACTCTTTTGGTCGACCGATTTTTGTGGCTCTATTACTAAACCAGTCGAAGAGAATTTTAGTATTCTCTTGGTCCAAGGGGCTTACGCCATTCTCTTTCTAAGCCAGCCCAAGAGAATATGTGTATTATATTGGCCCAAGAGGCTTACGCCATTCTCTTTCTAAGCCAGCCCAAGAGAATATGTGTATTATATTGGTCCAAGAGGCTTAAGCCAAGCTCTTAGCTGTATATTCAGTTATATTGGTCAGAAGGCTAGCTTTTCTCTTTGTAAGCCAGCCCAAGAGAATATGTGTATTCACTATATTGGTCAGAAGGCTAGCTTTTCTCTTTGTAAGCCAGCCCAAGAGAATATGTGTATTCACTATATTGGTCAGAAGGCTAGCTTTTCTCTTTGTAAGCCAGGCCAAGAGAATATGTGTATTCACTATATTGGTCCAAGAGGCTTAAGTCAAGCTCTTAGCTGTATATTCAATTATATTGGTCAGAAAGCTGGCCTTTCTCTTTCTAAGCCAGGCCAAGAGAATATGTGTATTCACTATATTGGTCAGAAGGCTTTTCTCTTTGTAAGCCAGCCCAAGAGAATATGTGTATTCAGTTGAATTGGTTCCAGCACAAATGGTTTCAGACAAAACGTTCTTTGCTAAATTTAAACGTCATACAAGATTTTCTATCGAAGTAACTTTTATTCATAGTCAAGCTTATTAGGTTTGTGGACTTAGTAACTAAGGCAGGTTGACGTCCCTTAGTTGAGCGCTGATTATAGCAGACACTACACGTCCACAAAATGCATGAACGTTTAAGTGGAGGTTCAGCAAAAATCACTTAATGAGGTAATATCCGTGTGTCAGGACCAAATACTTGTAACTTGCAGAGTACTGGACTGTTGGTACTGAAAGATGATGGGACAAAGTGCTGGACTGTTGCTACGGAAGATGATGGGACAGAGTGCTGGACTGTTGCTACGGAAGATGATGGGACAGAGTAATGGACTGTTGCTACGGAAGACCATGGACAGTGTTGGGCTGTCTATACTAAAGATGAGGGAACATAGTGTTGGACTTTTGGTACTGAAGATGATTGGGCAGAGTGGTGGGCTGTCTGTACTGAAGATGAGGGAACATAGTGTTGGACTTTTGTACTGAAGATGATGAGACAGAGTGCTGGACTGTTGCTACGGAAGATGATGGGACAGAGTACTGGACTGTTGGTACGGAAGATGATAGGACAGAGTGCTGGACTGTTGGTACGGAAGGTGATAAGACAGAGTGCTGGACTGTTGGTACGGAAGGTGATAAGACAGAGTGTTGGACTGTCTGTACCGAAGTTGAGGAGATAGTACAGTATTGTATCTTGGTCTACAAGACAACCTCGCTCTGAACAACTTAAACTTCAGACTTTGTATTAAAGCGTTAATGCTGTCTGATGAAATTCCCTCCCCCCCCCCCCCTTTAAAATTGATGTAGCATTGTAGTCGTGGAGAAAAATATACCGACATTTCTGCCTTGTCAATGTTTGGTGTTCAGAAACTAATAAATCTTATTGCTTTATGATAATGTGCTAGATCTGTTGTTTCACTTATTCGTCACAAGCATAATTAAAGAGTGGCTTGTAACTTTCGGCTTAGAACATTGTCACTCATTTATGTCACACAAAAATAAAACGAACTAAAAACTCAACTGACATTATCAAATAATACTGATCAAAAGCAGGATAATACCGACTTGAAATTGACATTAATCTTGCACTAATCTGAGTTGAATGATCTATGATGATAAAAGTTTTTTAAAACAATGTGAAGACTTCATTGTGTTTTGTGTTGCATATGACTATTGTATGCGCGTGTATTCGAATGTAAGAGTTCGAATGTGTGTGTGTGTGTGTGTGTGTGTGTGTTTAGGGGAAAGGGCTTGCGAGTGAGAGAATTTACGGTTAATAAAATATACTAGTGAGAAAAGAAACCCGACAGTGGGGGTGGGGGTGGGGTGTGTGAGGAACAATTATAATAACAGAAAGCAAGTAAAGTAAGGCTCCACTAAAGAAACAGTCAATATCAGCATGCCTGATTGTGAAGATTGTTCCTATCAATCAATATCAGCATGCCTGATTGTGAAGATTGTTCCTATCAATCAATATCAGCATGCCTGATTGTGAAGATTGTTCCTGTCAATCAATATCAGCATGCCTGATTGTGAAGATTGTTCCTATCAAACAATATCAGCATGCCTGATTGTGAAGATTGTTCCTATCAGTCAATATCAGCATGCCTGATTGTGAAGATTGTTCCTGTCAATCAATATCAGCATGCCTGATTGTGAAGATTGTTCGTATCAGTCATGTGATCAGCAGTCGCTCGCACTATCCTCCTTTCTAATTGCATAGGCTGCTCAAACGAAAAATATTCCAGATCCATTCATCCATGACCCTAACGGACAGATGATGAATGGTAGCGTCATGAATAGAGTATTAATGGCAAACACAACAATGTAACATTACATTGCTACACTGCAGACCAAGGCACTACCACTGTGTACCATCTATTACTGATTTTTTTTTCAAACAGTGCTTCAAATTATAGTCAATTTGTTAACCACCCTTTTCGCCTGTAATTCGTGAGCGCTACAATCTGTGTGATTGTGATGTTTCTTGTGAAGACAACCTTACAAGCCATGTTATGATAGATTACATGTCCGAGACACGCGATTCTTTCCCCTGACGGGAAAAGGTTCATGAGCAACCTTCACTTATTATTATAATACGATAAATATATCTGCATGCTACTCTGTAGGGAAATGAACCAACCACTTTTGCTAGTTGCCTGGCATGCCCTCCACTAATATTTCTCAACGTTCACAGGCAACGGCGTCTGGCCAGTTATAGTTTATAATCGGTCACTCTTTTACTTTGATTGGTTTCCCGTCCACTTCTAAAAGAAAACAAAAAGAGTCAAAATTTCTTCAAACAAAGTAGTAATAAAGAGCCACTTAACAACCATTACTTATAAAGTGGTAATAAAGAGCCACTTTAACAACAATTACTTATAAAGTAGTAATAAAGGCCCACTTAACAACCATTACTTATAAAGAAGTAATAAAGAGCCACATTACTTATATAAAGTAATAATAAAAAGCCACTTAACAACAGTTACTTATAAAGTAGTAATAAAGGCCCACTTAGCAACCATTACTTATAAAGTAGTAATAAAGAGCCACATTACTTATAAAGTAATAATAAAGAGCCACTTAACAACAATTACTTATAAAGTAGTAATAAAAAGCCACTTAACAACCATTACTTATAAAGTAGTAATAAAGAGCCACTTAACAACCATTACTTATAAAGTGGTAATAAAGAGCCACTTTAACAACAATTACTTATAAAGTAGTAATAAAGGCCCACTTAACAACCATTACTTATAAAGAAGTAATAAAGAGCCACATTACTTATATAAAGTAATAATAAAAAGCCACTTAACAACAGTTACTTATAAAGTAGTAATAAAGGCCCACTTAGCAACCATTACTTATAAAGTAGTAATAAAGAGCCACATTACTTATAAAGTAATAATAAAGAGCCACTTAACAACAATTACTTATAAAGTAGTAATAAAAAGCCACTTAACAACCATTACTTATAAAGTAGTAATAAAGAGCCACTTAACAACCATTACTTATAAAGTGGTAATAAAGAGCCACTTTAACAACGATTACTTATAAAGTAGTAATAAAAAGCCACTTTAACAACAATTACTTATAAAGTAGTAATAAAGGCCCACTTAACAACCATTACTTATAAAGTAGTAATAAAGAGCCACATTACTTATAAAGTAGTAATAAAGAGCCACTTAACAACAATTACTTATAAAGTAGTAATAAAGAGCCACTTTAACAACAATTACTTATAAAGTAGTAATAAAGGCCCACTTAACAACCATTACTTATAAAGTAGTAATAAAGAGCCACATTACTTATAAAGTAGTAATAAAGAGCCACTTAACAACAATTACTTAAGTAGTAATAAAGAGCCACTTAACAACAATACTTATAAAGGAGTAATAAAGAGCCACTTAACAACAATTACTTATAAAGTAGTAATAAAGAGCCACTTTAACAACAATTACTTATAAAGTAGTAATAAAAAGCCACTTAACAACCATTACTTATAAAGTAGTAATAAAGAGCCACTTAACAACCATTACTTATAAAGTAGTAATAAAGGCCCACTTAACAACCATTACTTATAAAGTAGTAATAAAGGCCCACTTAACAACAATTACTTATAAAGTAGTAATAAAGGCCCACTTAACAACAATTACTTATAAAGTAGTAATAAAGAGCCACATTACTTATAAAGTAGTAATAAAGGCCCACTTAACAACCATTACTTATAAAGTAGTAATAAAGGCCCACTTAACAAGCAATTCGACATCTATAAGCATAAGCGACTAATCAATACATCAGCAATGTGCACCATATTTACTGGCCTGTCTTGTTGATCTGCTGACGATGTGTGAATCAATTTTTTTCCATGTATGAAAGCGACAATGAGTACATTGTATTAGAGCGGCTCGGCTCGTGCCAGTGTGTCATGATCATTTGCATTTCGTTGATCGTTATCATTGCCCCATTTTGGTTTGTTAAGTACAAGTGTTTTGTATGTATGTATGTATAATTTCATGTTTGTTTAATAGAATGTATAAAACATATACATTGTATTGAATATAGTTTGTCATACATTATAATCAATGGAATTCGAAATGCATTCTATTGACTAGTGCTTGATGTAATGAGAACAGGTGGGTCTCATTGTCTACCTACTAGACAGCTATCTTACATCTTGTTAAAGGCGCGATGTACATCAAAAGGTACACACCTCTCAAGAATATATTCAAATAAAATACTTGCCTAACAATTCGAATTGCATTAGCACTTGAGTTTTCTTTATCAACACTAACAACCAGATTAGATGGTTAAACTTTTCAATCGCATTATTAAATTATCGAGAGTAAAATACCTGTAGGAATTTCTGTCCGGGGGGAGATGAACCTTCCCTCCATTCCTCCCTCCCAACAAACTAGATAAATATAAATATATTGAAGAGATGTTGTGATAACTAAGTAAGCAGTCATTAATTATCTCAAGGAAATACAAATTCAGTCTCTTAGCAATTTTAACATTTATTTGATGGAGACAGAATCTTTTTAATCTTAGTGAGTTTAGCTTGATCTTAAATGATTTGAGATTATTTCAGCCAAATTTAGTTTAATTTCAGTTAGTTAGTCTTATATTACTGAGTTTGGTTTGATCTTAAATGATTATTTCAGCCAAATTTAGTTTAACTTCAGTTAGTTAGTCTTATATTACTGAGTTTGGTTTGATCTTAAATGATTATTTCAGCCAAATTTGGTTTAACTTCAGTTAGTTAGTCTTATATTAGTGAGTTTGGTTTGATTTCGTTGAGTTTGGTTGATTTCGTTGAGTTTGGTTTGATTTCGTTGAGTTTGGTTTGATTTTACATGAGTTTCATGTACTCTCAATCATTTTGAAATGTGCGGTTTCACTTAGATGGACGAATCTCAATTGAGTTAGATTTGAGATCAGTGAGATTGGTTGGCTTTCATTGACTGGTTAATCGCAGTTCATTGAGTTTGGTAGAGCTCAGTAACAATGGTTTGCTTTCATTGACCGGTTAATCACAGTTCATTGAGTTTGGTAGAGCTCAGTAACAATGGTTTGCTTTCATTGACCGGTTAATCACAGTTCATTGAGTTTGGTAGAGCTCAGTAACAATGGTTTGAGTTCAGTGAGTTAGGCTGGATCTAACCTTTATATCTTTATAACTTTTATATCTTTATAACTTTTATATCTTTAATACTTTTATATCTTTATAACTTTTATATCTTTATAACTTCCAGTTTTCGTCCTCAATCTACGTCAACGCTGAAGGTATTACACGAACAACTGTGAAGAGTACGATCCTACCCAATGGAAAAGTCCGTTAACAGTTAGCCCTACTAGTTATAGTAGCCATGACTCAAATCATCTTTGTCACATTCCTTTATATTCCCCTCTAGAATGATGTGTCTATTGCATTCCAGTACACTGTACCCGCATTCACTGCAGCCCAGGACTCTCCATTCCCTCGGTATCATGAATACTGCAAAGCCTATCCTCTAAACAGACGAAGTCCTCTCACAGCCCACGCCTAATACATAAGCTCTTCATGTAAATCAGTTTACAAATTGGAGATATGGAGATTTTTTTTTACCACACAAGAACAATAGCACACACACACGGACCGTAAAACAATCAAAGGCGAGTTACAACAAACATCTAGAAAAGAAGCATACTAAAAGCAACGTAATCATTCGCAATATATGGTCCTCCCCCTTGCCAATAAGTTTGATGGCAATTCTTGGCTTGACAGTTTATTACCCAACTCGAAAGGGGCGAAGGAAATTAATATTCCACTGCCAGGCTCCCTGTATGCATGACTGCACAAAGGCCGTCTCATTCCGAATCTTTAAATGCCAATTAATGCAACGGATTCCTCCTTGAAACTGGGACACGTCCCGTTTTCTTCCAACGGTGACAAATATCAGTACATTACAGTGTATTCGAATATATAAATTCATGGATACTTTCTGTACTGACCGTGTGACGTCATTTAGTTGTAATATAATTTTGATTCAGAAATAAACGAGAACCAAGAATAGGAATGTACACAGGCTTCTACTTAGAGTGTTTCTGACTGGCACGTGGGACAATTGCCAAGAAGGGTTGAGATGAGGAGCATTTAATGCTCTTAGCAATCCGTACTTAATTCCTTACTCCAGCGTCCAATTTTGCACGCTGTGCGCTAACATGAGATCACTGGACATGGTAACAAAGATAAGCCGTTACACTAAACTCGTCAGATCTCTCTCGGCTCTGATCAACATTTTCTACATGGTTCTTTCCTGTGTTATCTACAGACATTTTATTATTCTAGATCTCTCGGCTCTGATCAACATTTTCTACATGGTTCTTTCCTGTGTGACAACAGTCGTTTGTAGCAGATGAGATAAAATTTGTTTGTAATACATGTCATTTCAAACATTGTTTTGAGCGCCCACACAACATATATTCAGCATCGCACACTATATTGCAGATTCACTGAGGCAAAGCGTGGTTATTCAGTGACGACTCTATATGGACATCACTGCATACAATCTGTCGTGGCTATTCAGTGACTCTATATGGACATCACTGCATACAATCTGTCGTGCGTCATTCGCATCCAGCCCACGAACCCCCTCCTAATGGAAATCAGTCCTCATTTTTGCTCGGATAAACGTTGCCAGTAACTGTACTTACACATTCTCTCTCATCCAGCCCACAAACTCTTTCCTAATGGAGTACCTGTCTCCATTCTTGCTCGGTTAAAGCTTCCTGTAGCCCACAAGCTCTCTCCTAATGGAGTATCAGTCTCCATTCCTGGCCAAATCTCTCCCGCTCGGGCAAAGTGAGCCGCTAATTGTACTTACACACTCACATAATCGAGTTAAATATATATTCATGCATTACTATATTATTACTATATATATATATATTACTCACTGACTGACAAAGTGCAAGGTATCATACACATACTGTTTGTTAGAGACTGATATATGCAAGTTAACTGTAAACACACACTTTGATTGATATGTGCATATGTAAGACATTAACTGTATTTACACACACACACACACACACACACACACACACACACACACACACACACGCACGCATACACACATACACATACACACATACACACACATACACACACACACACATACACACACACACACACACACACACATACAAGCGTTATCGAAACCCATGCTAGTTGTTGTCCCCAAGAGAGCTCTCCAGTGCCAGAAGATGATAAGGTTCTATAGGCAATTGGGCACCTAGGGATCCAGATATTCATCTGCTGGTCTGTCGTTTGTCTAGCGACTGGTGACGTGTGAAGAGAGTGAAACAATTCATTTGTAGATGATATTGACTGCCAGGAGAGTGCGAAATCGCTCTTGAAAAAAACAGTTCCAAGCTGCCCGGCTCGCATGATCACACGCAGACGGGAGTTTACACCCGTCAAGCCAGGGTCGTGATTTACTATTCAGACAAGTAAACCCACACAAGTATACAATCCCCTCAGGTTCATCGCTGACCACAGCAGGGCAATTCCGGACAATGTCTATCATCATGATGGGAGAAAGGAAAAGGGGAATAAATACAGTTGATATATAGATCGACAGACAGAAGAACGGACGGATAAATAGATAGATAGATAGATAACTAGTCTAACATATTACATATCTAGCCGACAACAATAGTTCTAATTTAACTTAACACATAACTAGCCAACATCAATTGCACTAGTTTAACTTGCTGCCGCATAATTAGCTGACAATAATAGCACTAGTTTAACTTCGTGTCACGTAACTAGTCGACAATAATAGTGCTAGTTTAACTTCTAGAATTAAACTGTCATTGAAATAAATCTACTTCTCAGATACTCAGATGTAAATCATTTGAACTAAGACATTGGGCTTTTGACATTCCTATTCTGACTTATTTAGAAAACGATGCTGAGTTATTTGGACTCAGATCCTAAGTCATTCGTACTAAGATCCTAAGTCATTCGTACTAAGATCCTAAGTCATTCGTACTAAGATGCTAAGTCTTTCGCTCATATCTTAATTTATTTTGACGCATAGTCTAATTCATTTTGACTAAAAGTATTAAGTCATTATACCTAAAATGATGAGTCACTTGAACTGGATAATAAGTTAATGTAAACTCTAATTTTAAGTCATTTAGACATATCCTAAGTCATTTTAATATACGTCCTTTTGGAGTCATTTCGAGTCGCATAGAATCGCTGCCTCACCTACCCCCCCCCCCCTTCTCTCTCTAAAAAAAAATAACTGATAAATAAATGCACAAATAAAAATCAGCAGAACGAACAAAATTCCCATACAGACTCCAAAGCTCCAGGGACGCCAGTTATGTACGGGTGAGAACGACAGAAGAAAAGTAAATCAGAACCCATTCCACAGTACGCTCCAAATGGAAGTACATGTAGTTGCGCGCTGGCTTGTGGTCGATATGTGACGTTCACATCTAGCTTTCTTCAGCGTAGTGACGAGTGAAGGCGACGTGTGTGCCTAGCGACATAAACATTTCAACCGCTAGTGGCCGCGTCCTGACTTCAGCGGCCGTTTTCTTGTGGCGGTTATTCAAGCACCGGAAACTAACAAAACTAAATCTATTTTTTTTAAAATAAAAAAACAAACAAATAAACAAAACAAAATAAAATAAACACAAACTCAAACGAGAAACCTCCTAATAACAAATAGACAAGAGATAGACGAATTCCACCCATCCTACAGAACGAACAGGGTAGACATTACATCGACAAATCCGCCGACAAAACGCAGAGACGATAGACAAAACATAGACTAACCTCACCCACCATACAAAACTCACACACAATAGACAAAACATAGACTAATACGCCAACTGCATTGGATCGTTATTTGTAACCCTTTCCAACCAGTCATCTCATCTTACTAACATTCTGCCAACCAATCTGTTCTCTACTTCACCATCTCACATTCTGCCAACCAATCTGTTCCCTACTTTACCACCTCACATTCTGCCAACCAATCTGTTCCCTACTTCACAATCTCACATTCTGCCAACCAATCTGTTCCCTACTTTACCACCTCACATTCTGCCAACCAATCTGTTCCCTACTTCACCATCTCACATTCTGCCAACCAAGCTGTTCCCTACTTCACCATCTCACATTCTGCCAACCAATCTGTTCCCTACTTCACCATTCGTCTTCAACTCCCTCAGGTAGGAGAAGAAATATTACAAGAGAAATGCAAAGGACAGGGAAAATCTAGACAGAAAATGAAAATGCTTAAAAGAAAGAAAATTTTATCTTGAAAGATAAAACAAATTATGAAAATTTGCAGGTTTAAAACTAAATGAGTTGTAACAGGTAAAGATATCATCATTACAATTGGATTTTCCGTTATTCCTGTTGCTTATGAAGCCATATTATATTCTTTGTAAAGCATATAGTTCTATGATGTAGATTTTATATCTATCGCTTAAGGAGCTATATCCTATAGTTTTTCTGTAGCCATATCCTGTTACTCGAGAAATCATCTCTTAATATCTATGGGGCCACGTTCCAATTGTTATAGAGCCAGTTGTGAAGCCATATACTAATTATTATAGCACATATCCTCATATTATAACAGTTTTAGAGCCATTTCCTAAAATAACTCCTTTCTGGTACGATTCTTGATCATCGATGAAGTCGATTATTGAAGGGGTCTGTATATGTCCACATATTTAGTATCTACTCAACAAACGGAAACATGATACATCAGTGTCAAATCAAATGTCTACTCAATCAGCAAAAGCAAGGTACAGCAGTGTCTGGTGTTTACTCAACAAATGGAAACTAGATACAACGGTGTCTAGTCATGTGTCTGTGCCATAAAAGGAAACTGGTCTAGGCAAGCATCTACTCAACAAAAGGAAACTAAGTATATCTCCGATGTTGATCGGATAATTTATAAATATACATATGTTACAAAAATTCAAGTATATTATAGTTCATGGCACTTACAAAAAATAACAGAATGTAAATGTTACAGAATTGGTACACACATTCCTAGTGCAAATGTCAGACTGTCACATGTCCAGTTTTCATTTTACCACCCTGTCCTAATTTAAGCATTAATCATCAATATTAATTTATGGATAATCCTTAGCATTAGCCACAGCCAGACTTGCCTAACTTATCTCTCTTTCAAATACCACAATTTCAGCTTGATTGTTCATGACACCTAGTCAGATAAGTTAGTTGACTTCTTTGCCAACAATGTTATCTCCCCTTTTTTATAGATTAATAAATATAATTCTTTATTCCTCTATTCATGGCTCGGCCCACAGTAGGCATCTTGGTCATTACATGGACTTATGTAATAACATAGAGAGATAACAGCTTAAGAAAATTAACAATAAAATTAAATTTGAAAACAAGAAAATGAACAAAATGATTTCCGCGAATACAGAGCGGTATTGCATGATCTGGTAAGTCACTTTACTGTCCACATCATGAAAATCTATTTTGACTGTCTTTTAGACTTAGCTTGATTGAACACTGTATTGCTGTCATCCACTGACATATGCTGACATCACGTGACCTTTAGTAACCCCTCGCAGTTCAACAGGTTATAAGGATTCAGCATGATGCACACTCGCTCACTGTAGGTCTGGACTCCAGCATGCTTTAACAATGTTGGATTTCCAGCGAGTAGCATTCAGGAGTCAAGGTCAAGGTTATGAGGTGAACTCAGGACCGGCTGGAATATACAGTTATTTATATTACAGCTTCGTGTGTGATAATGACTTTTATGGGCTTTACGGCAGCAGCGATAATCACTCTTTACAATCTTCACTAATTCACAAGTTACATTACATGAAAATTCAAATATATAAAATCTTTACAATATATATTTCTTTCATTACTCCATAGTTGCTCATAATACAATTTAGCTAGTGACCATGTGGTGCGTGTTAACTCTCCCGTGATAACAATTAATCAACGGTAATAAAATTACATGCATGTGGCATTTCTCACCACATTTACAAATGTAATATTGCTGTGCCACTTAGCTTCTGCAGGAAATGTATTAACATTAGCAGCATTAAAATTCACAAGAATATTCTACACAATACAAAATACATAGAATTAATTCAACAAGAAAGAATTTTGATTTAGAGAAATCAAGGTATTACCACTATGTGTTTTCTTATAGGCGCGGTCATAAGCGATGGACGCGGCTCTCTATTTTACCCCTGTAGGTCGGGTGCAATGCAGTATAGGCGTCTGACACAGCCAACCCATTCAAGTGGTTTTATCAATGAAATGAAGGTCAACTAACATCTTAAGGCTACGTCATTGCCCGGTAAGCAAATGACCATACATAGATAGTTAGTATCCGATTTTGGGCGTGACCTTCACCTATGATCTAACTTACTTTCCCCAAACTCATAAACAAGTCTTTCCACAGCCTTTAAGCTTTAATCCTGAATGGAAGTTTCTCAATGGACACGTCAGGTTGTGGAAAAACCCATATAAAAGAAACAGTTAATAATATGAAAAAGGTTATTAAAATTACATAATTTGTTTTAATATATCTTCACACAGACAACAGTTTGAATATCCGGACAGTGTAACAATAATCTTTGTTTCTTATGACCAGCGGATGATGAAAGAAGCAAAATTTATAAATAAGAAGTGACTACCTATTCGTGTGTTTTACTGAAACAAAATAATTTTTATGATTTCTCTTTCGTATGGATGACACGCTAAATCTAGATATTATTAAGTATTTTGAAAATGAACAAGATATAGTCTATAGTAATCCAGTCAGAGAGAGATGAGATATAGTCTATAGTAGTCCAGTCAGAGATAGATGAGATATAGTCTATTGTAGTCCAGTCAGAGAGAGGTGCATTGTTGTCCAGTCAGAGTGAAATCTATTTCAGTCCAGTTAGAGAGAGGTGTATTGTAATCCAGTCAGAGAAAGGTGTATTGTAATCCAGTCTGAGAAAGGTGTATTGTAATCCAGTCTGAGAAATGTGTATTGTAATCCAGTCTGAGAAAGGTGTATTGTAATCCAGTCTGATAAAGGTGTATTGTAATCCAGTCTGATAAAGGTGTATTATAATCCAGTCTGAGAAGGTGTGTTGTAATCCAGTCTGATAAAGGTGTATTGTAATCCAGTCTGATAAAGTTGTATTGTAATCCAGTCTGAGAAGTGTGTTGTAATCCAGTCTGAGAAAGGTGTATTGTATTTAACGAGAAGTGAATTGTAGTCTATTTAAGAAAAGGTGCAGTGCACTCAAGTTAGAAAAAGGTGTTATTGCAGCATATTGTATGTGATACGTATACGTCACTTGAACAGTGGCTTTTTGTCCACCCTAGTGCTAGAGGAACTGGAAACAATACAGTGGCTTTTTGTCCACCCTAGTGCTAGAGGGACTGGAAACAATACAGCCGCGCTCCTGACATCGATTGATTGAGTTCACTGTGTGTATAAATAAATATATATTTCACATCTCTTGGGCATCAATCCATGTGACATTTTGAGACAAAGAACACAGTCGGATGAAGATCGATGAGTGTTCCAAAAGAAGACTTAACGTCACCAAGGAGCGCACAGCACTTTCTTTCTTCTATTTGCAATTACTGAAACCACTTTGTGCGTTCACTTCAGTAATTCAGTGTGCTCACTGACTTCCGAGTAAACCATTCAACAGCCGATGTAAAAGTTTAGATAGAAAGATAAATAGATAGATAGATAGACAGACAGACAGACAGACGGACTACCAGATGTAAAGATAGATTTTACATAGCAAATAGACTAATTGAGAAAGAAGCAAAATAGACTGTATTGCACGTCAATAGAGCAGCACAGAGAAATTTCCTTTGTTAAATGCCTGACAATGTCAGACTTTTTGCACATCACAAAAATAATGTGACATAGCACAAGATGCATTACTTGAGTATTGTTCACACAGCTATGATGAATACGGTTGTAATAATCACGATGTATCAGCGATATCTTTAATTTGTAGGTATTCTTGTTTCTGTATTGTAAGTACCAGTCTTTAATTTGTAGGTATTCTTGTTTCTGTATTGTAAGTACCAGTCTTTAATTTGTAGATATTCTTGTTTCTGTATTGTAAGTACCAGTCTTTAATTTGTAGGTATTCTTGTTTCTGTATTGTAAGTACCAGTCTTTAATTTGTAGGTATTCTTGTTTCTGTATTGTAAGTACCAGTCTTTAATTTGTAGGTATTCTTGTTTCTGTATTGTAAGTACCAGTCTTTAATTTGTAGGTATTCTTGTTTCTGTATTGTAAGTACCAGTCTTTAATTTGTAGGTATTCTTGTTTCTGTATTGTAAGTACCAGTCTTCATTACCAGTCACTCTGTTTCTTTTTCCCGTCAGATTAGTAATGGAGATTTGTACTTAGAATACAGAATCAGATCTTCTCTCAAGTTCTTTATGACAAGAACTTGTTCCCAGGCTGCACAATGTCACAATGCATTGCTGCATTCATGTCACAGTCATGATGTATGTTGATGAATCTGACGTAAAATTGCAGGAAATGGATCATCGCACGTAATGGATCAAGTCAGCCAAACCTATCTTATACTGAGAAAAGGTTTTACCAACATTTCTGTGTGTCTATAACTATAATGATATTCTTTTGTCTGTCTGCTTGTTTGATCAAAATTTACTGGACTGATTTTGATCAGACTTTTCTTTTGTTGTATACCTTAGTGCCCTAATATCAAGACTGGCTATAGAACATCAGCTATCTGTTGTATACCTTAGTGCCCTAATATCAAGACTGGCTTATAACATCAGGCTATCTGTTGTATACCTTAGTGCCCTAATATCAAGACTGGTTTATAACATCAGGCTATCTGTTGTATACCTTAGTGCCCTAATATCAAGACTGGCTATATAACATCAGGCTATCTGTTGTATATCTTAGTGCCCTAATATCAAGACTGGCTATAGAACATCAGGCTATCTGTTGTATATCTTAGTGCCCTAATATCAAGACTGGCTATACAACATCAGGCTATCTGTTGTATACCTTAGTGCCCTAATATCAAGACTGGCTATATAACATCAGGCTATCTGTTGTATACCTTAGTGCCCTAATATCAAGACTGGCTATATAACATCAGGCTATCCCATAAGCAAACTCGCCACTGGCGTAAAACTACAAGAATAGAAAAGCTCTTGCGCACGGGCTAAGGCTTGAAAATGGTGGCCTGGCAAAGACCACTCCTATATTGCTCTGACCTCCGTGCATTGAGAGATTCACCTTCTCACATGAACAGCTCCACATCGCCAGCTCCAGGGTCAGCAGCAGAGTCAATTTCTTCATTTGCATCCCAGACAACGAGACTCAATATTGTACACAAAGAAGCCCTTAGATCAACATTTGTAAATTAATATAAAAAAATTTAGTTTACAGTCTGCAGTCTGCTATTACTTTAATGTACATATCAAATTCAAAACGAAATTTCAATCTGTCTTTAAAATTAAACCAATTGGCATACTAACGCTTCAGATTTCCATGACACTTAACTCTAAAACAAGCACAGTTATCTGTTTTTGAAATCCTGTAGTATGGTTCTTACATGGCGATTCAAAAATATTATAAAATAATATTACTTTAAGCCACATATTCTGAAAACATGACATTTATCCAAGTGAAGCTGAGGGCAAAAGCTAATAATCTATATTTATAATTTTTATTTATTGAAAATCATTTTTATTTGATCAAATGCACTTTGACTAAGTGTTTTAACATTTCAATGTTAAGGAAGTAATTAAAATAGTGTTTCTATCACGAACCATACAAACAGGGATCAAAGTATGGAAATAAAATGTGTAAGGTTATAGATTTCTGGTGTTGCTCTGATAATTAATTACACTGAATATCACTAGAAAAATGTGTAAGGTTATAGATTTCTGGTGTTGCTCTGATAATTACACTGAATATCACTAGAAAAATGTGTAAGGTTATAGATTTCTGGTGTTGCTCTGATAATTACACTGAATATCACTAGAAAAATGTGCAGTTAAAATAAGTCAACAGGCTGTCTTGCAATTTTAAAAAAAATCTTGTTACATTTTCACATTGGGGAAGATTCTCGTGTTCGATGCAGTTTATCTCTGTGACTTCAGACCACATCTCTAGTGCTTTATTCAGTTTATCTCTGCTACTTCAGACCACATCTTTAGTGCTTTATTCAGTTTATCTCTGTGACTTCAGACCACATCTTTAGTGCTCCATTCAATTTTTGGACCCATGTCTAGAGTTAGGTGCACTTTTTCTCATTTCTACAGTTCGATATTTATTTCTCATGCTGCTGGAACCCTTCTCTACTGCTCCATGTAGTTTATTTGTCATACTTCTAGAACCCTTCTCTACTTCTCCATGTAGTTTATTTGTCATACAACTAGACCACTCCACTGCTCCATGTAGTTTATTTGTCATATTTCTAGATTCTCTATATAGTTAGATGGTGTTTTACTTCTCGTGCCTCTAGACTCTTAATCCGCTTTTCATCCTTGTTCTGAGCACTTTTATATTTTTTTAAAAAAAATATCACGCTTCCAAATTCATGTCTCTTAATCTGTGATTTTCACGTTTCTTGTAAACCTACAAGGCTCATCTCTTATTTTTTTCAACCCCTTTATCATGTAAACACATTGCTGTGGAATCTCTCTGATCTGTCAGATAACTGTCAGAGTCTTGATCTGTCCCGTATTATTATTTAAAATTTGTTATGTTTTCTTTTGCTTTTTACTTTACCTAATGTTTGATGTATTCTAATTTGTTTCTTAATTTTCTTTTGCTGGAATCTATTTGTCTAGTAGATGCAGTAAGAGTAGTTGATGCTGTTCTTGTTGCAATAGTTGAAACATTTAATTGTAATATTGTTTAATTTGAATAATTTAATTATTTTTCAAATTCTATTTGTTCCGGAAGGGTAATTGATGAAACTTCTTTTTTCAATTGTTAGTGCATGAATGTAGTCCGCCAGGCATCATCTCTTGAATGCTCTCCCCTAGATTGTTTAGTGGAGTGTATTATTGAAATCTTTAATGATCTCCCTAGACTGTACAGTGACAATGTATTACTGAAGTCTTTAATGATCTCTCATAGAATGTATAGTGTCAATGTATTATTGAAGTCTTTAATGATCTCCCCTAGATTGTAGAGTGACAGTGTCAGTGTATTATTGAAGTCTTTAATGATCTCCCCTAGATTGTAGAGTGACAATGTATTACTGAAGTCTTTAATGATCTCTCATAGAATGTATAGTGTCAGTGTATTATTGTAGACTTTAATGATCTCTAAATTTTTTGGTGGCAGTGTATTATTGTAGTCTTTAATGCTCTCCCTTAGATTGCACAGTGGCAGTGTATTATTGTAGTCTTTAATGCTCTCCCTTAGATTGCACAGTGGCAGTGTATTATTGTAGTCTTTAATGCTCTCCCTTAGATTGCATAGTGGAAGTATATTATTGTAGTCTGTAATGGTCTCCCATAGATTTTATAGTATTCTTTAATGATCTCCTCTAGACTATATAGTGACAGTATGTTATTGTAGTCTTTAATGCTCTCCCCTAGATTCTAGAGTGGTAGTGTATTGTTGTATTCTTTAAAGCTCTCCCTTACGTGTTTATGCATGTGTGGTTTTTCCACTATAATTTACTTTACTATAGATTTAATTTCTTTTTTTAAATCACGGTTGAATAAAGCCTAATTCTGGTGTGTAAGTACGTACGTGAATTTGTTCAAGGCCTCTTTGAGCCGAGAGCTAGTTCGAACGGATTAGGTTTAACCCCCCATCCTACATTTTCAGGGAATCAAATACAGATGACAACCATTATAAGACGCCAAATGTTTTGTGTGCCAGTAAGCAAAGTGTTGCCATAACTAAGACTAGAAATGACATACCTAAAGTAGGACCAATCTTATGCAGCCACACTTAGACTTGCGTGTCTCCTAATTCTTTCACAGATTCCACGGACATCTTTCATCCGAGATAAGGGAGGTAACAGGGTTTGTAAAACGTCTTACCCAGATGACAGACGTATGTGGAATCAAGTCAAAGTGTGGCTGTCACATTAGGAGACACGCAAATGTGAGGACTGTAACCCGGTTTGTCTGTTAGTATTTTTCATTGTCTCATTTCGTGATTTGAAATATTTAATTAAATGTTTTATTAATGCCATATGATTAAACTACTCGTGTGTAAAATGCTTAAAGTGATTAGCACTCTACTGAAGATCACGTAATTCATGTGTAAAATTGATCTTTGCTGACTGGTTGGTGCAAACTTTGCTAATGTTCGTCGCCACATTGCATGTAAATATATTTTGAAGGGAAGTCTTTTGGATGTTATGATTATGAACGGCAGAGTTCATATCCTATAATTGTCTAGACATATTAAGTGACAAACCATTAATATATTATTATGCTTTTCCAGAGTGATAAACCATTAATATATTATTATGCTTTTCCAGAGTGATAAACCACTAATATATTATTATGATTTTCAGAGAAATAAGCCATTAATATATTATTATAATTTTCCAGAGTGCAAACCCACTAATATATTATTATAATTTTCCAGAGTGCAAACCCACTAATATATTATTATGGGTTTCCAGATCTTACATTGCCAATTAATCAGAAAAAATGATTAGTAGAAGTACAACTTTTATAGACCAGTGTGGAATATCTATTGAGAGAAGAAGTAGAAGTACAACTTTTATAGACCAGTGTGGAATATCTATTGAGAGAAGAAGTACCCAGGTTATCCTCAGCTAATCAGTACTCTACAGTGTGAGCAGGGAAATGTGGGAATGACAGTAAAATGCATGAAAAGACTATTACAGCATTACTTAAACAAGGTTATGTAGAAACTATTATTGCTTATCTCTAATAACTCCATTTCTCTTCTCTGATAAAAACTATTATTGCTTATCTCTAAAAACTCCATTTCTCTTCTCTGATAAGTACTATCCTGTGATTTGTAGTCACACTGATCTGTTGAATTGTATTTTAGGATATGCGACTGTATAGGTATTAATTATTCAAAAGTGGTTTCATGGAAATATTGATCAAGTAATCTTTTTCATTGTATTTGTTATATGTATAGTTATTATTTTTAAATTTATTGACCTTCTTACACATATTGATAATCTTATGCTGGAGAAGAAAGTTGGTGGATAAGGGCTCACTAAATATAGATTAAAGGACGGATTTATCTTCTCCTTTTGTAAGACGTTTTCCACCTATGGAAATATTGTGTGACGGTAAATGTTTGTCTTTAATGTTGTGGAAGAGAGAGAACGTTTAAAGCCCCTGCATATCCGCCAAGTGAGAGAGACGAGTGGTGTCTGCTGGAGAATTATGAATAACATAAATTAAGATTCTCATTAGTTGTAATTAGTTATGGATGATTAATTAATTAATAATAATAATAATAACCATTAACTAGGTGGCGTTGGCGTCACACTTGTTGTTCAGTCTTTCCATGCTAAGATTTTGGAGAACAGCAGCAGACGAGAGACAGTGCTTCAATTATTTACTGTAAACTGGTGTGTATTTTGCTAACTGTCTGCTAACAATTTTTAAAATCATTTACTGTAATCAGTAATCGGGTTTGTATTTGTTGCCTTGGCGATTTAAGTCTTGCTACCTTGATGATAGCAGTGTGCAATATTCATGCTCCACACTCATGTATCTCGTCCCGTAATTTTTCATTACTTCCAAATCCCATACTTGTGCTATACCCCAGTTACTTCCGAACCCTGTGTTACATCCCGCACTTTCTGAACCCCTGTACTTTATTCTGTAGTTTTCATTATTTTTGAACCCCTGTACTTTATTCTGTAGTTTTCATTAATTTTGAACCCCTGTGCTTTATTCTGTAGTTTTCATTAATTTTGAACCCCTGTGCTTTATTCTGTAGTTTTCATTATTTTTGAACCCCTGTGCTTTATTCTGCAGTTTTCATTAATTTTGAACCCCTGTGCTTTATTCTATAGTTTTCATTATTTTTGAACCCGTGTGCTATATCTCTGTACATCCGAACCCCTGTACTTTACCCCGAACTTCTCATTACCTCTGTACCCGTGTGCCATACCCTGTAATATTCACTGTTTCCAGACGCTAAAGTTTGAATAAACCACCTATGTGACCGTTATGCAAACTCTTGGAACAATTATTCACCTTCAGAATGACCGCTTTGCAGATATTAACAGTATCACACACCTTGACTCTACGTACCTAATCAATATCATTATTACCTGTACCTAATCGATAACCTTTTGTTACCTGTATCTAATCGATAACCTTTTGTTACCCGTATCTAATCAATATCCTTTTGTTACCTGTTTTAATCGACATCCTTTTGCCGTCTGCTTTGATAATTAAAACTGCTTGGTCGCTAGGACAACTAGATGGCAAACACAGCCGACGTATTATATTTCTTGCAACTATGATTAGCGGGGCCTGGGAGCGGAGATATTTAAAATAAAGTCATTTGTAGCTAATGGAGTGTGAGAGAGGAAGCAGAAAAACAAGTCAATGTATTTAATGAAGCGTGAAAAAGGAAGCAATAAGAACAAGTCAAAGTGCTTAGTGGAGCGTGAGAGAGTTAACATCAAAAGATCAAGTCAGTTGGGCTTAAGAGAGGAGGTATTAAAGTCAGTTTTGGCTAGCGAAGTGTGAGAGTTAAGGTATTAAATTTAACTGTGATGGTAACAGGCTATGAGAAGAGAGGTATTAAACTAAAGTATGGGTGAGATATAGGAGGAATTAATGTTAATTGTTTAATGGGAGATGATAGAGGAGTTTTTAAGTTGAGTATAGATAATGTGAAAAATATTTTGAAGAGCAGAGATTTTTAATATGTAAATATTGATTATTACACATCATTTTAATTTTCATCAATTAATTTTCTTCCTTAACAATTATGCAAGTGTGAGCGTTATATAAGTGAAGAGTAAGTTGTGAAAACAGAACTTTTCATGGAGCGTTACATTAATACGTTCAAAGAGGAAATAGATTAGCCAGGTGACACTGACTCGCAGAATAAGTTTAGCCAGGTGACACTGACTGGTAGAGTAAGATTGGCCAGGTGACACTGACTGGCAGAATAAGTTTAGCCAGGTGACACTGACTGGCAGAGTAAGATTAGCCAGGTGACCTCTAGGCTAGACTAAGCAGGTGTTAGTTAATGGAGGGTAGACTAGACATGGGCATGACTTGAAGACAGGTAAGGCTGGTTGATAATTATTAACAGAATAGGTTGGACTTGCAAGTTAACCAATGACCTAAGACCGATTACTAACATTGTCCAACCAGAGCAAACTAGAATTCTATAGTAGGGGCAGGTATATTGTGGAAATCACTCATTCTTAAACTTGATACTTTAAAGCACTCTGTTAGAATCCAAATTTGGAACACTTGGAAAAATTACAGTTAGAGTTGTTAGCAAACTTAGAAAACTGGTATTGTTAAATATCATTTAAGTTTTGGTTTGTTTAGGAGACAAACATTGTAGAATCATGTAGATACTTTTTTTTTAATAAAAAAACAGAATGATTAGAATTATTGGAAGGAATCATGTATCTATAAATATATACTGACTATGAGAAAGGATAATGTTAATGTTTAAATTTCGCTGTACTCTAAATTCCTTGTAGTGTTTCATAACGTAAGTACATGCCACGATCATGCATGACGGTCTTGAAAATAATTTTTTTTTTAATGAGGCATAAGATGGAGAAAAACTTTTAGTAGAGATAGAAAGACAGTCAATAAAAATAGATTTTATCTAAAAGTGGAAAGTAATACTTTTATTGTTGGAGCATGAAGCAACGGCATTCTTTTCGAGCTCTTTTCTGGCCGCTTCATTTGTCGAACTTCACCTTTTTTTTTTTTTTGCCGTGTATATATTTGATAAGAATTTATTTACTTTATCTTTTATGAAATTTTTGCTAAATTTCTTTAACATTTTGCACTACGAGTGGGGCCAAGTGTATGACGTAAAAATCGGACAAATGAAAGTTAAAGCAAAATGTCTTGCTTCGCCAAAAGGAGCATTATTCCAGAACAGCGTTTACTCTGGAACTCAAGTATCCAGGTTAAACGACCGGGTGGGGAAATTTTTGATCAGCCACAGTTGATTGGACTTTGCACTTCTTTAACCATTTAGACTCAGTTTTCAGGAAGATGATTTTATATTAATTGAGGTGACTATAAATTACTCAGTCATCTTCGCAATAAAAAAACTGTCACAGATAGCGTGGAAAGAGAGAGAAAGGAATTAAAACCAATTGAGTCTTGTTAGAGGGACTTGAGAGTGGAGGTATTAAAATCACATTAACAATGATTAAATGAAAGAGTCTTACAGATGTGACATTAAAGATCAAGACAATTATGATTAGTGAATGTGAGAGAAAATAGATTATAAAAGTCAATTATGGATAGTGGGACATGACATAAATTATTTATGTTGTGTCCAGGTCAGTTGTAGCAGCGAGCAGGACATGACATATTATCTACTTTGTGTTCAGGTCTGTTGTAGTAGCGAGTAGGACATGACATATTATCTACTTTGTGTCCAGGTCAGTTGTAGCAGCGAGTAGGACATGACATATTATCTACTTTGTGTTCAGGTCAGTTGTAGCAGCGAGTAGGACATGACATATTATCTACTTTGTGTTCAGGTCAGTTGTAGTAGCGAGTAGGACATGACATATTATTACTTTGTGTTCAGGTCAGTTGTAGCAGCGAGTAGGACATGACATATTATTACTTTGTGTTCAGGTCAGTTGTAGTAGCGAGTAGGACATGACATATTATTACTTTGTGTTCAGGTCAGTTGTAGTAGCGAGTAGGACATATTATCTACTTTGTGTTCAGGTCAGTTGTAGTAGCGAGTAGGACATATTATCTACTTTGTGTTCAGGTCAGTTGTAGTAGCTACGCAAAATTTTATAGGGGATATACAATATATATATAGAAAGAGGGCTACACTATAACAACATATATATTGAAAAATATATACATGCATCCATCCAAGCATCCATACATATACAATCAATCAAAAATCCAGGTTAAGAGTTTATGACCTAACAGTTAGTAGAATTATTACTCATGTGTTAAAAGTCAACATTTATTTCAATATCTCGACACAGCACGAGATGGCCACTTCACCATGGAAACAAACTGACATTCATGTGAATGACGACTTTACATGGCGAAATGCAACACGCTTGTCATTTCTTGCGGCTTAAGCAGGAGGAATAATGCCAAACGTTTCTGCAGGCGACGTCATGGTCTTGTCAACTGTCAAACTTTCCGAACCAGTGAATACTTATTTATTTGCCCTGTGTGCACGGACCGGTAATCAGTGCAGCATAATGCGACAGGACAATAGGAATTCCAATGACGGGTTTTTCCACGTGAAAGGTTGGCATTACTTGAGCTCCAAGTGCAGTACACACTGTACACTCCACACACTGTACACTCCACACTACTGAACATATACTTCACTGCACTGCACACTGTACATACACTTCACTGCACTGCACACTGTACATACACTTCACTGCACTACACACTGTACATACACTTCACTGCACTACACACTGTACATACACTTCTCTGCACTACACGCGGTACATACACTTTAGTATAGACAGTTTCACGGTTCAGTAAGTATAGACAAATAACTAATTGCGAGAGGCAAACTTTCGCCCCTCAACAATCAGACTTAGAAAATAAAATAATTAAAAATTAAATACTCTCTCACTATAGCCAGTGGCAAATACAACGGAAAGACAATTCTACATCATTCTCTCACCAATCCCCCAACTCAATTCACACAACAGCTAAAATAAAACGCCAGTGGCAAATACAACGGAAAGACAATTCTATATCCTCTCACCAAAACCCCAACTCAATTCACACAACTGCTAAAATAAAACGCCAGTGAAAAATAAGCAAGAACACAATCGCATCCCGTCTGAAAAGAAATTGTCAAATATATATAATGGTGAACCATAAAATATACACAAAAGTGGAGTGTTGTAGATGAAAGTAATCCTATCCTAGCTAAAGATAAATGTCACAGAGAGATTAAAGATGAAAGTAATCTTACCTTAGCTAAAGACAAATGTCACAGACAGATTACAGATGAAACTTATCCTATCCTAGTTAAAGATAAATGCCAGATTAAAGATGAAAATAATCCTACCCTAACTAAAGATAAATGTCACAGACAGATTAAAGATGAAAGTAATCTTATCCTAGCTAAAGATAAATGACACAGACAAATTAAAGATGAAAGTAATCCTATCCTAGCTAAAGATAAATGACACAGACAAATTAAAGATGAAAGTAATCCTATCCTAGCTAAAGATAAATGACACAGACAAATTAAAGATGAAAGTAATCCTATCCTATATAACCTGAAATCTTGAGGCTCCGTCCAAGGATCACTCGGGACCAAGAGTTTGTTTTTAAATAAACATCACAATGGCTACTTTCAAACGTGATGGGAAACTGTCAGACGAAAGAGAAAATTAATGATATCTGTTAGAGCGTGTATGCAAAATATGAACATTCCAAAAGCTGTGACATTGGAATAGGTTCAAGTTAACATAACTCTATGGCAATTTCAAGATTTTTCATAGACTATTGACGAGTATATTGGTTGAAATGTTGTGAAAGGCAGTTGTTGAAAATCTCTACCGTGGCTGTCAGGAGATTGCAGGTCAGGGGTCAAGGTGCAATCAAAGTGACTTCTAATCATCGTTCAATTGATCTCTTATCGCTATCATATGGTATGGACAAAATTTGCTAATTGATCTGGCAAAGTGTCTTTGGAGATTACTTTCATATTCAATCTGTCCTTGGCAAAGTGTCTTTGGAGACTGTACTAGAAGCAGGGGAAATGATTTCTTGTCATTAATTTATCTGCGATGGAGAAGAACAGTTTACAAATGGTGCTTTCTCTGAATTTTGTACTGCAACAGATGGAGTTCGCTATATAATAATATTTGTAAAGTTATCTTTTTAACTGCTTGATATATTCCTTATGAATGATTAAACCTGGTGTTATTCACTGCTTTTGGGTTAGTGTCATTTTCCTTTGGCGCTGCGTCGCTAGTCACACACTGGTGAATCAGAAAGCAATTTTCCGCAGTGCAATACGGCCACTGGTTGTTGAGGCAACCTTATCAAACATAGAATGCAGTCACAGATGTAGCTGCTTAGCGGTGGGATTTTGCACAGTTGTCAGTTGAGATATAAAAAATGATTTGCTAAGGTCTGTTAAATTGAGCTTATGTTACGTGTGAAACTGTAAACTGTTAAGGACGAGCTACACACAGGTCAAGGCAACATGGGAAAGCCTATGTAAATTCACGAAAGACCGTAATATATATCTCAAAATCCCAAGGTCAAGTTCATACAGTATTAATATCATATGTGACCACGTCGTGGACTGACACATCGACAGAATGTTCTATATTGTGAAAAGATTTGATACATATGGGTCACTGGAACAGTCCTCGTGAGAGATGGAATCTCTTTGAATCGTTACACTGCCTCTAGCGGCATTACAGGATTCTAGAGAAATAGAAAATTATTGTAGAAAGAGACTTTTTTTTACTGGATAGAGATCGATAGGGGTACAAAAGAGTGACTGGCTGGTTTTAGTCTTATACCTGATTGAACCAGGTGAAAACAAGAATGGTCAAAACTGAAGGTAGATGTGAAAGTGATAGAATATAAATTACACATCCTGATAATGACAATATTACGCCGTCCAAGTGTAGAAACAGGAAATCAAGTCATCTCCTACCTATCAAGTGTCACATCTGCACATTTTCCTTTGTCTTCTTTCATACTGAGCTAAGTAAGATGCGTGACATCTGCATTGCTGTCATTGATGAAGTTGTAGATTTCTGTTACTACAACAGGCTGCATTGCTGTCATTGATGAAGTTGTAGATTTCTGTTACTACAACAGGCTGCATTGCTGTCGTTGATGAAGTTGTAGATTTCTGTTACTACAACAGGCTGCATTGCTGTCATTGATGAAGTTGTAGATTTCTATTACTACAACAGGCTGCATTGCTGTCGTTGATGAAGTTGTAGATTTCTGTTACTACCACAGGCTGCATTGGAGTAATTTTTATTTTAAATTGATGATTTTCGTTAGATTAATGAAGAAAAAAATAGTCAATAACGCTCTTTGGGTAATTGTTCCATGAGTTATGTACTTTAAATACTTTTGATTATCTTTAGAAATTATACAATGATCACATTAAAATATGGAATAATGAGCTGAGGACGTCATTAGTCACCAGTCAATAAATACGAAGGAATGAGTAAAGCCTAAAGCAACACCCACTACAATTAATTTTTTTGTCTCACTGAGTCGTTCTACTGTGAAAGATCTGTGCATGCCTGAATTATGCTAGCATTTGGCATTATAGAATGTAACAATACACAATAGATACATCTATTTATTGCACGAATGAAAATTCAGATTAATAAATATATAGAATAGTACGTTTGTTTTGTACTGTGTCATTGCTAACTAAACACATGCAAATGTAAGCTACAATAGGAATATGCTATTATCAGTAGCCTTGTGTACAATAACACTGATACAGAAGCAACAGAGTTTATCGGTTGACGATCTTACAATAATAATAAAGTACGATACACAAGCACAAGACGTGCTAGAATTGTTAAAAAAATAAAATATTTCTGTAATGTCTCGTTCATAGAAACGGAACAAATTATCACTGAACTCAGCATCATGAACATATCATACACATATAGTTTCAAGCTGAACTATATAAGGTTCAATTTTGATAACTGAACTGTACATGTAATAAAACTATTATACACAACTTTCAAACTAAGCTTCACAAGTAGTCATATTGATACTGAACAACATCTATTAAAATAAAACTATTAGACATATCTGCAAAATATATACAATTTATAAATCGAATTTCAATGTTGAACATTTATAAATTTTATATGATTCACAACTTTAAAAGTGAGCGACTTAAGTGGTCAACATTAACTTTAGGTACATAAGACACATAACTGTAAAATTATATTACAAAACTGAGTAGATTACATTTGAACTGCATGTCTATAATTAAACAATTGACAACATTACTATACAAATGAGCTACCAGGAATGACTATCTATTCTCGAACTCAAGCTACAGATCCAAACTAAAACAGTAGACACATAACTATAAAACAGTCAGATCCAAACCAAAACAGTAGACACACAACTATAAAACAGTCAGATCCAAACTGAAGCAATCGACAAACAACTATAAAACAGTCAGATCCAAACTAAAACAGTCGACACAAAACTATAAAACAGTCAGATCCAAACTAAAACAGTCGACACATAACTATAAAACAGTCAGATCCAAACTAAAACAGTCGACACATAACTATAAAACAGTCAGATCCAAACTAAAACAGTCAGATCCAAACTAAAACAGTCGACACATAACTATAAAACAGTCAGATCCAAACTAAAACAGTCGACACATAACTATAAAACAGTCAGATCCAAACTGAAGCAATCGACTAACAACTATAAAACAGTCAGAAGATGACTATAAAAAAACTGTCAATAAAGGACAGTCATAACAAATGAAATAAATGTACACATCTATTTTAAGATAGCGACACAAAAACATAAAACAGAACTACAAAAACGACCACCTTGACGTCGAATTACAGGTCACGTTAAGAAAATGCTAGACACAACTATAAAACTGGCTTCAACAAGGGCCAGCCCCAATATTGAGTCTAAGTACGGGTATTACAATTTTATTCCACGTTTCTTGTTTCATTGGAAACGACTGCTTTCTGTATTAGTTCTGTATCTGCATTCTTTAGCTGTCATCTTTGCTGAAATGTAGAGAGTCGCAGTAAAAGAGGAAGTTGTAAACTGTGGATGGGAGTCGAGGTAATTAATGTCGTCACGTGGATTGATCTCAAGGCCGGCTTGCAATTTCTGAGTGATAGCTAGGCGGTAAGTTTCGTATTTTTTTGCTCAGTTGGAACGGTTATTTCTGACTGTTGTGATAAAAGTGTCACAAAGAGCCCTATATTTTCGATTACTTCTGACTGTTGTGATAAAAGTGTCACAAAGAGCCTATATATTTTTTGGTTACTTCTGACTGCTATGATAAAAGTGTCACAAAGAACCATATATTTTCGATTACTTCTGACTGTTGTGATAAAAGCGTTACAAAGAGCCATATATTTTCAATGGAAGTGTCGAAATTAATTCAAACATTTGTTTGTTATTTAATACTAAATGTCTTGAAAAGTTATTACTTACCACAAACATAACAGTCGATATACATCTTCACGCTAGAGTAAGATTTGTGCATTTTTAAGCTTTTAACGACAAAAAGACTGTACTGTTATATTATTATCAAAAATGAATGACATTTTAAAATGGATATCTAATTTTATTCTTTCTTACTTTCACCATGAACAGATATAAGTACCCGTGAAAAGTATCTTAATCCTAACTTAACCTCGCCGTACAACAAATTCCCTCCTCAATCTTATGACTGACGTACACATTACTAACTTCAATTCTCGCCCCAATCCAATGGTTGAGGAATGCATTACTTCAATTCTCGCCCCAATCCAATGGTTGAGGAATGCATTACTTCAATTCTCGCCCCAATCCAATGGTTGAGGAATGCATTACTTCATTTCTCGCATCAATCCAATGGTTGACGAATGCATTACTTCAGTTCTCGCTTCAATCCAATGGTTGAGGAATGCATTACTTCAGTTCTCCCATCAATCCAATGGTTGAGGAATGCATTACTTCAGTTCTCCCATCAATCCAATGGTTGAGGAATGCATTACTTCAGTTCTCGCTTCAATCCAATGGTTGACGAATGCATTACTGACCTGTGACGAGAGATCACCTGCAACTCTTCTCCTTGGAAAAAATACTTATTTCGGAGATATGACTGAAACATCTAGAAAGAAATAATTTGGTCTTTACCCTCAGAAAATGGACGAATAAAGTCATAAGCTGACTTTTGCAACTACATTATTTACCCCAAAGACTTTATTCATCGTATTAAACCTATAAGCACGCCTTTATACTACATCCATAGACATATATGTGTATAGACACTATAGACACTAGACCTATAAAAGATAACAATTTTAAAAGTATAATTGAATTATGAATGTTTTAACAACAAAGACCGAGCTTTAGCGAGAGGTATAATGACAGTCAAAATAATTAAGAGTCCATGGTGTGTGTATGTTTGGAGTGTGTATGTTTTGTGTGTACATACTTGGTGTGTGTATGTTTGGAGTGTGTATGTTTTGTGTGTACATACTTGGTGTGTGTATGTTTGGTGTATATGTGCTCTAGAAACTTATGTATAGATTCCACAAGAACAATAGCCACGCACAGGTCCGACGGGGCAGACTGCAGAAAGGAATGCCAGCAATGTTTCTAATGGAAGGGAATTGGATCAACACTGACAGGTGAAGAATGGGAAACTCATAGAATTTAAAGCTCAGTCTTAACTGAAATCTAAGCGGCTTTCTCATGCTGTTACAGTGGGGCCGCACTGATGTATGAAATGTGATTGCACAGGTCATTGAAGGATTTCTAAAGGAGAGAAAAAATAAATTGAAATACTTTGCATACAAATGAGGACATTAATAGTGGCAAATCTCCCATGGCTTTCAAATCGAAAGATCGTGAGGCATTGCAGACAACCAAACAGTCACTAAAAACGATTTCTCCATTCCTTTCAATGGTAAATGGAAGTCGGTTTTATATTTGGTTTTATGGAAAATAGTGTACGTCAGCCCCATTCTTGTCAAATGAGTTGGAATTGGTTCTTGTCAAAAGAGAGGAATATTTTCTGGCCAAACGAGTAGGTCTTGACTAGTAAAACAGCAACAAAAAATTTACAATGGTTATAAAGATTATAAAACGCATTTATGATGACTAGTAATACAGCAACAAAAAATTTACAATGAAAGATTACAAAATGCATTTATGATGACTAGTAAGACATCGACAAAAATGTATCAGTTATACAGATTATAAAACGTTTTATGATGTCTAAAGACAGCAACAAAAATGCATCAATTCTAAAAAGCAGTGGCGTAACTTCGAATGCTACCCCCCCCCTCAATCCCAAGGAAAAATCTAAAGAATTACCCTCCCCAGTTTCCAAATTCATGCACACACACACACTCTCTCCCCCTCTCACTCTCTCCCTTCTCCCTCTCTCTCCCTCCGTTGCGAAGACTTGATTAAGTGTATATTTTTAAACGTTAAGTACATTTTTTCCTGAAGGAACAAATGTTGGGCACCTTCTGCTGAAAGAACTGTTGGTGCTGCAGGGGCAGTAGTTATGCCATTGCTAAAAAGATATCCAGTGAGACTGCAACAAATCAGCGTACGATGTCTCTTGCATTTATAATACGTAAACGAGCTTACAATGAACAATATGAATGGAGAACATAATGTGTTAATCACTAGTTCGGAATCATTAGTTTCTCTGGAGAACATAATGTGTTAATCACTAGTTCGGAATCATTAGTTTCTCGGACAATTCTCACAATAAATAGCATCACGCCAACAAGAACTAAGACCAATGTTTTCTGTGTGTATGTGTGCGTGTGTATGTGTGCGCAAATATATTGTGAACTGCATGTGCTGCCAAAACGACAAATGCAACCATTAGTGGTTTCCATTATTGGGTGCACATTCCTGAGAATAAGGCTCTGTGCTGAGTAAATGAAGACTATTAGAGCAGAGGTGTAGCCTGCCACTAAAACGATGGCAAAGTGCAAGTATTTAATCGTTCTTGCGTACCGTACTGTGTTGTACACAACCTTTAGGAAATAGCGCCAATTATGGGATTAATCATTCACAAATTTAGACTGTGTGTGCACGATTCGCGGTTAGAGCCATGCAATTTGTCGATGACTTTCACCCCATTGATTCAGACCACGAGGAAATGCCACCAAAACCAGCTCTCCTTACTGTAGAAGAAAGCACACACAAAAAAATCACTCAGCAAATGTCAGCAAATATCGAGGACGAGAGCCAAAAGTGACACGCCCTGAGTACAACAGAAAGGACGTCGACTGAACACAGGAAGTACTTGTGACCGCTCTTTTAAAAAGAAAATAACGAAAAAATCTAAAGTGGGACTTGATTTTACTTACTCCTATTTAAATACTGCAGCCCGCCTTTTGCCAACACTAAACCCAGTGCAACATAAGCAGCCTACTTTTGCCAACACTAAACCCAGTACAACATAAGCAGCCTATTTTTGCAAAAACTTAACCCAGTGCAACCTAAGCATCCCATTACTTGCTCACACTAACCCCAGTGCAACACAAGCAGCCCATTACTTGCTCACACTAAACCCAGTGCAACACAAGCAGCCCACCTTAAGCTTACACTAAACCCAATGCAACATAAGCAGTCCATTACTTCCTCACACTAAACCCAGTGCATGCCTTCCTCACAACCACATTATTGTTCGAGTTCAACATAAACAGCCAATGGGAAATCTTTTCGCAAATATCCAATGAAGGTTTTCCTTCCCCAACCCAACACACAAGAACTGTTGCGTCAGTTTTGCCGTGCCCTTGCATGGATAACAGAGACACTACCGCGAGTGACGTAAATATGGGGTGTTTCTATGGAATGAATGGTCTTTAATGTCAGGTACTGTTGCTAAGGAGTTAGGGAATAAATATGGGGTACTGTTGCTAAGAAGGGAGGAATAAATGTGGACTACGTTTTCTAAGAAAGGAGTGAACTAAATTAGTCGTAGGATTTCTAATAGGGGAGTGAACAAATCAGACGTAGGATTTCTAATAGGGGGTTGAACAAATCAAACGTAAGGATTTCTAATAGGGGGGGTGAACAAATCAGACGTAGGATTTCTAATAGGGGGGGGGGTGAACAAATCAGACGTAGGATTTCTAAACTAGGCGTATAGTTCCTCAAGAATGAGTGAATAAATATGGGTATTATTTAAATGTGAAAAACCAGTAATGACACAGTAGGAATCAAGACATAATTGTACCGTAATGTCACAGTGCGAAGCAGCACGTACCTTTGTACTATAATAACATAATAGGCATTAACACATATTGCTAACTGAAAGAATAGAGGATACATAACCGTACTTTAATAGTAAATTATAAAGCAATAGTTTAAACATATCAGTAAATTGCAAAAGAGCTGGGTTTCCTATCTGTTTAAAATTAATAAACAAGAATATTATGAACTTCGAACGAAATATGTTTGCTTGGGTGAGAGGTGGGGGAGAGGTGGGGGAGAGGTGGGGGAGAGGAGAAAGATAGTGCTGTATACGAAATTGGTGTTTTCCAGAAAAATCAGAAGTCAATGCGTTTGCATTTCCTTTAAAGACTTCACAATATCGTCACAATGTCTTGACTGCTACTACACCAATGTCACATATCGCATTGTCCTGACAGCTACTACTCCCTCATCACATATCACATTATCTTGACAGCTACTACACCAATGTCACATATCACATTGTTCTGACAGCTACTACACCAATGTCACATATCACATTGTTTTGACAGCTACTGCACCAATGTCACATATCACATTGTTTTGACAGCTACTGCACCATCATTCCACATCACATTGTCTTGACAGCCAATACAGAATCATAGCATTTCACCTTGCATGAACATTGTTACAGTTCTATATTTTTCATTATCTTTAACAGCAAGCATACTTTAGTATATTTCCTTTGGCCTAAATATGTTCTATATTATTTCATTTGTGTTTTCCTTCCTAGCTTTTATTTTAGGAGAGCTACTGGAAATAGTTTCGACTAGCTGTATTTATATAAAGACGAACAACAAAGTCAATATTCGTACGATTAATGATCCCGCTCGCTGATAATGACAACCGTACGTTAAGACAATCCTGACATTTGATAACAACTACCACTTCAATGTTTACACAGTAAAGTTCACTTTGGAAGGAACATTTTAGCACCGCGTTGTGAATTATCTTCTTGAAACATTTTACTATCAATATTGTATTCTTTACATAAGGTTTCTTTTTAATTTCAAAAGTTCAATTTTACTTAATTTTAGATGCATAATATTTTGTGACATGCAGTTATCGTTAAGTCATGTTAAGAATTTCTTATTTTCACATTGATTGCCTTTTATAACAAGGTAGATATATTGCAGTTGTGTCCGATGGTATTCCACATGTAATAAATGCGTATTATTGTAAGGTAGATATATTGCAGTTGTGTCCGATTGGTATTCCACATATAATAAATGCGTATTATTGTAAGGGAGATATATTGCAGTTGTGTCCGATTGGTATTCCACATGTAATAAATGCGTATTATTGTAAGGTAGATATATTGCAGTTGTGTCCGATTGGTATTCCACATATAATAAATGCGTATTATTGTAAGGGAGATATATTGCAGTTGTGTCCGATTGGTATTCCACATTGTAAACGGAAAAATGCTAATTACCCAATTAATTTAATTAATATAATTAATTTCGTTAATTTTCAAAATTTGTAAATCAAATTTTGATTTGAATTTCACAATTCAAGTCTGAGTAAGATTTGTTTGACGTAAACAACATCGACCCATATCTACAAATAAAGGGAGTTGGAATTACAGGTCACAAATTCTTATGTAACATGGGCATATTCCTGGCACCACACACACTCAGTCTATTATGTGTGTGCATTCAGCCATGACTATGGAGTCAATAGGCACAGGAAGAAAAACAAGTCATAGCCAGAGGCTAAGAAATTCTAGAAACTTCCATGACCTCTGAAAATGGATAAAAGAGCAGACTAAAAATTCTCTACACTCTTTTACACAAGTTTGAGTCCCGTGCCGGCTCATGGTCAGAACTAAGGAAAGGTATGTCCGATGTAGGAGATTGTGTTGTGGATGATTTTTACATTTGATTTTTTAATAATGTTGAATCATGCTTCTTGTAAATATAACGAATTTAAACTATAATGCTTTTATTTCGTTTAGAGAGAGAATCAGATAAATTAAATTGTTAAAAGGAATTGTAATGAGAAATAGAAATGTAAGTACAGATTACAGAATTATAAAGCATGATCCTGATATGCGCCATTACATTGATCTATTGCAGTTCAAGCCGTCCAGTTCCAGGAGCTCAGTTCCATGCGTTCAGCTCCATACGTCACACGTGCGTGCGTACTTGTCAGTACGCATTGTCTTCAGTTATTCATTTTTGGATTGTACCAGTTGATCCTGGCGTCTCAAGTTCCAGTTGTCTAGTGTTGACAACGAGTACTGCCACTTGGTCTCTACATGTGTTTAGGGCCAGTGTGGAGTAAACCTGCTTGTGGATTCTGTTTGTATCAGGACCATCAAGGGAGACGGTATTACGAAGTGGGCTGCTGCGAGGAGCGTGAGTCTGACCCACTTGTACTACGTGGATAAACTGCCTAACCAGTGAAATTGAATATACTGAACTGTAACTGTGGATGACTATATGTTATCAGTGTCTGTGAAAGGATTACAAATTACAGACTTTGTTTAACTTTCTATGGACAAATTGTTGTTCGTAAATCACGGAACATTCATTTACGTCACCAGGCGGGCAAAAACCACGAGACATTTAATCGTCAGCCACCCTGCCGAGAACGAGGCTACAACAGAACAAGGCCATAATCAGGTGATTCAATTACATGAACTTTCTGTGTAATCTGTACATGTTTCTGTGATTTTCATTCCTTGTTCTATGTCTGATTCTTCTATGTAAATTCTATATTTTTTAAAGTGTTGACTATGTAGTTGGCTTATGTATGAAGAGTAATTGTGTAAGCTTAACTAAAGTATATGATAATGTCACATGGAATTCTCTAATAATTATTCTCTAAAACTGTATTGATATATCTTTTCATTAATTGTAATTCTGGAAGTCTTACGAGATTTGTGATTTCGAAATCGCCTAGTGTGTGATTTGGATTCAATGTAAATTTATTGAAATTGTTATCTTTATTTCTTTTTAATAAATTGTTTTCTTTTAAAACTATTTCCTCCTTCATTTCTTGGAGGTACATGTGTAATGATGGGTGGGGGCAGCCAATGACATAATACAATCGAGAAGACGGTCTAGACACATGTTTTAAAATAGTTCCCATCATTGACAGCGATGAGAGATTGTGGTAGGGCCGGAATAGTGATAGAACGACTGACAAGATAACGCAGTGTAGTCACTATTCTGAGACAGGTAACACTTGGGAGACGGTCATTGACTGACGGACTGCTCGAGGCTTGACCTAGTCACTCTCGGACCGCATAAGACCCTTTAAGGAGGTAGTGAGCGATTGGCATGAAAGTGATTAATTAAAATATTAATAACCAAGGCGCACACGTAGAACCCCCTTTCCGCCACACACATATAATAAATGCGTATTATTGTAAGGGAGATATATTGCAGTTGTGTCCGATTGGTATTCCACATATAATAAATGCGTATTATTGTAAGGTAGATATGTTGTGGTTTCGTCAAAATTGTATTCTAAATTTACTGATTGCGTATATTTGTAAGTTTGATATGTTACGGTTTTGTCAAAATTCTATTCTACATATAAATCATTATGACATGGTGTGTTCAGTCTGGTCTAAACAAATATAAGTCTTTATGACATGATGTGTTCAGTCTGGTCTAAACAAATATAAGTCATTATGATATGGTGTATTCAGTATAGTCTAAACAAATACAAGTCATTATGATATGGTGTGTTCAGTCTGGTATAAACAAAAAATGTCAGTACTTATTTTCGTCATTGTCCATTTTCCCGAAACCTGTTGTTCCCCGTTTTCAGGCAGATATTACATAAGGTGTCCCCCGTCTTACGTCATCAGCATCGTGTTCTCCCGTCTCACGTCATCACCAACTTGTCCCCGTCTTACACAGGCCCAAAGCATATTCAAACAAATTTCTGGAGACACAAACAAGCCCATAAACATATTCAAAACCTTCTGGATACACAAACAAGCCCATAAACATATTCATAAACTTCTGGAGACACTCACAAGACCATAAATATATTCAAAAACTTCTGGAGACACTAACAAGACCATAAATATATTCAAAAACTTCAGGAGGCACTAACAAGACCATAAATATATTCAAAACTTCTGGAAACTAACAAGTCATTAGCATATTCAAGCAAACTTCGGGAGACAAACAAGCCATAAACATATTCAAGTAAACTTCAAAAGACACAACTGAACTCAAGAATATATAAACAGACTTCAGGAGAAACAAACAAGCCATAAACATATTCAAGTAAACTTCAAAAGACACAACTGAACTCAAGAATATATAAACAGACTTCAGGAGAAACAAACAAGCCATAAACATATTCAAGTAAACTTCAAGAGACACAACTGAGCTTTAACATATATAAACAGACTTCAGGAGAAACAAACAAGTTATAAGCTATTCAAATAAACTTCAGGACACACAAACAATCCATACACGTAGTCAAATAAACTTTGGATACACAAACATTCCAATCCCACAAGCCATGCAAGTCGATTCACCAGTAAGACATGCCAGCCAGAATATCATGCCAACCAAATTGTTAAACTAGTGAACCCGGCAAACAAGCTAGCAAACCTCAAAATAAAACTAGCCAGTCCATTACCAAGCAATAGTGACTCATACCAGACAACCCGACATTCAAACCATTCCACGTAACACCACTAGAATGCGATACTGAATCCAGCCAACCCGATGCTTAAACTAGCCAACCTGATAGGCAAACTGGCCAACCCAACATTCAATCTAGCGAATCCAACATTCAAACTAGCCAATCAAACACTTAGACTAACTAACCCGATGTTCGACGTAACACCAACACAACCCGAACACAAACTAAACAACTCGACACTCAAACTAGCCCATCCGATGCTCAAACTAAATCCAAACGACACTCAAACTAGTCAACCTGACATTAAAATAATCTGACTTCATACTAGCCAAATAGACACATAATAACTCAACCTCAAATTAGCCAAACTGACACCCAAATTAGTCAATCCGATGCTCAAACTGTTGCTCAAATGAGCCTACCCGATACTCAAACTAATCAAACTGAACACAAACTAGTCAAGCTGACACGATAATTAACCGACAACAAGTTACAATTCCAAACATAGCTACCTAACCCCATATTAACCAACCTGATATTCACACTAGCTAACCCAACCCATAGTAATCCAATCCAATTTAGTCAACCTGACAAAATAATTTGATACTCAAACAGGACAAACTGATACAAAACAACCTGACACTCAAACAAGACAACCAACATCAAAAACAACTTAGCACTCAAACTAGACGACCAAACTACAAAACAACCTGACACTCAAACTAGACAACCTAACTCCAAAACAACTTGACCCAATCAATTAGACAACCCAACAAAAAAACCAATTTGACACCTAAACTAAACATCCTGAAACCAAAACATCTTGACACTCAATCTACACAACCCGACACCAAAACAACTTGACACTCAAACTTGACGTATCAAATCCAAAAGAACTTGACACACAAACTAAACAACCCGAAACTAAAACATCTTGACACTCAAACTAAACAACTCAACTCCAAAACAACTAGACACTTAAAGTAGCCAACCTGAAACCAAAAAACAACTTGACACACAAACCAGACAATCAGACACCAAACAAACGTGATACCCAAACTAGACAATCCAACTCCAAAACAACTTGACAGTCAAACTAGACAACCCGACACCAAAAACAACTTGACATCCAACTAGACAATCCAACTCAAAAACAAATTGTCACTCAAACTAGACAACACAACAACATAACATCTTGACACTCAAACTAGACAACCCGACACCAAAAACAACATGACACCTAAACTAGACAATCTAACTCCAAAACAACGTGACAATCAAAACAGACAACCCAACAACAAAAACAACTTGACACTCAAACTTGATAATCCAACTACAAAAGAACTTGACACTAAAACTAGACAACCCACCACAAAAGCAGCTTGACACACAAACTAAACAATTCAACTCCAAAACAACTTGACACTCAAACTAGACAATCCGAAACCAAAATCAGCTTGACACTCAAACCTGACAACCTAACACCAAAAATAACTTAACACTCAATGATAATAACTAGTCAACCTGGAGGTCTTACAATACAAGCCCGGCACTAGAGCAGAATGACTCACCAAAAACTGAAAACAAGTCAGCTCAAGACAAGCCGGCACCAGAGTAGATAGACACACCAACTACTGAAAGCAAGTCAGCCTGGAAGTCTTACAAGACAAGCCGGCACCAGAGCAAATTGACACACCAACTACAGAAAACTAAAGTCAGCTCAGAAGTGTTAGGAGCCAGCATCAGAACAGATGGACACCAAAACTATTAATAACTATTAATCCCCGAAGCCTTATAAGACACCCCAACCATATAAAACACACATATCCAGCCCACAAGCCAGTCATCCAAACACTTCATTTGATTCTTTGATTTATTTCTATTGAATGACGCTTAAACTTTCCTTCATTTCGCTGTCGATAATTTAAGCAGCTAAACTAGCCGTTCTGGTAGTTAAGCAATGCAACTCGACAGTTATACAAGCCAAGTCGAGAATTTTTCAAGCCAAGTCGAGAGTTTTTTTCAAGCCAAGTCGAGAGTTTTTCAAGTTAAGTCGACAGATATTAAAACCAAGTCGAGAGTTTTTCAAGCCAAGTCGAGAGTTTTTCAAGCCAAGTCGAGAGTTTTTTTCAAGCCAAGTCGAGAGTTTTTCAAGTTAAGTCGACAGATTTTAAAACCAACAGTTTTTCAAGTCAAATCGATAGTTTTTCAAGTCAAAGGTTTGTCAAACCAAGTCGACAGTTGGTCAAGCCAAAATCGACAGTTTTTTCAAATCAGGTCGAGAGTTTGTCAAGCCAAGTCGACAGTTTTCCAAGCCAAGTCGACAGTTTTTCAAGTCAAATCGACAGATTGACATTTATACAAATGAGGCTGAGGTCAACACAAGCCAGCGATCATTTGCAAGGTAATACTGGTGTAGATATTCGATCCATTCTCATTTCTCTCACAATGTCGGGACATAAAAAGTGTAAATGGTGTATTTTCATCTATAAATATAATTTGTCTGTTTAAGGAATCCCGATTTGTATGTGACTCAAAATGTATGAGATACCATATTTAATGGAACCCTTGTTATGAAATTCCTTGGGTCTTATGGGAAGCAGTGTCTTATTTTTGTACAGAGCACAAAGAAAAACAGTGATTAATAGTAAATATTTCTTCAGACTTTCAAATATTTTTCTGTTTTCTGACAAGTAATAAACAATTATTTTCGGACAAATAACTATCAATTATCGCTTTTTGGACAAGTAATAAACAATTATTGTTTTCGGACAAGTAACATTCTTGTTTTTGGACAACTACAATCATTCATCTCATATTATTTTCCAGACACGTCAATAACAGAAAGTTTTGATTTGTCACTAAAACAAGTTTCAAACACATCACTAACAATCATTTCAGGGACCATGCTATATGTAAAATTTCCAGACACATCAATAACAATTTTGTTCAGGCACTCGTTGTTAAATATGTACTGTCCGTATCATAATTGCTTCCAGACACATCACTAAGACCGTCATTTTCACGATTTCAAAATAATCATTTTCAGAGAGCAGAACTCTATGTAATGTTTCCGTCAAAATAAAAGTTGTTTCCAGACTTACACACACACACACACACACACACACACACACATGTTTCTGTCCAGGTAATAATTGTTGCCAGATACATCACTGACAATCATTTTTAAACACATCTCTAGCATCCGTTATCAGACACATTACTAATAATCATTTTTAGATACTTCACTGTAAGATATTTTTTCCGCCACTATAAAAGTTGTTCTAAACACATTACTAACAATCATATCCAGATAACAATCACATACAGACATAGTTCTAGCAATCATATCCAGATACATTACTAACAATCATATCCAGCTAACAATCACATACAGACATAGTTCTAGCAATCATATCCAGATACATTACTAACAATCATATCCAGCTAACAATCACATACAGACACAGCTCTAGCAATCATACTTAGACTGCTGTATATTAGTCATTCACACACACACACACACACACACACACACACACACACACACTGTTGAGTGCAAACTGCCTTAATGAGGAGGAAAGCGAAGCCAGAAAGTTTGACGAAGACATTAATACTTCTTTCATACTAACATCCTGCTGACTGTACAATCTGTTTTCGGTTGCACTTCAACTCAAATGCATCTTTGTTTTTCTATAGAAAACTGATGTAATTTGAGTTGAAAGAGCACCCGATGCTATGGACTGTGCCATGGTTTTGTGTGGATGACACATAAACTGCTATGCCTACCACATTCGGTCACAGATAAACAAATCCAATAACGTCTTATTATGGCAGGCTGTCTTGAAATGCCTTGTGGAGTTTGTTCTTGTCTTCTTATTTTCTCACCCCCATTCCCGCTCTTTCCCCACTTCAGTTAGTTAAAATAAATTTGTTTTCTTTTACCCAATCAAATGCACTGATTCTGTAACAAAGTCCCCCCCCCCGCCGATGACGTACTGACCGCTGCGTCCTCGAGAGCTCGCGTCACATCGCGTCCAAAGTTAATTTACCACTTGCTCGTCAATGCCGTAATTAAATTGGTGGCTGAAACGTTATTTCTTGTTTGGGAAAGGAAGAAGAAGGAAAGAGGTGTAATAATCGAGTTTAAACAGTCAATAAAAATAATTTCTTCGTAACTCTAGAGCGCTAAGTGCGAGTTGTCTGTGTTTGGTCTAATTACAAATAAGTTCACTCAAGGGATCTACGTATGCGAGAATGAGAGGTGATCAGGAAAAAAATCAATTTAATGATTGGTAAAATCACTTTAATGATTAGTTAAAAATCACTCTTGTGGCTGTAAATTCAATGAAATGATAGGCAAAATCACTTTATTGATTTGTTAAAATCATCTCTATTGGTTGTAAATTCAGTGAAATGATTGGCAAATATCACTTTATTGATGACTGACTTCCTACTGTTTGTCATGTCAACACTTAATATTTGTGTTCCGTTCATTATATAGAGGCTTGCTTGGTTGTTTTTTAATTTACTGACTGGAAATATTTCGGATTAATTCAGCTCTAGTTTTAATTCAATTCTTAGGGTTAAATCAGCACCTTTTAATTCAATGCTTAGGGTTAAAATCAGCTCTAGTTTTAATTCAATGCTTAGGGTTAATTCATCTCTAGTTTTAATTCAATGCTTAGGGTTAATTCAGCTCTAGTTTTAATTCAATGCTTAGGGTTAATTCAGCTCTAGTTTTAATTCAATGCTTAGGGTTAATTCAGCACTAGTTTTAATTCAATGCTTAGGGTTAATTCAGGTCTAGTTTTAATTCAATGCTTAGGGTTAATTCAGCTCTAGTTTTAATTCAATGCTTAGGGTTAATTCAGCACTAGTTTTAATTCAAAAGCTTAGGGTTAATTCAGCACTAGTTTTAATTCAAAAGTTTAGGATTAATTCAGCTCTCGTTTTAATTAAGCTTAGGGTTAATTGAGCATTTGCAATTCTTACAACATGTAGGGTTAATTCAGCCCTTATGTTGAATTCTGCACTTAGGGTTAATTGACTACACTGAATTCAATCAATATGAATAATATGTAGTCACACTTATTAAACCAAATATTTCTGGCGTCAGCTGGTCGCCGTCTACATTTGTCTATCTTGGCGTTAGTTCGTATGTTTCTAATCAAGTGGCACATGCATCACAAGCGGTACATGCGGCTCAAGCGATATTTTTTTCAGTTTGATGTGGCACGGTATGTCTTTTTACCACACTCAAGCAATATATAAGGCATTTTGCCCTTCTTGGATGGTATGTAATGTATGCTACTAGTTTCAAATGGTACGAAATGTATATTTGCCAGTCGGTAAGTCGTGAATTTTGTCAGTCTCAAACTCTAAGGCATTCTTTATGCCAGTCTCAAGCGGTACGGCATGTATTTTGCTAGTATCAAGCGGTATGTCGTTGTTTTTGCCAGTCTCAAGCGGTGCGGCGTTGATTTTGCCAGGTTCAAACGGTCCGCCTTTTTTGTCAGTCTCAAGCGGTACGGAATGGTATTTTGCCAGTCTCAGTCAGTACGTCGCGTACTTTACCAGTATCAAGCAGTACGGCGTATATTTTGCCACTCTGAAAATCTTGGACGGTATTTCATCACTGTCGGCCATTCTGATTGCATAAGCAATCTTCTTTAAAATTTTTAAGCTGCGTCACCCTTTTTGACCTTGGATTGCCATCCAGGCAGTGTTACGCATTTCACAATACTGTCAGATGGAATGTAATCTATGTCATCAAATTTCAGATAAGTGATCACTTTTACAAATCTGTCTGGTGGAATGTAATCTATGTCATCAAATTTCATATATATAAGTGATCACCTTTACAAGTCTGTCTGGTGGAATGTAATATATGTCATCAAATTTAAGATAAGTGATCACCTTTACAAGTCTATGGCTCACAACCTACCATTGTCTTGCTACGCCATCTAATTGTCATTGGAACGCCATCATATTTATTCATCTGGCGACACAACATTTACACTTCTAGTGTGACGACACAACATTTACACTTCTAGTGTGGCGACACAACATTTACACTTCTAGTGTGGTGACACAACATTTACACTTCTAGTGTGGCGACACAACATTTACACTTCTAGTGTGGTGACACAACATTTACACTTCTAGTGTGGTGACACAACATTTACACTTCTAGTGTGGTGACACAACATTTACACTTCTAGTGTGATGACACAACATTTACACTTCTATTGTGGTGACACAACATTTACACTTCTAGTGTGGCGACACAACATTTACATTTGTGACATTGTTGCAAAAGCGCGTGAAAAATTACAAGTGTGGCTTCATCAATGCAAGATTATGTAGAAGTTTTATTGCTTATCTCTAATAATTCCATTTCTGTTCTCTGATAAAAAAAAATCCTGTGATTTATATTGACACTATTGTTGAATTGTATTTTAGGCATAAGACTGAATTATTGAAATTATTCATAAGTTGTTTAATGGAAATATTGATGTTATCTTTTTTTATTGTATTTGTCATATGAATGTTTGATTGTTGATTTAATAAACGTATTGTTAAATTTATTGACGTTATTACACATATTGATAACCTTATGTTGTAGAAGAAAGTGCATGGACAGGGGCTCGCTAAATATAGGTTAAAGACGGATTTATCTTCTCCTTTAGTAAGACGTTTTCCACCTATGGAATATTGTGTGATGGTAAATGTTTATCTTTAATGTTGTGGAAGAGAGAAAACGTTTACAGCGCCCGCTTATCCGCCCAGTGAGAGAGACAAGCCTGCTGGAGAATCATTAATAAAAAAAAGTGAAGTTTCTCATCACTAGTAATTAGTTTAGGATCATTAATGAATTAATAATAATAATGAATGACGTCACAGAATCCAGTATTCACACCCAGTGATATTTTACAGCCAGAAGCCCCATATTGTTACAATGTTAGGTTACAATCATAGGCAGTGATATTTTACAGCCAGAAGCCCCATATTGTTACAATGTTAGGTTACAATCATAGGCAGTGATATTTTACAGCCAGAAGCCCCATATTGTTACAATCATCCAATATTTATAGGCAGAGATATTTTACAACTAGAAGGCCATTACAGTCTTGAAACAAAACCTGAATAAATATGAGATTCCAATAAAATATATGAGGTTTTTAATAATAAATATGAGTGTTTCAATAAATGAACTCACATTACCAGTATGCAGTTTAACCTTTGCAGCGTGATGATCTCGTGTGCTACGCAAGAGAAGATAAATAATGTACTTTCAGCAACATTCACTTCCATAATTTGTTCATGTATTGGAAGGCTGGTGTGACGTCATCAGCTTTCTCTTGTGTTCGTTAAGTGTCCTTTGGGAAATGCAAACGAGATTTTCTGGCCACACATTTAGATCCGACCAACGATTTAGATCACGTTTATCACCAAAGAAAACAAACAAAGTAAATGAAAGTGAAATAATTACTACCCCGAGTGGGTTAGTTTAACATTTTAAAACTTTTATTTACACTTTGGGAGCAAGCTTTGTTGCTTGACAATGACTAAAATACAACCCACTATGACACCGGTAGTGCGTGTGCGTGTCTGAGTGCATGTATGAATATGTGCGTATATTGCAGATTACTTTGCCCACAGTCGCTTGCATAAACATTTTTTGAAAAAAGTAAAGTCGGACATGGTTTGGTGAAAGTAAACTAGAAGTCATATTGGTCAATACGATACTTTTATCACAAAAATGGCGGCAAACATTTGACTTCTACTAAGTACATATTATTTCATCTCACACTCCTTGTTAAGCTCTTGTCTCTTCAACGCCAGTCAGACATGCAACGTAAATAAATACATTCAAACAAACATGCCCACAGATCTCACACTCCTTGTTAAGGTCTTGTCTCTTCAACGTCAGTCAGACATGCAGCGTAAATAAATACATTCAAACAAACATGCCCACAGATCTCATACTCCTTGTTAAGCTCTTGTCTCTTCAACGTCAGTCAGACATGCAACGTAAATAAATACATTCAAACAAACATGCCCACAGATCTCATACTCCTTGTTAAGGTCTTGTCTCTTCAACGTCAGTCAGACATGCAACGTAAATAAATACATTCAAACAAACATGCCCACAGATCTCATACTCCTTGTTAAGGTCTTGTCTCTTCAACGTCAGTCAGACATGCAACGTAAATAAATACATTCAAACAAACATGCCCACAGATCTCATACTCCTTGTTAAGGTCTTGTCTCTTCAACGTCAGTCAGACATGCAACGTAAATAAATACATTCAAACAAACATGCCCACAGATCTCATACTCCTTGTTAAGCTCTTGTCTCTTCAACGTCAGTCAGACATGCAGCGTAAATAAATACATTCAAACAAAGGTGCGCACAGTGACGTAGGCAGTTAGTGCGTACTCATCTAAGCTAGAAAGCGCTTCAAAAATAGAAACGGCAATTTAAATTGCCAGTCGCCTTGCAATTTTGTCACAGGATCTGACCACTTGGGAATATTTTTATTATAGTGGTGATATCACTTTCAAGGTGTTTGCGGATAACGGTTGAGAAATTTTAGAGTGCTTGAGAGTCGACAAATTATTTATGCTGCAGAGCTGTGCTATACAGCTCTGGAACTTGACAAACTCTGTGACCCACACTGTACAGCGTACGACATATTTTTTTACCTGCTCTGTACACTACGTAATAACTCTTTACCAGGTCTGTACAACACGTGATAGCTTGGTAACCAGGTCTGTACAACACGTGACAGGTTGGTAACTAGGTCTGTACAACAGGTGACAGCTTGGTAACCAGGTCTGTACAACACGTGATAGCTTGGTAACCAGGTCTGTACAACACGTGATAGCTTGTAACTAGGCTTGTGCAGTGCGTGATAGCTTTATTACCAGGCTTGAACAACACACGAAGCTTTGTCACAAGATCTATACAGCTCGTGAAAACTTCGTTACCAGGTCTGAACAATACATGATGGCTGTGTGCATACCTCTGTATAAAACACGATTAGACTCATTATCAGTTCCATCCAATAAGATAGTTTTATTATCAGCTCTTTACAACACATAATAGCTCTGTATAAAGCTTGACAACTTTGTTACCAACTCTGTACAACACGTAATAGCTCTGTATAAAGCTTGACAACTTTGTTACCAACTCTGTACAACACGTAATAGCTCTGTACAGCACGTAATAGCTCTGTACAACACGTAATAGCTTTATACAAGACGTGGTAGCTTTCTTACCAGTTCTGCACAATAGGTCTGAACAAAACGCGATAACTCTTCTACCAAGTCTATATTCCACACAATATTTCTATAACCAGGTCTGAACACATAATACAATTCTGCAAACACGTGATATATTCTGTTACCAAATCTGAACATTTGATAGAATTCTGCAACACGTGATATCTCTGCTACCAAATCTGAACACGTGGCAGCTTGACATATAGCGTGATCGATCGTGGGCGTGAAGCAAGTTTCCGTGAATGTGTCACAGGATAGCTTTATCACTATCTCTTGTTGCCACATGATAGCTTTACCACTGTCTCTTGTTGTCACATGATAGCTTTACCACTGTCTTGTGTTGTCACAGTATAGCTTTACCACTGTCTCGTGTTGTCACAGTATAGCTTTACCACTGTCTCGTGTTGTCACAGGATAGCTTTACCACTGTCTCGTGTGTTCAAAGGATAGCTTTACCAATGTCTCTTGTTGTCACAGGGTACTGATACCATCAGATTTTGTTATTATGACGTGTTATCTCACTACTGGCTCTTGTTAATGTAACGTGATATCTCACTACTGGCTCTTGTTAATGTGACGTGGTATCTCACTACTGGCTCTTGTTAACGTAACGTGATATCTAACTACTGGCTCTTGTTAATGTGACGTGGTATCTCACTACTGGCTCTTGTTAATGTGGCATGATATCCAACTACTGGCTTTTGTTAATTTTTAAGGTAATTGTTATTATTGTCCTCTTTAATGTGACAGACCAGTGTGGCCATTGTTTTCTCCGCTATGGGTGTGATAGGATACGCTTAGTCTTAAGTGCATTTTGTTGCACACGACACTTGGTGTGTCTGAGAACGTTACTGGGTGCAAGATGGTAATCTGAAATTAATCGCTTGGAGGTGGCATTCTAAGTTTACTGGCTGAGAGCGCTAAAAGCTTGAAGGTGGACATCATTTTCTCATTACTTTCACGAGCTTCCGGTAATCCATATGATAGCACTCACAATTGCTTTTCAGACCCCACAAATGGCGTCTGCAATATTGCTCTTTTGTACATGGGCCACTCGCGTATAAGACAACCAAAGGTCTAAAACTTAAAACATTCAATAATCTGACATACAGCTGCACTTAATGTGCCCGTTGTCTGACCACTGGCTACAAAATGGCGTTATTGTTCGATGGATGCCTGAATAAGTGAAGTCGCACTTTTCACTTTGCACTTTAACTTCGTCCTAAAACTTTAAAGATGCAACCTTTATAATCGATACTCAAGTTATATCGATTGAATATTTGCACATAAAAGATCGGTTTACCTGTAACATTTTCTCTGGAGTTTTAAAGACATAGCATGACTTAAATTATTTTCTAAACGGCGTAATTTTGAGTATTGAAATATTCGACATGATTTGAGTATTGAAATATTCGACATGATTTGAGTATTGAAATATTCGACATGATTTGAGTATTGCAATATTCGACATGATTTGAGTATTGAAATATTCGACATGATTTGAGTATTGAAATATTCGACATGATTTGAGTATTGCAATATTCGACATGATTTGAGTATTGAAATATTCGACATGATTTGAGTATTGCAATATTCGACATGATTTGAGTATTGCAATATTCGACATGATTTGAGTATTGAAATATTCGACATGATTTGAGTATTGAAATATTCGACATGATTTGAGTATTGAAATATTCGACATGATTTGAGTATTGCAATATTCGACATGAATTTCGTAGTTAAATACATAGTATGACTAGGTGCTTAGATATACGGTATATGAGGTACTTAAGTATATGGTATGACTTAAGGTATTTAATTATGGCATATGTCATTGGATACTTAAATCTGTGGTGTGATGTTTGGATATTTAAAGAAACACTATGTTTTGGTGTTGAAATGTAAGGTGTTGTAGTCATCGCAGTCTACACAACAGGAATCAAAAAACGAACTTTTTGTGTGGAGTGAATGGCTGTTAAAGACGCGGTTTGTTATCATTGTTTTTAATACTTCATTAATATCAGTTGTAACAAGAATCCAGTCTTTCTCCTCCACTTGTCGTAAAAATACAAGTCGTTGACATGGAGACAATTCAACTCTTCGGGGTTCAGGATACACGCTAATCAAATCTCGTCTAGCTGTCAATCAAACATTCTACAGTTGTGCTCGGGATGGTCATTGTGTATTTAGTGTGGTCATTGTGTGCTTAGTGTGGTCATTGTGTGCTTAGTGTGGTCATTGTGTGCTTAGTGTGGTCATTGTGTATTTAGTGTGGTCATTGTGTGCTTAGTGTGGTCATTGTGTGCTTAGTGTGGTCATTGTGTGCTTAGTGTGGTCATTGTGTGCTTAGTGTGGTCATTGTGTGCTTAGTGTGGTCATTGTGTGCTTAGAATATATATATATATATTAATGTCTCTTCTATTAGTGATTGATCTCTAAAAAGATCTCAGCCCGGATATTACCTGTTTATAATCACTAAGCGTTGTTGTTTTTTTGTATCACCAAAACAGTCCTTTGAAGAAGACGTCATTTCTATCACCTAACACCTTACTGCTTACTGCGATATACGTAGAAAAGATACAAATCTACGAGTGAAGATACAAATCTAAGAGTGAACATACAAATCTAAGAGTGATCATACAAATCTACTAACATATGCGTACCTATTTAGGGGATGTTCTAAAATGTCGGTTTTGTTGAGATCCCTTGTCGGTCGAACATATAATACACTGTAAATTTTACTATTTCATAAGACACAAATATTTTAACTCTGTACCATGAAGACTTTACTCTGTACCATCTAAATTGTGAAAGTGTTTGGTTTTCTAGAGAATTAAACATTGATGTTTTCCATACCTTGAGTAATTTATGTACATCAGAATTTGTTGTTATTAATTATAGTCTTTTCTAATTTTTAACAATAAAATTTTAATATCTATCTGAGATTTTAATGTACACATCTGGACTGTCCCGCCATTATGGTTAACTCGGCGTAAAAAAAAAAAAAAAATACTCGGCGTGTTCGAACGCTCGCTACACATGAGTACGTATAAGGTCTCCTTAAGAGTACGTATAAGGTCTCCTTAAGAGTACGTATAAGGTCTCCTTAAGAGCACATATAAGGTTTCCTTACATAATTGGATTTTTTATAAGGTTTCCTTACATAAGATTACAGATAATGTCTCCCTAAATACGAGTACAATAAGGCCTGCCTTCTTAAGAATACACATAAGGCCTGTCTTCTTAAGAATACATATAAGGCCTGCCTTCTTAAGAATACACATAAGGTCTGCCTTCTTAAGAATACATATGAGGCCTGCCTTCTTAAGAATACACATAAGGTCTGCCTTCTTAAGAATACATATGAGACCTGCCTTCTTAGGAATACATATGAGACCTGCCTTCTTAGGAATACACATAAGGCCTGCCTTCTTAAGAATACATATAAGGCCTGCCTTCTTAAGAATACATGTAAGGATTCCCATCACAAGAGTACTTGTAAGGTCTCCCTACATAGAAGTACATAGAAGGTCTCCATACACAGGAGTACATACAAGGTCTCCATACATTGGAGTACATAAAAGGTCTCCCTTCATAAGAGTACACAGATAGTTTCTATCTACCACTCAGTTGGAATCAGTGCCGGAGTAACTATGTGACCCAATCTGGAATAAAAGCTATAAGCTACTATCAAAGGAATGTGGAGCTAGATTGGTTCTATGCTACTATTTCGGAATGTGGAGCTAGATTGGTTCTATGCTACTATCCCGGAATGTGGAGCTAGATTGGTTCTATGCTACTATTTCGGAATGTGGAGCTAGATTGGTTCTATGCTACTATCCCGGAATGTGGAGCTAGATTGGTTCTATGCTACTATTTCGGAATGTGGAGCTAGATTGGTTCTATACTACTATCCCGGAATGTGGAGCTAGATTGGTTCTATGCTACTATCCCGGAATGTAGAGCTAGATTGGTTCTATGCTACTATCCCGGAATGTGGAGCTAGATTGGTTCTATGCTACTATCCCGGAATGTGGAGCTAGATTGGTTCTATGCTACTATCCCGGAATGTTGTACCAGACTAGTTACTATACCACTCATTTTAGACTGTCGGTCGCCCTCAAAGAGCAAACCTGCCTGGGATAACGTCCTGTGAACGACAACGGACTTTGCTCTAAACTTTTCCATTCATTATATGTATTCGAGACTCACATCAACCTCTACCTGACCTCCACTAACAGCAAGGTTTACATGCCTACCTTTCACAACATTTCAGTCAATATCTGTAGATTTTCTACAAACAACAATGTGATGTGAATTTGACTCTATTCCAACATCACTTCTGTTAGAGTGTTCAGATGCTACACTAGTGCTTTGATAGACACCCTGGACACATCTCGTTCCATTAGTTTTACTCATTGCTTTAAAAAAAACAGCCGTTGTAAAGCCACTTTTCAAACGCCAACCCTGGACACGAATGACTTGAACAATTCTCGCCAGTCTCTAGTCCATTGTAAATGTCAAAAGGCCTGGAAATATTTGTTTAGTCTTAGCAACTCACATTAATCAGCACAATCTTTTCAATGATTTTCAGTCAATTTATCTTCCCTGTCACAACACTGAAACTGATCTTTTCAAAGTTGTTAATCACCGTCTCTCTGCTTTGGATATTGGACAGATTTCATTTTTCATACTCCTTGATATATCTGCAGTTTCTGGCATTACTCACCATAGAATATTGCCCAACCATCACCAACGTGTTTCTGACATTACTCACCATAGAATATTGCCCAACCATCACCAACGTGTTTCTGACATTACTCACCATAGAATATTGCTCAACCATCACCAACGTGTTTCTGACATTACTCACCATACTCAGAATATTGCTCAACCATCACCAACGTGTTTCTGACATTACTCACCATACTCAGAATATTGCTCAACCATCACCAACGTGTTTCTGACATTACTCACCATACTCAGAATATTGCTCAACCATCACCAACGTGTTTCTGACATTACTCACCATACTCAGAATATTGCTCAACCATCACCAACGTGTTTCTGGCATCGATTACACTGTTTTATATTGGTTCAAACATAATCTGTCTGAGAGACAACAAATTTTGTCAGTAAATGGTAAACAGTCCAACCCAGATAGATTGTATCAGTAAATGTTAAACAGTCCAGCCCAGATAGATTGTATCAGTAAATGGTAAACAGTCCAACCCAGATAGATTGTATCAATAAATGGTAAACAGTCCAGCCCAAGCATGTAGTGTCAGTAATTGGAAAACAGTCCTCCTAGACAAATTGTGTCAGTAAATGGTAAATAGTCCACATAGACAAATTGTCTGTAAATGGTAAACAGTCCAGCCTAGACAAATCGTGTAAGTATATGGTAAGCAGTCCAGCCCAGGACCTGTGTTACAATGATCCAGAGAGCTTTGTTCTCAGACCAGTTTATTATTATTATATATCCCTAATAGTTTGTACAGGCCCTATCGAACATATACAGCCCCTATCTAACATGTACAACTCCTATCTAACATATACAACCCCTATCTAACATATACAGCCCTTATCATATGTACACAGACCCTATATAATATATACAGCCCCTAACATATACACCCCCTATCATATGTACGCAGACCCTATCCAACATACAAGCCCCTATCAGGTATCCGCAACCCCTTTCCAGTGTCATAAGTCCGGTGTCTTACCAGTTGTGTAATGATGACAATCAAGCATACAAATCAAACTGCCCTAATAAAATTGCACTACCATACAAAGTGCTGAGACGTGTGTCTAAATGCTAAGTTCTGAAAGATGGTCCACTCGTTTCTAATAGATGATGATAAAACTGATGTCATGCTTGTTGTGCTATTTAAGGAATTTCTAATCCATTATCTCTGCATAGTCAATAAATATTGGTAATATTTCCATGAAATTTAGTCAGTCATTTAGCAATCTGGGTGTGCTTTCAACAGCTATCTCTTCCTATGACAATGTATCTTCAGTACTTGTACAACAGCTATCTCTTCCTATGACAATGTATCTTCAGTACTTGTACAACAGCATATCTAGACAGAGGACAAATTATCACCGTCTGCAAGAGATGCGATGAACCGCTTGCTTTCACAAAACTCTCTCCTCTCTCTCCCCCCCCCCAACCCCTCTTTCCGTGGCTGTGAAGCAACTCGAAAAGTTTCCAAACGAATTATTCTCAGAGCTCCAAGAAGTGACCATGTCAACCCACTTTTCTACAGTCTTCAGCACTTAATTGATTATAGAAGTGACCATGTCAACCCACTTTTCTACAGTCTTCAGCACTTAATTGATTATAGAAGTGACCATGTCAACCCACTTTTCTACAGTCTTCAGCACTTAATTGATTATAGAAGTGACCATGTCAACCCACTTTTCTACAGTCTTCAGCACTTAATTGATTATAGAACATGCAGCACAAGACCTCTTCTCCTTGTTGTGCTTCACGGTCTGATCTCATTTCATTAGTCCTGCTAGAAACTTGCACTCATCATCAGAAACACGCCTTGTCAATATTCTAAGCATTATATATGTCACATTGTCAATATTCCAAGCATTATATATGTCACATTGTCAATATTCCAAGCATTATATATGTCATATGGTCAACAATCCAAGCAATGTATAAGTCATATGATCAATATTCCTTTGCTTATCAGAGTCCGTCTTCAAATTTATCACCTTTACACACAATGCAAAGTTTCCAAAGGGTTCTCGATACACACATTCTCTTTTTTTGTCATCAACACTAATAACACTCTCTCTCTTTCTTGTCATCAACACTAATAACACTCTCTCTCTTTCTTGTCATCAACAGGAATAACACTTTCTCTTTTTTATGTCGTCAACAGAAATAGCAATGTATATGGTATGATTTCCTTGATTTCATTATAGTATATCGGAGAAATTTAATTTGGGTGTTTAAATACAAGATAAAATTAATAAAGAAATGGCATGAGTTTGGCTATTTATTATATACAAGGTATAAATTTGGTTATTTAAAGTTTTGATTTTGAGTATTTAAATGACAGTGACAAGCCAGATAAACCTAAAACAAGATCTTCTCTTGCACCACCTCCATTTTGTAAGATGAAAGACAAGAGTTCGCACACCTCACACCAACAGTAAAAACAAAGGTGTTAAGAATGGACCAGTAGCGTGCTTTAGCTGTGGCTAACTAGGCCATATTAAATGTTATTGCCCAGGTAACATAAATGTCAGAGAACTAAGTGGCACACCTCACTTTAATGTATACATAAATAAACGTTTTGTTCCATTCAGAGTATGGTTAGTAGTACACCCTAGACTAGTGAAGGAAAGTGACTGCACTGGACAGTTTCAAATAATCACTCTAGCCAATGGTGTAAAAGATAAAGTACCCATTGTGATGCTAGACATAAATAGCAAGTATGTTTGTGGATGCATTCAGGCTGTATGTCTAGTAAATTGTGTTGAAATTGCTATAATGAGATGTAAACATGTTCTCAATGGTGATGACACCCCAGATTCTCTCAGCAATGTGTGAGTACTCACATGAAGGCATGCTGTAGCGCATGCGTGAAGGTTTGCAAAGTGAACCAGGAATAGTCAGTGGAAATTGCAAAGTGAACCAGGAATAGTCAGTGGAAATTGCAAAGTGAACCAGGAATAGTCAGTGGAAATTGCAAAGTGAACCAGGAATAGTCAGTGGAAATTGTGAAGGTGGTGCGCCGATGACTTTGGCGGAAAATGGTGGTGGTGGGAATGTCACCAAAAGTCACTCAGGAATCAGTCAAGGCAGGGCAGATAATGGTTTATGACTGTCAGACTGTGGCTGAACCTGAGTGGGGGAAAGCCCTTTTCAGGGCAGCATAATTGACTAATGATTCTCTTGAGAGATGCTGAGAGCAGACCAAACTCTCAGAATCATAAATGTCCAAATCATCCGGCAAAGCTATTGCGTTTTGCCTAAAGGATGGTCTCTTAATTCATAAGCAGGAAGGGACTAAAAGCAGTCAGACGGTTATACCTCTGAGCTAACATGTTGTGTTTGGCTCATCCCCCCCCCCCCCACACACACACACACACTGCTGGTCATCTAGGACCAAACTCATGTGGAGGCTGAGTTTTATTGGCCATGTATGATGGGGGGACATCACTAGCTACTGTCAGTCTTATGATATCTGTCAAAGAGTAAATAGAAAGACAGTATCGCCGCTATACCCTGGGGTGACTTTGTAATAATGAATTATATCAAATATGGGTAATTAGTTATGATACAAGATATCTACAAGTGCCGATGCAGAGTATGTGTCACTGGTTAGATATGTATATCTGCAACTGTTACTTGTTTCTAAACTCACTAGGCGAGTTAATGTGATGAAACTGGATTATAAGAATGCCATTTGTTTCTAAACACATTAGGCGAGTTGATAATAGTAATGTCAGTTGTTAATATTGCATGTGCAATAATAATATTGATTATTAATACATAATGTTCCAATGTTCAATCAAAAGAGTTTGTTTGGTGATGTCAAACAAAGTTCTGATATCACTAGTTTTTTTATAAGCTGTATATTGTTGGGTAATGTGAAGCACAGTATTGGTATTAGTGTTATTTTGGAATATATTTAGCATATATATTGTTGGGTAATGTGAAGCAAAGTATTGATATTAGTGTTGTTGTTTAGCATATATATTGTTGGGTAATGTGAAATAAAATATTAACATTAGAGTTATTATTGACTCTACTACTGTTACTTTTTAAACAGTAAATTGTTGGGTATTGCGAAATAAAGAATTGATATTACTATTATTTTTAAACAGTATATTTCTGGGTAATGTAAAATAAAGTGTTTGTGTGTGTAATAGTCATACTGTGAGCGTTCATTTGATATCAGGGCAAATCTGCCTGCAACCTGCTGCAACCTGCTGCATCTGGAATTGTAGTACAATGCGATCGTGACGTACTCGACCTCAGCAAGTATAAACCTTGTGTTGTATTGTATTGTATTGTATTGTATTATATTGTATTGTATTGTTATATTATATTGTATTGTATTGTATTATATTATAGTGTAGTGTATTGTATTATTATATTATATTGTATTGTATTGTAGTGTATTGTATTATATTGTAGTGTATTGTATTATTATATTATATTATATTGTATTGTATTATATTGTATTGTATTATATTGTAGTGTATTGTATTGTATTATATTGTATTGTATTGTATTGTATTGTATTATATTGTAGTGTATTGTATTATTATATTATATTGTATTGTATTGTATTATATTATAGTGTAGTGTATTGTATTATTATATTATATTGTATTGTATTGTATTGTATTATATTGTAGTGTATTGTATTGTATTGTATTATATTGTAGTGTATTGTATTATTATATTGTATTGTATTGTATTGTATTATATTATAGTGTAGTGTATTGTATTATTATATTGTATTGTATTGTATTATATTGTATTATATTATATTGCATTATATTATTACCTGTCTAGTCTACTCTTCTTGACAGTTTCCGTCGTGGTATTTTTAATACCCGTCTTGTCAGTGGTTTTGACGTTTTTCTTGGCGGCTATCATATCTTTCAAGGTCTTTAATTTTTTGATCGTCTGCAGGATACACTGCAAAGCACTTAGCAATCGACAAGGCAGATCACAGAAAAGCACTTTTGGGGTGGAGACTAATCAATTCCTGCAGCGCGTATGTAGAAGACGGTAGTGAAAGATCTGTTCGAGAAAGGGGGTGGGGGTATAATAAGAGCACGCTTGCGGTCATGATAGTGACGTGGAGAGCTGCATATTCCCTTTCTAGCCGTCACTCGGAGATCTGCGTCAAAGTGCAGGAACAACTTTTTTTCGGCTTCTTTAAGCCAGCACTGCACTAACGGTCATGAAGACCGGCGATAACGCAACACGTCCGGAAACTTTTGCCGCTTTAAGAAGCTGTTTGTCCGTGTGTCATTTATTTTCACATGGCTGAGAGACTTGTGGCTGATAAATAATGTTAAGAGCGTGTAACCGTAGTGACGTATAAACAAGTGACTATAAGGGTACATGTCATATTTTCTTGCTTACGAATATTGACTGTCGTAATGCTGTAATGACGTGTAAACATCTGACTATAAGGGTACATGTAATATTTTCTTGCTTACGAATATTGACTGTCGTAATGCTGTAATGACGTGTATCCAACAGCAATGGTGGATCTAATAATTTTCTTGCTTGTTACCAGTACTACAACTGTAGTGAAGCGCGTTTGATCGTAAATTTGAACAACTTAATTGTGTTCATCAAATGTATTGTATATGTTTAAAATAGTGTAATTGTAATGATATATATCTGATTGTAACATTTGATGACGCGCGTAATTGAAATGACAAACATCTAAATGAAAGCGATTAGAAATGCATGGTGTGAGAAAGATGCAGTATGATTTAAAAAAACAACAGGTTCTAGAAGTGAGTGCTAAACGTGTATGGTGTAAGTCAGTGGTTCTAGAAGGGAGTGCATAACGTGTCTGGTGTAAGTCAGTGGTTCTAGAAGGGAGTGCATAACGTGTATGGTGTAAGTCAGTGGTTCTAGAAGGGAGTGCATAACGTGTTTGGTGTAAGTCAGTGGTTCTAGAAGGGAGTGCATAACGTATGGTGTAAGTCAGTGGTTCTAGAAGGGAGTGCATAACGTGTTTGGTGTAAGTCAGTGGTTCCCAACTGTGATCCGCGGCTGCGTTATCCAGTTTGAAAAGTGGTCCTTACATTTAAAAAGTGGTCCTTACATTTAAATAGTGGTCCTTACATTTAAAAAGTGGTCCTTACATTTAAAAAGTGGTCCTTACATGTACGTAAGTGGTCATTAGATGTAAAAAGGTTGTGAACCACTCATGTAAGGTTTAGTATGGTAGTACGAATAAGGGGATATGGTGTGAGTTAAATAAATTGGTGTGCGTTGTGTGAATATAGGGCATTTTTTGTATGACTAAACAACATATTGGTGTGAGTAGTGTAATTAAGGGCATTGTGTGAACGAGTACTATGTTAGTGTGCGAGGACAGTACAAATTAAGGGTATTGTGTGAATGAATAACACATTAGGATGTGTAGTGTGAACATTAGGATGTGTAGTGTGAACATTAGGATGTGTAGTGTGAACATTAGGATGTGTAGTGTGAACATTAGGATGTGTAGTGTGAACATTAGGATGTGTAGTGTGAACATTAGGATGTGTAGTGTGAACATTAGGGCAAGATGTGAGACGCAATGGAATAATCTCCGACAATCAATCAAAGGTCACGGTGTCACTAAATCCCACATTTCAGAATGAAAATATGCTACAGACAACATCAAAACGACATTTGAGTAATGGGTATAACTTTATTTACAACATCAAAACGACATTTGAGTAATGGGGTATAACTTTATTTACAACATCAAAACGACATTTGAGTAATGGGGTATAACTTTATTTACAACATCGAAACGACATTTGAGTAATGGGGTATAACTTTATTTACAACATCGAAACGACATTTGAGTAATGGGGTATAACTTTATTTACAACATCGAAACGACATTTGAGTAATGGGGTATTACTTTATTTACAACAGTATAGTAGAACGTAGAGTCTTTAGAACTAAATCTCATAAATGTCCAGTTAAATTAGACTGTTCTAAAGTGCATCATCTATCTATCTAGCTAGTTAGCTAGCTAGCTATATATATATATATCAATACAGATAGATAGGGATCCGTTAATCAGATATTATTCCGCTCAGCAATACATTGTGTTACTGAGACAGAGACAAACGTTACTGAGACAGAGATAAACAGTGAGACAGAGATAAACCTTACTGAGACAGAGATAAACAGTGAGACAGAGATAAACGTTACTGAGACAGAGATAAACCTTACTGAGACAGAGATAAACAGTGAGACAGTCAGGAAGGTATCCCGGTCACGTAAGGTAAACATTACTGAACGAGACAAAGATAGACACACAGTGAAATATTCCGACAGAGTAATCCCACCCTGGCACAACATTCCGTTACTTACCGATTGTTGAGACGACGGTGCCCACAAAGTAAAACGATCCTGAAAAGTCCCAACGAGGACGTTTATTCCCAATGATGCCGATGGCGTCTGCGACGGCAAACTTCTGCATGAGCTCGTGCAGGTCGGTCTCGTTAACAGCAGGATACTTGGCAATAAACACGGAGTAGGCAGTCTCGTACTTGGTTCTTTCTTCTTTCTCATTGTCAGACTCCAGCAGCATGAAGATAGCAGCACCGGCCGCCATGTAGAGACACATGACAAAGGCCAAGAGGATAAAGCGAGCGTTGTCCTCCTTCAGGTGGAGTAAGGTACAGCAACCGTGCCGCCCCTTTCGTGACATTCCTCTATAGTCATCGGCCTAGTCCAGTCACCTGCTCCACCTGGTCTTTGCAGTTGTCTAGCCAGTTCCGGTTTGCGGTTACCTTTGAATACATTTGCCTGTTTGAGACCGGACTTTATTTCGTAATTTAAAATATAGGCCAATTTATCCCATTAGCGTGATTCTTATTATATTATTTCATGAGATATGGATCGTTACCTTATCCAACAATTTCTTTGTCCAAATGGCATTCTTTGCTTTTTAGTGTAAATTGTCCTTAACTCTCACAAATGCACTCTGTGTTTTCTTGAAATTTCCTATCTCCAAATGTTAAGCTTGTTTGTGCCGAAAAGTCGAATACGCCTTGTAACGGCAACGCACCCATACCCAGAAAACAATTCACCAAGCGCATTTCCTTTCTTGAATATTGATAAAACATATTATTATCACGTGACTCTTTCAAACAGATGCCCTAGTTACGCTGAAGTGTATCCTCACGATGACAAAATAAGTTCACCGTAGTCAAAGGGTACAGATTATCTACGCTTTGTAACCTTGTAGTCAAACAAAGGGTACAGGTTATCCACGCATTGTAACTTTGTAGTTAACAAAGGGTCAGGTTGTCCACGCATTGTAACTTTGTAGTTAACAAAGGGTCAGGTTGTCCAGTCGTCGTAACGGTTATTTCATTTTAAAAATTGGACAACCATCAACCAAGCTAGGGTAATTCTCAAAGCAAAGGAGAACTCTTCTAGAAATAATCAAGTCATTCTAGAAACCAACTAAGGCAATATTAGATAAGTGTTAAGCCAATTAGATCAGTACCAAACTATCAATTAACATTCTAGAGTAATTCTACATTCAGGCTAGAATAATTAAATTCGCAACATATGGTAATTTAAGTATCAGTTAGGGTTCCGCTTACACAAAACTAGGCAATTCAATTTCCAGTTATAAGCTAATAAAAGTGTCTGGTTCCATGGAAGTCAATTTAATATCAAAATAGGGCGCGCTGGATACCAAACAGATAATTCTAGTTTCACGCTAGACAATGTCTAACACCAACTAAAACACTTCTGGCGCTTAACTACGGCAATTCGAAATCCAAGTTAGAACACTTATAATTCCAAGCTAATATATTTCTAAGTATTAATAATGTAGGACATTATTATGTCTAATGTGGTACTAATATGTCCTACATTTAAATTAGACAAATGTATTGCTATAGTAGGTCAATTCTAGTAACATATCGAACAGTCTAATTCCTAGTAAAGACAGTCAATCTATTGCCATTAGGCAATTCTGGTACCAAAATAGGCCACTCAAAATCGTACTAGTCTAGGCACTTCTAGTGCTAAACCAGGCCAGTCAATCTAGTGTCAAGTCCGGCAATACTAATTATTCCTTCCGAAGCGTTCATGTAAGCAATGCAGCTGATTTTGCTTCTAACGGCGACTGATAAAAGTGATATGATGATAATTTGTTTGCGATTTTATGCTTTCTATTTCACGGGATATCATTAATATTATTTCCTGCTTTGCTTCGGCCGCCTTTCCTTATAGGCTTTTATTATTGTCTGATTTTTATCGGCCGCCCTTTTCCTACAGGCTTTTTTGACTCATGACATTTCAGTTAGGGTTTTTGACATGCAGAGCAGTATTCTGGGACTTTGCAGCAGGTAATCACCGCAGAGTAATAACACTTAGCAATTCACCGCATAGTAATGACACATAGCAATTCACCGCATAGTAATGACACATTGCAAGTTAAAACATAGTAATGACACATAGTAGCGGCATTAAGTTTTGTCACTCGTGACTAACAGCTTGTAACTGTGTCAAACAAGTCCATTATCTGCTAATTTCGTCACAAAGCAGCAGATCCGGTAGCATTTTTTTCTGAGACAGCCGAAATGAAAAATGAAATAATCATTCTTTTTTTTTTAATACTTTGCAGCTTCTTCGAGTTGTGAAATCCCCACGTTGCTGAGGTGTTCAGCGCTGCTGGACCATGACTGTTGTCACGCTCCGGATCTTCAGAAACTGTATATAGAGCAAACAAGGTTACGTAAAAGTAATTGTTATCAAGAAAAAACATTTTCAAAACATTTTCTTTAATATTAAAACATATCTTTTTTGTATTAGCCATCATTACACCAATTTTAGCAATATATTTGTGTTGTCATTTTCAGCTGAAATTCGTTTGAAGACTTTCTGATAAGAGTTTGTTAACTTTTTGAGGTTAATGTTATTCGCTTGGAGTAAGTTAATTAACTGTGTTTTGGTATCTTTACTATATAAGATATATATTTTAACTTCCTGGGGTAAGTTTATTAACGGCGTTTTAGTGTATTTACTATATAAATTTTAACTTCTCTGGATAAGTTAATTAACTGCGTGTTGGTATATTTACTATATAAGATATACATTTAACTTCTTTGGGTAAGTTAATTAACTATTTTAATCAATTGCTTTTGTTGTATTTACCACCTGAGGTATTTATTAACATCTCGGGGTATTTTAATCAATTGCTTTTGGTGTATTTACCACCTGGGGTATTTGTTAGCATCTCAGGAATATTAATTAACTGCTTTTGGCATGTTTATTGCTTTGCTATTTGTTAACATCTCGGGGTATTCTAATTAATTCTAATTAATTGGTTTTTCATTTTATTTTTTTTACTACTTGGGGTATTTGTTAACATCTCGGGGGAATTTTAAATAACTGCTTTTGGTAGGTTTCTTACTTAAGGTATTTGTTAAAATCTGAGAGAATTTCAATTAATATGATATGATTAAAACTTGGAGTTCATATTAACTGCTTGCTGTATTTTAATTAATTGCTTTTGGTATGCTTTCTGTATAAGATATATTTAAACTGTTGTTGGTAAATTTTAATTAATTGCTTTCGGTATATTTTCAGTATAAAATATATTTTAACTTCTTGGCTTATTTTAATTAATTGTTTTGTATGTGTGGCGGAGTAAATTTGCCTCTCCCTATTTTTAAATTTAATTGTTATATAAGTTGTTAAATTGTCAGAGTGAGCCGACCTTGGGCACTCCTTATGATGATACTTTTGAAAATGTCTGAGTTGAAGTAAACGCTCGAGGTGAGGACGAGCTAGAATTATGCAAACCCCAGTGAGTAGTTTTATTACCCCAATAGTTATGATTTACGAGAACGAGACCAGTGAGTAGTTTTATTACCCCAATAGATATGATTTACGAGAAAGAGACCAGTCAATGAGCTGAGATTAAAATGTTTACTTGCTGTCTAATCACTGTGAATTTGGAGTGGCAAGAAGAAGTCCGGTTTTGAAAGCTGGTCGTTAGCTTGATGGTGAATTTACTGGCTGGTTGAGAGAGAATGGACTTAGAAATATTTCATGTACTTTTGCAATTGATATGTTATACTTATGTAGAGATGTACTTTGTGAGTTTACTTTGATTTCTACAAATGTTTGAACCAAACTCCTCGCATTTAGTGTGCTAACACTTGACATTGTTTTGATATGTTGTATTTATTATGCCATGTGCGTGTATCAGGCTAATGAATACCATTGCAGGAAACTGTAAGTTGAGAATGGAATGTAAGAAAGAATAGAGTTATAAAGCAAAAATCTGTAAGCTGAATGTTTGCACTTTAATTATATTTTACAGTGAGCAAGCATCCTATCTAGTTGCCTATTTTCAGATGAGTCAACTGGTTCACTAGCTGTGGGCCACTGTGAATGGGAGAGATGAAGGATATCATCTGCAATGGTGTGTGTAAGTGTAAATAGGATACACTACACTCATTTGGTGATGGTTGTAAAGTACACTCACTACACTGAGAAAATTTCTGGTATGGGGAGTACTAGAAATTGTTATAATTGATGTTCTGCTTAAATGAACTGGTAAGATGGAAACAAGCCCAGGTTGACTTTGGGAGAAAGAGCAGAAAAATATGTTTCAACATGAGAATAGAAACACATGGAAATTGAACTGAACTGTAATTTGTGACACTGACCATGCTGAATCAGGTCACTTTAAGACTATTATTGCTTATCTCCAATAACTCCATTTCTGTTCTCTGATAAGACTATCCTGTGATTTTAAATATTCTATTGTTGAATTGTATTTTAAGCATAAGACTGTAATCATAAAATTATCCGAATGTGGGTTCATAGAAATATCAATGTCAAGTAATGTATTTTATTGTATTTGTCATTTGCATATTTGATTGTTGTTTTAATAAATTTATTGACCTTCTTAAGCATATTGATAATCTTATGTTGGAAATGAAAGTGTGTGGATGGAGGCTCGCTAAATAGAGATTAAAGTCGGATTTGTCTTCTCATTTAGTAAGAAGATTTCCACCTATGGAATATTTTGTGACAGTAAATATTTATCCTTAATGTTATGGAAGAGAGAAAACGATTACAGCACCCATATATCCACCAAGTGAGAGAGACGAGTGGAGTCTATTGGAAGATATTTAATAAAATAAATTAAGATTTTCATCACTTGTAATTAGTTATGAAAGATTAATTAATAATAATATTTTTCATTAACTAAGTGGTGTTGGCGTCACAGTATGTTTTCTATATAAGATATATTTAAACATCTTGAGGGAATTCTGGGTACTTTATATGCTTACGGTGTATTAACTCTTTGTGGTATATGTTAATTTCTTGGCGTATTGTAATTAACTGCTTTTGGTATGTTTACTACCATGTCTATATATTATCTGTATATGGCATGTTTACTGCCATGTCTATATATTATCTGTGTATGGCATGTTTATTACTTTATATATGCTAACTACTTGGTGAATGTTAACTTCTTAAGGTATACTTGGAATAGTTAACTGCTTGGGGTGTGTTAAATACTTGAGGTGTATTAACTACTTGATGTGTGTTAACTACTTGAGGTGTATTAACTACTTGATGTGTGTTAACTACCTGAGGTGAGTTAACTACTTGGTTTGTGTCAACTGCTTGAGGTGTGTTAACTAGTTGAGGTGTGTTAACTAGTTGAGGTGTGTTAACTAGTTGAGGTGTGTTAACTAGTTGAGGTGTATTAACTGCTTGAGGTGTGTCAACTACTTGAGGTGTGTTAACTAGTTGAGGTGTATTAACTGCTTGAGGTGTGTTAACTAGTTGAGGTGTATAAACAGCTTGGAATAAGTTAACTACTCGAAGTAATTGTAAAAACAAATTAAAGTAAGTTAACTACTTTGGGTACGTAAGTGCTTGGGGTAGTTAACTGCATACCTGGCATTTAACACCTTAACTACTTTAGTATGTTTAATTAACTGCTTGAGAATACTGACTAAATGGGGTATGTTTAATTAACTGCTTAGGTGTATTACTTACATTGTATTTGCTTATGAAATGCTTTAAATGTGATTAATTAATTGCTTCGGGTGTTAACTACATTGTATATGTTAATGAAATGCTGAAATATGATTAATTAATTTCTTGGGGTATTAACTCCATTGTATATATTAAATACACGAGGTGTGTGAATTCAGTGCTTGATGTATATGTTAAATAAATTAATTGTTTGGGTATGTGTAATTAAGTGCATGAGATATATTAATTGATAGGGTATGTTTAAGTTGGAATAATAACAAGAAGAGTATTTTACCTGGATGAGATCTAATAATTGCTTTGGGTATGCTAAATACCTAACGTATGTCAGCGATTTGGTGTGCATTCGTGTTTTGGATATAAGATACGTTATGTGTAACCGCTTGGGGTGTATTAACTGTTTAATATATAATATTTATTTTAATTGCTTGGGCCACAGCATGTTAATTACTTTGAGTGTGTTAATTATTTTAGAAACAGGATACTCAAAAGTTATAAATATGTACAAAGTTCTCACAACTCACACTACAGTAAACAATATTATTGAAATCGAAGTTAGTTTTAAAAATAATAAACAAATCGGTCTGTTTGTTTAACACATTGTTAAGAGTAGACGTAAATGATAGATAAATAAAAATAATAACAACAAAACTCTGTTTGCAGTACTAAAGTATAATTCAATGTAAATTTTGTGCAGTGTTTGTATTTACAATAGAAATATAATGTTTACGTCCAAAAATTGCAGTGGAGTTATTTCCATGTAAGAAAGTATAACGCTTTAGTAATGAGGATATCCAATGGAATGCGTGAACACATATCATACCACACAGTCCGCAATAGTCAATTCATCTTACAAAACTCCTATGTTTAGGAGCGAATCCACTAGTACAATGATTATTCAAACGTCAAACAAATAACAGAACGGTTGCATTTATGATTGAATCCAGTAGCACAATGCTTACTCCCCACACACGAGAAACAAATCACAGAACGGTTGTATTTATGACTGAATCCAGTACCACAATGCTTACTCCCCACACACGAGAAACAAATCACAGAACGGTTGTATTTATGATTGAATCCAGTACCACAATGGTTACTCCCCACACATGAGAAACGACTCACAGAAGGTTTTATTTATTAATAAGACCAGTTTTTCAATGAAAGATAGAGACGTGTCAGGCAAACGGGAATACGGTAAGCCATGTATGCACTTAGAACGGTGCCAGTCAGGTAGGAATCCAGTAATCCATGTATACAGGTAAAACATAAAACAGTGTCAGTCAGGCGGGAATTCAGAATCCAAGTATGCGCATAAAACACAAAACGGTGTCAGTCAGGCGGGAATCCAGTAATCCAATTATTCACGTAAAACACAGAACGGTGTCAGTCAGGCGGGAATCCAGTAATCCAATTATTCACGTAAAACACAGAACGGTGTCAGTCAGGCGGGAATCCAGTAATCCAATTATTCACGTAAAACACAGAACGGTGTCAGTCAGGCGGGAATCCACAAATATACAGCAGTCAACAGGCCACACACTATTTTACGAGAGAATCCAATGACAGTTTCAGTATTACCAGACCACAATGTGCCTTTGCTAAATATCGCTCCAACATTTTCTCGAGACGATGAGTAAACAAATTAACTTGAAATGAACACTCACAACAAATCGCAGTTATCCTATTATTATTATTATATCTCCAATGAACACCATTCCAGGCTGGTTCTGTAAAGTCCTGAATTAAAAGCTGTAGTAAAGAAGTTTTGTTCTATAAATCTTGTTAGGTCGGTTCGAATGAGCATTTTAATATACATTGCTAGGTACACACCGCAGGATAATGACCCAGCAAAACTACAAAGCACGGTTACACGCTCCAAGATAATGACTCATTAAATTACACAGCAGTGTACAAACTGCAGAATAATGACTCACTAAAACTAACAAGTTACTTACTACACGATAAAGATCATAAAACTATACAGTAGGTTGTCTTAAGCTATTGACTAAGTAACATTACACAGTAAGTCACATATTTCAGGATAATGACATAAAACTACACAATAGGTTGTCTTAAGCTAATGACTAAGTAACATTACACAGTAAGTCACATATTTCAGGATAATGACATGAAACTACATAGCTAACCAATATTGAAGAATATTGACATAAAACTACACAGCCAATCAACACAGCAGAATAATAACTTAAAAATACAGTCAATCAACACTCCTGAGTAATGACATAAAACTACATAACCAATCAACAGAGCAGAATAATAACTTAAAAAATACACAGCCAATCAACACAGCAGGAAAATGACATAAAACTACATAACCAATCAACACAGCAGAATAATAACTTAAAAACTACGCAGCCAATCAACACAGCAGAATAATAACTTAAAAGTACAGTCAATCAACACTCCTGAGTAATGACATAAAACTACATAACCAATCAACAGAGCAGAATAATAACTTAAAAAATACACAGCCAATCAACACAGCAGAAAAATGACATAAAACTACATAACCAATCAACAGAGCAGAATAATAACTTAAAAAATACACAGCCAATCAACACAGCAGGAAAATGACATAAAACTACGCAAAGAGCACTGCACGTCTTGTAGAAGAAAAACACAACTCCCAATGTCAGATCAAATTACTATTTCCACAAATAATCTTTTCATTCCTTTGCAAGGTCTCGTGAATCCAGTGAATATTTTCTACGGATAGTTTGTTTTTATTTTATTACGATAGAGTGAGTCCAGTGAATATTTTACATGGCAAATCTTTTTACTCCATGCTGCTCCATCCAGTGAATATTTTACATGGCAAATCTTTTTACTCCATGCTGCTCCATCCAGTGAATATTTTACATGGCAAATCTTTTTACTCCATGCTGCTCCATCCAGTGAATATTTTACATGGCAAATCTTTTTACTCCATGCTGCTCCATCCAGTGAATATTTTACATGGCAAATCTTTTTACTCCATGCTGCTCCATCCAGTGAATATTTTACATGGCAAATCTTTTTACTCCATGCTGCTCCATCCAGTGAATATTTTACATGGCAAATCGTTTTACTCCATGCTGCTCCATCCAGTGAATATTTTACATGGCAAATCGTTTTACTCCATGCTGCGTCCATCCAGTGAATATTTTACATGGCAAATCGTTTTACTCCATGCTGCTCCATCCAGTGAATATTTTGCGCCGGTTTTTGATTTTTTTAATATCCAGTAATAGATTACATGATTAGTCTCAGCTGGTAGTCTTTGTTCGAATATTAGACCCAATGAATATTTTCCACACACGAGTGTATTGCATCTACTTAACATCCAGGGAATATTTCCACATACGATTGTATTGCATCTACTTAACATCCAGGGAATATTTCCACATACGATTGTATTGCATCTACTTAACATCCAGGGAATATTTCCACATACGATTGTATTGCATCTACTTAACATCCAGGGAATATCTCCACATACGATTGTATTGCATCTACTTAACATCCAGGGAATATTTCCACACAGTTTCAATGTATTTCGAGTGTATTTTCTTCTACTTAAGATCCAGTGAATATTTTCCACATACGAGTGTATTGCATCTACTTAACATCCAGGGAATATTTCCACATACGATTGTATTGCATCTACTTAACATCCAGGGAATATTTCCACATACGATTGTATTGCATCTACTTAACATCCAGGGAATATCTCCACATACGATTGTATTGCATCTACTTAACATCCAGGGAATATTTCCACACAGTTTCAATGTATTTCGAGTGTATTTTCTTCTACTTAAGATCCAGTGAATATTTTCCACATACGAGTGTATTGCATCTACTTAACATCCAGGGAATATTTCCACATACGATTGTATTGCATCTACTTAACATCCAGGGAATATTTCCACACAGTTTCAATGTATTTCGAGTGTATTTTCTTCTACTTAAGATCCAGTGAATATTTTCCACATACGAGTGTATTGCATCTACTTAAAATCCAGTGAATATTTCCATGGCTACGTTATAATTTAATTTCAAGTAAAATATCCACAAATAATATTGTCAGACTGTGTTTCCCAAGTTTTGAACTAATGACAATGTCCAATTTCAGATTCAGAAAATATTTTACTGATTTACTCTGTATCCAGTATTAAACCAAAGGTTATAGACCCACATTGAATTTGTATGTAACATCAGAACCAGTGAATATTTTTATAGATAAATTTCCCCTCAGACAGATTTTTCCACAGTATTGACTCCAGAGATAATTTGCATCCAGTGAAGTGCACATAATCCTCGACAAGCATTTCTATTTTTATATCCATTGAGTATTTGCCACATACTATTTGCATCAAGTATTTTTAATTCCAGTAACTGCTTTCCATTGGCACATTCTATTCAATGATTACTTATCACTTATTTTTATCTGCACATATTTACATCAAATCGTGAGTCCATTTATTATTGCCAAGTGGGTGGTTGAGGTACAATATACCCGAGGTCAAATTTACAATTTAAAAGGTCACATGCTCTCTTACTATGTTCCTCTTGTAATTCATTTGGAAAAGCGAACGATAAATATTTGTTTTCTTCTATTTTTATAAAGTTAATAGATGTATTTTGTTTTTTAGCCAATGTTTGGAATAATCGAACTATATTTTTTCACAGAAAATGTTCAGATCAATCGATTTGTATTTTTGTTTTATTAAAAGTGTCCAACACCAGTGTTTTGTGTTACTATAGTGTTCAAAGCAATCAATTTGTATTTTCTTTATATTAAAGCGCCCAAAGCAAACGTTTTCTTTATTTTTTACTTTAATGTGTATTCATGCAAAATTTTCCTTGACAGTCGAGTTTGCTTTAATCTCCCGACACAAAATGAGACATATTTAGTTAACATTTATAAAGTTAACACATTGACATGAAGAAATATAATGTTCATAGTTACATTTCATGTCTAAACATTTATAAAGTTAACACATTGACATGAAGAAATATAATGTTCATAGTTACATTTCATGTCTAAACATTTAAAAAGTTAACACATTGACAGGAAGATATATAATGTCCATAGTTATATTTCATGTCTAAACATTTAAAAGGTTAACACATTGATAGGAAGATATATAATGTCCATAGTTATATTTCATGTCTAAACATTGAAAAGGTTAACACATTGACAGGAAGATATATAATGTCCATAGTTACATTTCATGTCTAAACATTTAAAAGGTTAACACATTGACAGGAAGATACATAATGTCCATAGTTATATTTCATGTGTCTAAGCATTTCTACCATGACGTTCGGCGTTATATTTTACGTGTAAATATCTGTTATACAGGAGATTTTATATTTTCTTTAATAAATATATTGCCATCTTCGTATTAACTTTACATTCCTTGTGTTTAATGCTTTGTCAGTGTTATACCGACAAAAATAAGGTGTCTTTAATGCTGTCATTGTAACGTTATTTGTCACTTGTTACGGTAAGAAAAATAAGGTGTCCCTAATGCAAAATTATTGTAATTTTATATTATAATTATTTATCAATGTTGTCTTAACAAAAATAAATGAAATCCCTTAATACTAGGTCATTGTAACATTATATTGCTTTTGTTTTAGTCATTATCACTATAATGCTTTCCTATCTTTTCATCACAATGATTGATATTGTAAGAGTACAATGTATTACAACCTTGTATTGAAACTGTACAATATATTACGACCTTAATATTGAAACAGTACAATATATTATGACCTTAATATTGAAACAGTACTATATATTACGACATTAATATTGTAAGAGTAAACTATATTATGTTTTGCTGAATGACCCAAAAGCTTTATCAATGTTGTAAGTTTATTTCCAGACTGTAAAATTATTACGAATCAATTTTACATAAAAAAATACAATAATTATTATTTAAAATTATTTTTTTACATCCTAAATACATTACTATTAAAACTCAATTTTCCTCTAAACTAAGTATTAAACATCAGTTTTGAGCTTCAAATGCAATATCATTAAAAAATCAGCATAACCTCTCACTTGCCATATTATTTAAATTCGGAGGGGGGGGGTTGCCACAGTAGTGCTGTGTTTTAATTTATACCTTTAATGTTTATATACTGCACAGATATATAGTAATATGTTTTGTATGTTCTGTCTTTAATGTTAATTCATTGTTAAGATAAATGTGTTTGGTAACAAACCTGTTGGTTTCTTTTCGAAAGTCAAGAAATTTTAAAATGATACCGTTTATATCCGTGGATTAAAGAGAGTCAATTAATTTTAATATCATAACGTTTGTACTCCTGGATTAGGGAGTCGAGTAATTTTAATATGGCGTTTATACTCGTAGATCTGAGAGAGTCAAGTAATTTTAATATGGCGTTTATACTCGTAGATCTGAGAGAGTCGAGTAATTTTAATATGGCGTTTATACTCGTAGATCTGAGAGAGTCGAGTAATTTTAATATGGCGTTTATACTCGTAGATCTGAGAGAGTCAAGTAGTTTTAATATGGCGTTTATACTCGTAGATCTGTGAGAGTCAAGTAATTTTAATATGACCTCGTTCGTACTTGTGGATTTGATCCAGAATGACGTGTTAAAGAGGAGCTTTGAAAATGACGATTGTGAGTTGATAATGCTGATGATGACATGATTGTAAGGAGGAGTAGTAGGCAGTTGAAGAAATATTAATACATTTCGCCTTCAACCAAACCCGACGTGCTCTGTGTCTAGGTGCTGCCGACGTCTAAATTCACACGGCTTGGCACCGGGAGCTATCGTCTAAATTCACACGGCTTGGCACCAGGAGCTATCGTCTAAATTCACACGGCTTGGCACCGGAAGCTATCGTCTAAATTCACACGGCTTGGCACCAGGAGCTATCGTCTAAATTCACACGGATTGGCATCAGGACAATGATTTGAGGAAGCCTTCAGAGTGCTGAAATTGACACGGCCTGAGAAAGTGTCAAGACCCTGAACTGTGTCGGCAGTCTCACACTTGTTCCCGGTCCTCCTCAATATTTATTAACTCACCGATACTCGTCTGCTCCCACTTTAAATCTATTTACAGAATGTTAGTGTCTTTTGGCTCCTGTTGACAATTCTTCGACGAAGCCTTAATTTTTTTCTTATGAATTTGCGCAATGAGACATTGGCAATGTTTGTTTGAGTTGTACAATAACGTGATCTCGTTTTGTCTAACTTCCATTTGCAACCTGACACATAGCTATTGGTCAAACAAACATATTACCATAATTTGAATTTGCCTGCCATACTAATATTACCATAATTTGAATTTGCCTGCCATACTAATATTACCATAATTTGAATTTGCCTGCCATACTAATATTACCATAATTTGAATTTGCCTGCCATACTAATATTACCATAATTTGAATTTGCCTGCCATACTAATATTACCATAATTTGAATTTGCCTGCCATACTAATATTACCATAATTTGAATTTGCCTGCCGTACTAATATTAATTTTAACGTAAACGTAATAATTTCAGTCTACCTGCTATTAGTGACGTTAATCTCAAAATAAAAATCTCAAATATGCCTGTTATCAGTGACAAGGCAGAAATATTAAACTGCATACCATCAATGACATTAATCTCAACGTAAAAACACCAAAATGCCTACCTAAAGACATTAATCTCAACGTAAAAACACCAAAATGCCTACCTAATGACATTAATCTCAACGTAAAAACACCAAAATGCCTACCTAAAGACATTAATCTCAACGTAAAAACACCAAAATGCCTACCTAAAGACATTAATCTCAACGTAAAAACAACAAAATGCCTACCTAAGGACATTAATCTCAACGTAAAAACACCAAAATGCCTACCTAATGACATTAATCACATGATAAAATTCTTAATTTGCCTACCTTTAGTGACACTAATCACAATTCAAAAAAATTAATGTAAAATGAGCATTTTTTGTCGGTTTCGAATCATTGGTCCTATTCAATACTACTCTTGTTATATTTTGAGAACCAACAACCCCCTCTCTCTCTCTCAACACATCCACACACACATACACACACACACACACACACACACACACACACACACACACACACACACACACACACAGTTACTAGCTCTCTCCTAGCGTTTTTCATTTAATCAATCGGAAATTTCTTTATTTCTTCCGTGTGCCTACACGCACTTAATGTACCATAGGAGATGCATCTATTCTTGAAAGAAAGCTGACATACGACTGCCAGCAGGTACAGATTGATAAAGAAATAAACTTTGTGCCATCTCTTTTAGACATAATCGTTTTCTTACTTGTATTCATTTCCTCACTCAAACCATATCACACATTGCATAACATCCACTCAAACCGTATCACATACTGCATAACATCCAATCAAAACCGTATCACATGTTGCATAACATCCAATCAAACCGTATCACATGTTGCATAACATCCAATCAAAACCGCATCACACGTTGCATAACATCCAATCAAACCGTATCACATGTTGCATAACATCCAATCAAAACCGTATCACATGTTGCATAACATCCAATCAAAACCGTATCACATGTTGCATAACATGAAATGAAAATGGTTCCAAAGCAGCAGGCCTAAGTTCCATCTATAGATCGTTCTCATAACTTTCAAGAACTAAAGATTATATTCATGTTCAGTCAAAGATTTAATTTTCTGTTTTGAAAATAGTATTTTACATTTACTATGAAATAGCGAGAAAATAAAAAAAAATGATACTGAGTGATTTTTTTTTCAAGGTAAAAGTGATGTCACAAACCAATAGTGTGGTACCGGCTGACAGACGAATAACTTAAGCGTTTGTGGCGCATCCGGTCTGACTGCGGCAACAGTACTTGCAGATGTAGCAGTAGTTGTAGTTGTAGAAGTGTTTAATAGTTCCTCTCTAAACAGAACAACATAGTCAAAGACAGTCCACGAGGGGCAACCGATCAGCTCATTTTCAGAACTTGTGAAGGGTGAAGGTTAGACGACATTAAGTTTAAACGTCATCAGCTAAGCCACTACAACACTTACAACAGCACGTGCGCCTAACCACATCTCGCATCAACACCAGTTAAGAATATTTCTAGGCATTCCAGCTTTCCATGACGGCTCGGCACAAACCAATAACATTAGAGTAGCACGGGCCGACCACTTCAACACTTTGGGCTCAAAACTGTGACAGAGTTTTCTCCGCTTTGCCAGGCTTTATCCGTTCGTGCCGCAGTCATGCAGCAACTACACTGCACGCACATAGAGGCAGCAGCAGCCTGCCGCTGTAGTAACGGTTGCAATGCTACCGACTGAGACAAAGTCTCGCCAAACTGCTACCCTGATTGAAAACTACAACTCGCAGGCACGCTAAAGTGATGGAACTTTAGTTGGTCGCCAGCAATAAACACTGGACTACAGCCGTGCTCACCACGAAACCCATCGATCAGGTATGAGCGAATTTAATCGTCAGAGCTAGGGCTGGGTGTGCAAGCATCAGTGGGAAATATATTTGGCGGTGCCCTTCCTTTTTAGTTATGTTTTCCACACGATTAGTTAACTTGTTCGACACAGGTGTCTTTTGTTTCACTCGTAACAGGTGTGTCTTTTGTTTCACTCGCAACAGGTGTGTCTTTGTCGCTGTGAAAACATGCTTGTCTCGTATGTATGGAGCTCAGAGACTGCACACAGCTTGAAGTTTATTTTATTTTATTTTATCTTTTTTTTGGAATGTACCGTTATTAATCGTCTGTTTAATTAATGAATGTACAAAGAAGCCTGTAATCAAAAATTAAACAAGTCACTTTTCGTACTATCAATAGGCCAACAAGTCAATCATTTAACAGAAAATACATTTAATCAATATTTCTTTGGAGCCAACGCCACTTAGTTAATGATTATGATTATTATTAATTATTCATTCATAACTAATTTTAAGTGATGCGAATCTTAATTTATGTTATTAATAATTCTCCAGCAGACACCATCGTCTCTCTCACTTGGCAGATATGCGGACGCTGTACATGCTTTCTCTCTTCCACAACATTAAAGACAAACATTTACCGTCACACAATGTTTCCGTAGGTGGAAAACTTCTTAGTAATGGAGAAGACAAATCTATTCTTAATCTATATTTAGTGAGACCCCATCCACCCACTTTCTTCTCCAACATAAGGTTATCAATATGTGTAAAAATTCAATAAATTCAACAATAAATTTATTAAATCAGCAATCAAATATACATATGACAAATACAATGAAAAAAGATTACTAGACATCAATATTTCCATGTGTCACATGGGCATGCCACTTAGTTAATGAAAAATATTATTATTAGTAATTAATCTTTCATAACCAATTTCAAGTGATGAGAATATTAATTTTATTTTATTATTGATCCTCCAACAGACACCACTCATCTCTCACTTGGCGGATATTTTGGCTTTGTAAACGTTTTCTCTATTCCACAACATCAACCAACATTTACAGTCACATAATATTTCCATGAGTGGAAAACTTCTTACTAAAAGAGAAGTCAAATCTGACTTTTAATCTATATTTAGTGAGCCCCCCTTCTTCTTCAACATAAGATTATCAATATCAATATGCATAAGAAAGTCAATAAATTTAACAATAAATTTATTAAATGAAAAATCAAATATACATATGACAATTACAATGAAATATTCTATGAGCCCACATTGAGATAACTATTGTTTACAGTCTCTCTCTCTCTCTCTCTCTCTCTCTCTCTCTCTCTCTCTCTCTCTCTCTCTCTCTCTCTCTCTCTCTTATATATCATAAAAAATATATAATTACAGTTCAACAAAAGAGCCAATACAAATTGCAGGTTAGTCCTATAAGAGAATAAACATGGAGTTATTAGTGTTAAATGTGTAAATTTACTGACCTGGTTTAAGCACTGCTTGACAGTCTTTCACTTTCTTTTGCAACAATGTCACAGAGTCAGCTCCCACAATCTTTCATTTCTTTTGCAACAATGTCACAATGTCAAAATGTCCTGCTCAGCAGTGTTCCTGCCACTGGAAACTCTGACACACTGCTATATTTTTGAATGTCCCCTTCCATGTCACTCCTTCATGTAGGACATGATTACAGCAATTCTGGTAACTTCACTGCACCAGAATTCTCAAGAATGTACCCAGCATACTTGCTCTGATACATCAATAGTGCATAGCGTACTCCTTTATGCTTACACACTCTGCAACACACTTTGCAAGTTTCCCGCACTTTTCCGGTCACTCAAGTCACAACCACTTTTCCGGTCACTCAAGTCATGACTAGTGAACAATGAAGGGTAGCTAAGAATTTGAAAGTTGAACTTGAGGCTCCACTTGAGACTCACAGCTCAGGGCTGAACTCACACTCACAGAGTGAGACTCAAACGAACAAAAAGGATCACTGCAACATATAATTAAAGAGCAAACCTAAGTTTCTCGTTTATCCAAATATAATTCCATTCTCAAATTTACAATTCCTGCAACAGTATTCATTATCCCCATGAATGCACATGGTAAAATAAACACAGTATATCAAACAGTGTCACATATTAATACACCACACGGATGCAGCTTAGTTCAAACATTTGTAGTAATAAAAATTAATTCACATAATACAAGTATAACATATCATAGTAAAATGTATGAAATGTTTCTAAGTCCATTCTCTCTCAATCAGTCATTTAAACTCACCACTCAAGCTAACAACTGCCTTCAAGCAGGACTTCTTCCTTCTACTTCAAATTCAAAAGTGATTAAGGTGTAAACTTCTCTACAGCAAGTGAAATTTTTTTTCTCAGCCCATTGGCTAGTCTCATTCTCATAAATGATTATCATTGGATAATAGGAAACTGCTCGCTCAATTTCCATTAGGTCAGCAAATCTAGAATATTCTTGCTCCAGGCTATAGCAATAATAGTTTTTACATAACCTGAATTAAGCACAATCTTTCATGCAACTTTTGCAACAATGTTACAAGTCTATTGTCCACATCAATATGTGCCTCTCTCCACACACGTTGAAAACACTGGCGTGCTGTTACATCAGCAATTTCTAGCATATTCTCAACTCAGGCTGCTTACTTTCAACTCTGACACTTACAAAATATCATCATACGTCTAAATTTTATTCACAATACAAAAGCGGCTGTCCCATGTGCCTTCAAATGGGGACCCTTGAAAAAATGTTTTTACACATCAGAGGAGTTTCAAAGAGTAATTTGAAACCAAAATATTTTATAGAAGTTTTACTTTACTCTCTATATTTTTCCGATTTCTACTGGTTAACTTTAATTGACTAGTACACAGCCGTTGGCTAATTATGACACACCCTTGTGTGGTGTCTCTACCCGTTGCCTAATTATGATATATCTCTTCAGTGGTGTCTCTACCCGTTGGCTAATTATGATATATCCCTTTAGTGGTGTCTCTACCCGTTGGCTAATTATGATATATCCCTTTAGTGGTGTTTCTACCCGTTGGCTAATTATGATATATCTCTTTAGTGGTGTCTCTACCCGTTGGCTAATTATGATATATCCCTTGAGTGGTGTCTCTACCCGTTGGCTAATTACCATCACTCAGCTTTCACTTAGCTAATTCAGTCTACACCCCTACCCCACCCCCTACCACCCAAAGGTGGGAAGGTATATCTGTTTTTAGAAACGTTCACTCTCAAATTTAGAGGGGGATAAAATGTTAATCATTTTGGAGTGAACAATACTTAAGTAGTTGTTTACTACAACAGGAATCTAGAAAAACAACTTGCACTAAATGTTGCACTTAACGTGCAAAGCATGACATCTGCCTTAAACATAACATTATAGCACTAATAACAAGGGGAAATGCACTATATTTTAGTATAAGAATTTCATACAAGATATATATAAAGTGACAAACAGGAGAAAAAGTGAAAATATTTGTAAGGACTATGTGTGTGTTCTTTGGAGATGCCAGCATCACAGTACCACGTGGGCATGTTCAGTATCTGTGACATCCATGGGACAATACCAGGCAAGAGATTACTCAAAGATATATGCTGTCTGTTCCATGAGTACTTGCTGTCTGTCTCGTGAATACTTGCTGTCTGTCTTGTGAATACTTGCTGTCTGTTTCATGAGTACTGCCTGTTTTGTGAATACTTGCTGTCTGTTCCATGAGTACTGTCTGTTTCATGAATACTTGCTGTCTGTCTTGTGAATACTTGCTGCCTGTTTTGTGAATACTTGCTGTCTGTCTTGTGAATACTTGCTGTCTGTCTTGTGAATACTTACTGTCTGTCTTGTGAATACTTGCTGTCTGTTTTGTGAATACTTGCTGCCTGTTTTGTGAATACTTGCTGTCTGTCTTGTGAATACTTGCTGTCTGTCTTGTGAATACTTGCTGTCTGTTTTGTGAATACTTGCTGTCTGTCTCGTGAATACTTGCTGCCTGTTTTGTGAATACTTGCTGTCTGTCTTGTGAATACTTGCTGTCTGTTTTGTGAATACTTACTGTCTGTTTTGTGAATACTTGCTGTCTGTCTCGTGAATACTTGCTGCCTGTTTTGTGAATACTTGCTGTCTGTCTCGTGAATACTTGCTGTCTGTCTCATGAATACTTGCTGTCTGTCTCGTGAATACTTGCTGTCTGTTTGCCGAATATTCGTTGTCTGAAGAGAGAGTTTTTTATGCTGTCTGCTTCTCGAATATTTGCTGTCTTTGGTTGTTGCTTTACTGGCTGTCTTTTCGAGTGCTGGCTGTTTTTGCTTGTCGAGTGCTGGCTGTCTTTACTTTTGTCGAGTGCTGGCTGTCTTTACTTTTGTCGAGTGCTGGCTGTCTTTACTTTTGTCGAGTGCTGACTGTCTTTACTTGTCGAGCGCTGGCTGTTTTTGCTTGTCGAGTGTTGTCTGTCTTTACTTGTCGAGTGCTGTCTGTCTTTAATTGTCGAGCACTGGCTGTCTTTAATTGTCGAGTGTTGTCTGTCTTTCCTTGTCGAATACTGTCTTTGTCGAGTACTGGCTGTCTTTGTCGAGTACTGGCTTGTCTTGGTCAAGTACTGGCTGTCTTTGTTGAGTACTGGCTTGTCTTGGTCAAGTACTGGCTGTCTTTGTCGAGTACTGGCTCTCTTCCTCGGTCGAATACTGGCTTTGCTTGTTGAGTACTGGCTGTTTTTGCTTGTCGCATACTGGCTGTCTTTCTTCTAGAGCAGGGGTGCACAAACTTTTTAGGCCAGAGGGCCACATTTCCAATTGATAGTGCATGGAGGGCCGCAAGTCAGATTGCACATGGATGGCTCAGTACAAAAAGAACAATACAAATAATGAAATTAATGTGCTTTACATTCGTTTTTGGCTTACTAACCTAGGTTTAGTCTTTATTAGTGAGAAGGGTGAGCCTGAATGTTGTTAACAACTTTATCAATATTTGGTTCGAGTTTTGTAGTCGCCAGCCTCAAAATCGAACAGAGATTGTTGTCGGTCAAATTCGATCTCAGCTTGTTCTTGTTCATGTTCATTACTGAAAACGTTTGTTCACACAAGTATGTGCTGCCGAATTCTGAAAACAACTTGCAAGCCAAGACCTTGACATTTCTGTATGTGCTCGAGCTGAGACTTCCGTAAAATGTTAAAATGTTGTTCTGCTGAAATGATGACTTCAGTTCAGGTGAACATTGAAGATCAATGACCTCCAGTTGACAGTGATCAGGCACGGACTCTACACTACATGAGAAAGGATCGCGAATGAAGTTGAATAAGTCCTTGTGCTCCTTGAAGGCATCAAAGCGTTCAGTAAATTCCTTCAGTAATGTTTCACAATTGCAATGCTATCTGCTGAAGTTATATTGGTACTCCTTCTGAAAAGCCGAACAAATCAGAAAATGACAAAGATTTCCAGCTTGCAGATTCGAACAGAAGAGCCTCAACTTCAACATGAAGGACTGCAGTTCCTTGTACATATCAAAGATAAAGTGATCTTTGCCTTGGAGACGCTGGTTGAATCTATTCAAGTGATCTGTCATGTCTGTCAGAAATGCCAAGTCTGCCAACCACTGTTTGTCAGTAAACACAGCCGTGTCTTTGCCTTTAACAGTAAGGAATTCACAAATTTCCGTTCGCAACTCAACAAACCGTTTTAATACCTTTCCTCGACTCAGCCACCTGACATCTGTGTGATACGGAATGTCTCGATGGTTAAGTCCTCTGGATCGTATGAAGTTCACAGAATTAAAAACGAATTTCATGACATTGTCAAATTTCAAGATTCGTGCACAGAGCGATTCCTGATGAATTATGCAATGGTACATGTGGACACCATCTGTTGGAATTCCAAGCCCCTGCAAATGTGACAGCAAATGAGCAACAAATCCTGATGCTCTTCCAGTCATAGCAGGCGCACCATCTGTGGTAAAGCTGGCTAGCTTTGGCCACTGGACGTTAAGGTTTCCAAGAACGGAAGTCACTCCTCCAAAAATATCTTCACCAGTCGTCCGCCCATGTAGTGAAGCCATACCGGCTAATTCTTGAGTTATTTCAAAGTTCTCATCCACTGCACGCACAAAAACCAGCAGTTGTGCTATGTCAACGTTGTCAGTGCTCTTGTCCAAAGCAATTGAAAAGTACTTACAGTTAGCAAGTCTTTCACACAACTGTTCACAAACGTCTGTTGCTAAGTCTTCGACTCCGCTTGAATGGTTGTCAGTGGGACTTTGTTGAAAAGGTCCGCCTTTTCAGGACAAATTTCTGTGCAAACAGCTTGGATGCAGTCTTTGATGAAGTCACCGTCAGTAAACGGCCGTGATGATTTGGCAACAATATGTGCTACTTTGCAACTTGCAGGAGCAAAATACTTGTTTTCTTCAGACTTTTTTGTGAAGAAATGTTGCTGTGCTGACAGACCTTTTAAAAGTTGCTCAATTTTGTTGTTTCTCGCAGCGCCTTTTAACTCATCAAAAGTCGCAGCGTGCTTTGTTTTGTAATGCCGCTTGCAGTTGAAGTCCTTCATCACAGTAACTACTCACAACAAATTAAGCACATAGCTGCTCCATTAAAATGCCGCATAAAGTGTTTAGCCGTCCACTCTTCTTTAAACTGACGATTTTCGTCTTCAATTTTACGCTTCTTATGCGCGACATATTTACAAAGGGCAGTAGTTTAAAAACAACTTCACTTGACATGGAAACTGTGTAATTAATTCACTACATTCCAACCAGACATACACACTGACTGCACCTTCCTTCCCCCACGTCACCTCACCCCATCCCCAGACTGAACTTTGGCTGGCTGCCTGCAGCTTGGATCTAGATGACGACCTCTTTCTAATGCTAATTGATGTCACCGTACATCAAAGATGCACAGATACTACTATAGCCTTTGATCAGCTGAAGTGAACAATGTGCCCAATACACAGAGCTCTCACCTCAATACCGCATCCAGCGTTTGTTTTCAACACAGCACAAGATGCATGCACGGGAAAGCAGACCACTGTTCTACTCCCTTGTTCAGATTAATGTTAAAAGCTCCTTGCATAATGGTAACATCCTAAAGTCTTCTGGGGGCCGCATGCGGCCCGCGGGCCGCGGTTTGTGCACCCCTGTTCTAGAGTAATGGCTGTGATTTTTTTGGCCGAATCCTGGCTGTTTTTACTTACCGAATACTATGTTTGCATAACACATGAGATCAGTGTAACAATATTTGCACAAGAGGAACAATGAACAATTTTTTTACAACAAAGAGAACAATATACAACACCATATCTGAGAGAAATGATGTTTTGCTCAAAAAATAGGAACAATGTTTGCACAACAAAGAGAACAATATACAACACCATATCAGAGAGAAATAGTGTTTTGCTCAAAAAATAGGAACAATGTTTGCACAACACGAAAAAGGAAACAATGTTTGCAGATGAGAGATAACAATATATGTACAAGAGAGATAACAATGTATGCACAACAGAGGAGCAATGTTTTCGCAGCAGAGCGAAACAATGTTTGCAAATTTCGTTATCAGAGCACTTTATAAGCCTGTTATCAGAGTACTTTATGTTATATTTATATTAGTAGAGTATTTTATCACTGTATTATCAGAGCACTTTATAAGCCTGTTATCAGAGTACTTTATGTTATATTTATATTAGTAGAGTATTTTATCACTGTATTAGCAAAGCAATTTATAAGCGGGCAACACGTTTTCATGACCACTGATCTATGTGACTTATTCTCCTTTCTTTCAAAATCTTGTATGATTAATAGTTTTTCTGTCTTTTTCTTTTTAGCTTCCTTTTATCTTTTTATTCTTCCTTTTCAACCGGCACTCATTAACCGTCCTTAAGTCGTGAATTCTTGGCCCTCCTCCGACTGAGTCGACAGCACCCCTGCTGTTTGAAATTGATGATGAGAGGGGTTGAGGGGAGGCATGGTTAATTTTTGTCGTTCTGAAAATAATTTCTGTCTTCTTTGATTTATTTCTTTGTTTGTTTGCTCAACTTGTTCAAGTAGGAAATGCTCTTGTTGTTAATCTTTCGCTCTGCCAATCAAATTGATAAAAGAAAATATATTTACTTTATTTCTTGAAGTTTCTGCTCAGCAGTTCATTGGACTTTATCGGTAAAAGAAAATAACAGTCAATACATTGACAGACTGATCAAAAGCTGAAGACAAAATATCTGCGACATTTGGAAGCTCGGATTAAGGATTTAATGAAGAATTAAAGATGAAGAATTATACTGAGATACAAATATTATTTTGGTGCTTTTTCTTCTTGGGTGGGTGTGGGGAATCTTTAGACGAAATACCAAACTGCTAGCTTATGTTTATTGAAACATGGCCCAAACATGTAAATAATATTACAGTTATGATATCGTTAATAAATAGAAAAGCTTTTGAAACTAACCAATATATTATAATGTCGTTAAAACATCAATAATGTATTATATTTATGACATCATTAAAGGAATAACAGCTTTAGTATTAATGTAATATTTATATTTATGTCATCATTAAAAGAATAACAGCTTTAGTACTAATGTTATATTTATATTTATGACATCATTAAAAGAATAACAGCTTTAGTATTAATGTAATATTTATATTTATGACATCGTTAAAGTATCTGAAAGCTTGAGATCTAAAATAATTAAGTATAGTCTGTGTGAAGGAGATATGAAGTATGAAGTATGAAGTATGAATAGTGTATGATGTCCCTAAAATATGAAAATGTATTAAGCCTGATATCGCATATTACAGTTGATGCATTAAGGATTATTACAACTCATTTCGGATATAATAGCCTTTTTTTAATTAAAAAAAACAAAACATCAACATCAAGACGCATACATCATATATTATACAGCAAATTTATTGACGTCGATTTCCAAAAGTGGTTCTGGTTTACGGCAATGAAGGAAACGAGACCATTGCAAAAGAGTTTTGAGATTTGGCAAACTGAAACGAGACTCGTTTATGACCAACAATTTTCCAGTACAGTTGTTATGAATGGGAGATTGTGCTAATTTGTCGAGTTCAAGGTCAGGAAACGACTAGCGCTGAGCTAGCGATAGTGAGAGTGAGTGGCAGCAGTGGAAGCTACGTCTGCATCAGCTAATCAAATAGCCCTAATCAAATAGCCCTAATCAAATAGCCCTCATTAAATAGCCATCATCAAATAGCGCATTCACGCCACTCCATTTACAACCAGTAGTTTCTGCAAAGCTTTAATAATTCTCCTTCATCGCTTACAGTGACCAACGGAGTGAATAATTCTAAATCAGACTGGGTGATGTGTTCATATTTGTTTCAAATGCTGCTTACTTTGATTTTACGTTTAACCAACTCGATTTTTTAATGGGTAGCACATGTTCAGCAGTGTGCCTTTGCACTGTTAAAATAAAAATGTTTTAGTGTTATTGCTCTGTTAAAATAAAAATGTTTTAGTGTTACTGCTGTTAAAATAAAAATGTTTTAGTGTTACTGCTGTTAAAATAAAAATGTTTTAGTGTTACTGCTGTTAAAATAAAAATGTTTTAGTGTTACTGCTGTTAAAATAAAAATGTTTTAGTGTTACTGCTGTTAAAATAAAAATGTTTTAGTGTTACTGCTCTGTTAAAATAAAAACATACCACTTCGTTGCACTGTTAAAATGAAGACGTTTGTGTTATTGCACAGTTAAAACTAAAGCGTTGCAACTGCTAATATTTGTTGTGCGTGATGGCAATATTGACAAAACTGCAGCCGTCACGCACAAAATGTTACTGTCAATGGATTCATCTACGTGTCAACATTGTTTTAAGTTCTCTAGACTTCACTCTCATCTATGTGTCAACATTGTTTTAAGTTCTCTAGACTTCACTCACCGTTGTTATGTACAATAGGTTCTCTAGATTTAACTCACCATTATTATGTACAATAAGTTCTCAAGACTTCACTCACCATTATTATGTACAATAAGTTCTCTAGACTTCACTCACCGTTATTATGTACAATAAGTTCTCTAGACTTCACTCACCGTTATTATGTACAATAGGTTCTCTAGATTTAACTCACCATTATTATGTACAATAAGTTCTCTAGACTTCACTCACCATTATTATGTACAATAGGTTCTCTAGACTTCAGTCACCATTATTAAGCACAATCAGTATATTTATCAGTCACCATTATTATGTATAATCAGTATGATATCTATCACTCACCATTATTACATACAATCACTATGATAATCTATCAGTCACCATTATTATACACAATCAGTATGATATATATCAGTCACCATTATTATGTACAATAAGTATTATATCTACCCTATCAGTCTGTATCACGTTTATAAGTACAACACACTTTACGTCTTATTAAAACGACTTAGGCAATGTGTTTCATGATGAAAGTATATTTTTCTTATTACATGTAGAAGGGCAGTCCAAATATTTTATATGAGTCTCATGACAACACTGCTCATATCATTTTTTATGTGTCTCATGACGACACACCACATATCTTTTTATGTGTCTCATAACGACATTCCACATTTCTTATTATATGTTCTTGACGACACACCACAATTCTTAGTATACGTCTCATGACGACACACCACATTTCTTAGTATACGTCTCATGACGACACACCACAATTCTTAGTATATGTCTCATGACGACACACCACAATTCTTAGTATATGTCTCATGACGACACACCACATTTCTTAGTATACGTCTCATGACGACACACCACATTTCTTAGTATACGTCTCATGACGACACACCACATTTCTTAGTATACGTCTCATGACGACACACCACATTTCTTAGTATACGTCTCATGACGACACACCACATTTCTTAGTATACGTCTCATGACGACACACCACATTTCTTAGTATACGTCTCATGACGACACACCACATTTTGAATTATATATCTCATGACGACACGCCACATTTCTTAGTATATGTCTCATGACGACACACCACATTTTGAATTATATATCTCATGACGACACGCCACATTTCTTACTACATGTATCTCATGATGACATTTTAAATGTTTCATAAAGTCAGTGTACTACAGCCTACATAACTGTTTATAATTAATCAATACTACAGTTAAGAATATCAATTATAAGAAATCTGTGACAGTGCCCGAGTCAACACTCCACGTCATTTATTATTAAAACTGCCACGAAATTCCATCTTGTTTATTATGAATACACTCCATGACACATCACATTATTTATTATAAATACACCCAATACACATTATTTGTTATAAATACACTCACATTCTTTGTTGTAAATACACATTATTTGCCAGAAGTAATCCCCATGACACACAATGTTATTTGTTACATATACACACCACGTTATTTATTATAAATGCACTCCATTACACACCAAGTCCTTTATTATAAATACACCCCATGTGTAATAATTGAGCCATAGAAATAATGGCTCAATTACATAAAGCCCTCTCCAATTCAAATCATAGATCAATAACAAACGTACGAAATACTTTTAATCCGGTCTTTCTTTATCAGTCAGTTAACTTACCATACGCTAATGATCGCCTTTATAACTGGACTTGAGTTTCATCAAATTCAAAGTGATTAAATATAGACTTTTTTCAAACAAAATACTTTCAGTCTATCCCCATTGGATGAATAAGTGTGAGACTATTAGCCAGAAAAAACGAATCATCCAGATGGAACTGGTTTAGATTACATTAGCACGATTCTAGCCATTCTCAACCTGAGTTGTTTACTTCAAAAATGTCGTCATAAGCAGTGCCCAAGTTCGGATCACGTTAACATTGGCAACAAAGATATAATTATTAAGTATAGAAATAGGGATAGACAACAAAGATATAATTATTAAGTATAGAAATAGGGATAGGCAAATTTACTCTGCCACACAAAGATATAATTATTAAGTATAGAAATAGGGATAGGCAAATTTACTCTGCCACACAAAGATATAATTATTAAGTATAGAAATAGGGATAGGCAACAAAGATATCATTATTAAGTATAGAAATACGGATAGGCAAATTTACTCTGCCACACAAAGATATAATTATTAAGTATAGAAATAGGGATAGGCAAATTTACTCTGCCACACATTTGTTGGTGCCTGTTTACGGGCAGTCATTCAGATCTTTAGTTCGCGTGTTTATTGAATATGTTATAACGTTCCTGAAGTTGAGTTCAAATATTTTTTATACAAATCATCTTGTTTAGAAGAGTGTATTTAAAACGTGAATATATACCTGTATATATGTGTGTGCGCGCGCAAGCACAATTCTGTTTTGAATTATTTGTGAATAAATTAGTTCTCATTGTCAACAGGTAACAGCTGTGGCCAACGACGCCATATCAATCGATTGATGACGTAAAAAGCGCTTGACCAATCTAGCAGAGATGAGTTTCAAATATTGACCCTAGCGATCACTTCCAGGAGATTGTATGCAATCATTGTCATCAGCGCCTACGCGAAAAGCCAGGCATACAGCCGACTCAAAATAACAACCTTCTTGAGAAATTGATTTTCTTTTCTCCAACACCTGTAGAGAATGGCCAAAAACAACACTTTACTTTTCAGTCCATCTGTATGCCTGTTCATCTCAGCCATCTTCACGAAGCAAACATTTGTAACCTTCACCAACCTTCTAGTATAATTGTTTCAAGTCTACTAGAGTGCGGACTCAACTAGCTTAATGAAGCTCTGAACAAGACACACAAAACAGTTTCAAGCCCACTTGTGTATTGTCAACTAGCTTTATGAAGGTCTGAACAAGACACGCAAAAGTCAAGCGCATATGGAGGAAGAGAGGAGTGCTGCACTGCTGGCTATAAATAGCACTCTATCGTTGTATCCATGTTGCACTGCTGTCACGTATTTGCTTTGTGGATTCATTGTTATTCACAGTCTCATTCTGACGATTACATTTAGGCTGTAGTAAATATTGTTTCACGGTATACTGTGTGGTTAGTTCTTATTTTTGCACTGGTAACACCTTTGTAAACCAGGATGAAGCCATTCATTATACATCTGGTTTTCTTAACAAAGTAAAATGTTTCCTGTCTTCCCGCTCTTAATATATTACTGAAAGTTTGTACACCCATAGTGCTCTTCATAATCTGAACCTGCCATAATTATGTAATGTCAAAGGTTGTGGGAGCAACAGTTCCATAGTAATCTTATTGTGATGACCAAATTGACAGGGTGCATTAAATGAGAATTGGTGTTTATTGCCTGAATACCACTTATTCCAAACAGCTTTCCTTTTGAGTCTAAATAACTGTAGTTACCTTTCAGTCTAAATAACTGTAGTTCCTTTTGAGTCTAAATGACTGTAGTTACCTTTCAGTCTAAATAACTGTAGTTCCTTTTGAGTCTAAATGACTGTAGTTACCTTTCAGTCTAAATAACTGTAGTTCCTTTTGAGTCTAAATGACTGTACTTATCTTTGAGTCTAAATAACTGTAGTTCCTTTTGAGTCTAAATAACTGTAGTTCCCTTTGAGTGTAAATGACTGTAGTTATCTTTGAGCCTAAATGACTGTAGTTCCATTTCGAGTCTAAATGACTGTAGTTCTTTTGAGTCTAAATAAGTGTAGTTCCCTTTTGAGTTTAAATAACTGTAGTTCTTTTGAGCCTAAATGATGGTAGTTATCTTTGAACCTAAATGACATTAGTTCCCAAAGATCTTCTGTTTAAACTGACGATTAATTAATTACAATGACAAATGCTGTGAACAGCAGGTTTGGGCCTTCCCTCCATCCTTAAAATAACAATATTGGCATACTAACATATAGGATTTCCATGGTATTTATATATAATTAAAACACATTTTGGTATGTTGATTATAGTTTTACCTGGCGATAAGAAAACCATACTATAACATAATTTTTCAATAAGCAACATATTCCGTTGCAGGTCTTCATTGTTGTTGTGGTTGTTGCTGACTGTCACTGGCCTCTCTCTCCTTCTCGGTCAAAGGCGGGGGGGTCAGATACCGCGACTTGCTGAGATCACACTGAATGACTTAAGGTGTTAAAATAATCACTCTCACATGCAGATACCACATATGTTCTTGTGGGGTAATATATTTATTCTGCATGTGGGGTAAAGTGTGAAAGTCAGCGTGTATGTATGAATGCGAAATGAATGTATTGTGAGGGATGAACAGAACGAACAAACAAACAACCGTACCAATGCACTTTCACAACAGAGAGAGAGAAAATCCAACTCTTGATGAAGAGTAAAAAAGGGAAGAAATTTATTCTAATAAAATAATTGGGCTACTCTCTCGTATGGTGTTAGCTATTCATTCAGAAAAAAACACCCACTTGGCAACATTCATGGGGTGGGGGACCAAAGCAATGGATATGATAAAAATAAAATAAAATAACAAACAAATTCAATAATATATCTAGTGGTGAAGACTGCAATGATCCTATCAAATAATACACGGATTTATGACCCAATACAGCCAATATATGGTAAATACAAAAAGAAGCGGTGATGACCGCAAAAGGGACTACCCTGAGCTAATGTTAGCTTTACACAACATGGTGTAGACCCAAGATGATTTATACTATTTATAAAAATCAGAATGATGGGTGTAAACCCAAAGTTAATAAATGTCTATAAAATATTTATGTAGAAAAATACAATCAACAACTTAACTAATTGTTTATGAAAAATGTTTATATTATACTGGTTAAATATTTGGGGTGTAAGCCCAATCCACAATAAATGTCCAATAATTATAAATATTCAACTTCAATGTTTATGCAAAAAGAATGTCTTTATAAAGAATTGTCAATAGAGTTCATAGACTAAATAATTAATAAACTAATCTAACTTAAGTACCTAAATGAATGCACCACTAACTAAATCTATCCTACTTACTAATGTCAAATGTAGAAAAGCACGCACGCCTGCATGAAGAAATATGTGGTTACACTGGCGAAGAAATCACGGGTGATAACTCAGCCCCCTCAGATAATGTACGTAGTACATATACACAATCACGAGTTGACGCTGAAGAGCTGTCAGGCCTCACAGACTTGCCTCCCTTGCTGAAGAGCAAGAATGGTCTCCCGCAAGTGAAGAGTGCCCCGTCCAGACTTGTCCCAGAATCCCGTCTGTAACATGATACTGGTTTCTGCAGACAATCTAGGGAGGGTGCCTGCCGTGTGGCTGGGTGGGTAGAGGCTGGCTGGTCCTATCCATGAAGATACTTCAATGCATGGAAGTCTGTGCCAATGAAGGGTGAGCACTCCTGTAGTCCTTATTTGCTAATTATAAAAATAAGCAAAAGGGACGGTGCCAGAGCGTGACAACAAAGAAAAACGTCTAAGCTTTCTGTAGCTCCTACTGTTGCTCTGTGCGCCTACACTCTCACTCAACACTACACCTACACTCTCACTTAACACTACACCTACACTCTCACTCAAAACTAATAAAGTCCCTGTAATCCTCATATATATAAAACCCAAGACTTCCATGGCCTTCTAGAAAGAAAAGGCACATGAAATAATGGATGCCTATTGTTATTGGCGCATTCATTTAGTGGTGCACTGACTAAAATAATCCCTAGCTAAATTTCTATTTAATGAACATTTAACAAATATATATACTACCTACCTATCACTAATTTAATTGTTATCACCTAACAAAAATAAACAAGCAAACAAATCAAATAAAAATGTTATAAATAAAAAATAAGCAATCACGCTTGCAAACTTACTGACAGTGCATGCATCACGCAACTTTCACTCATCAATCAGCTGACACATAGCACGACTGATAAAGGGAGGTAATAAGGTAAAATAAAAAAATAAATTTTTATGATTACTCCCCCCTTTTTTTCCGTGACACTGATCTTGTACAAATATGTATTCTATAATTCACGTTCGTAACTATTCTTTCTTAGTTTTTTTAATTCTTTATTTTTAATTCCTTGAATCTCTTTCACATAGAGTGTTGGTTTGCATAAAGTCTGAACAGATTTTCACTGCTAAGTCAAATGGTATAGATGTTTAGAATAGAAACAAATTGAATTGTCCCACCATTACTTTTCCATCTCACACACACTCTCTCTTTCTCTTTCTCACACAAACCCTCTCTTTCTCTCTCTCACACACACTCTCTCTTTCTCTTTCTCACACAAACCCTCTCTTTCTCTCTCTCTCACACAAACCCTCTCTTTCTCTCTCATACACACACTCTCTCTCTCACACAAACCCTCTCTTTTTTTCTCTCACACACTCTCTCTCTCTCACACAATGAAACCCTCTCTTTCTCTCTCACACACAAACCCTCTCTTTCTCTCTCTCACACACAAACGATCTTTCTCTCACACACAAACCATCTCTTTCTCTCTCTCTCTCACACACACACTCTCTATCTCTCACACACACAAACCCTCTCTTTCTCTCTCTCACACACACTCTCTCTTTCTCTCTCTCTCACACAAACCCTCTCTTTCTCTCTCACACAAACCCTCTCTTTCTCTCTCACACACAAACCCTCTCTTTCTCTCTCTCACACACAAACCATCTTTCTCTCACACACAAACCCTCTCTTTCTCTCTCTCACACACACTCTCTCTTTCTCTCTCTCTCACACAAACCCTCTCTTTCTCTCTCACACAAACCCTCTCTTTCTCTCTCATACACACACTCTCTCTCTCACACAAACCCTCTCTTTTTTTCTCTCACACACACTCTCTCTTTTTCTCTCTCACACAAAGCCTCTCTTTCTCTCTCACACACAAACCCTCTCTTTCTCTCTCTCACACACAAACCATCTTTCTCTCACACACAAACCATCTCTTTCTCTCTCTCTCTCACACACACACTCTCTATCTCTCACACACACAAACCCTCTCTTTCTCTCTCACACAAACCCTCTCTTCTCTCTCACACAAACCCTCTCTTCTCTCTCACACCCTGTTTCTCCCACTCTCTCACACATACCCTCACTCTCGCACAATCTCTCTCTCTCTCTCTCTCGTACAACCTCTTATTCTTTCTCAAACACACACAATCTCTCTTCCTCTCTCTTCCATACACTCGTTGTCTTTAAAAAAAATCTCTCTTCCTCTCACATTCACTCACACTTACACTCTCTCACACCAACTCTTTCTCTCTCTCACACATATGTATAGCGCACGCACACACACACAAACACGCACTATTTAGTGCAGAAGTAGCTACATCTGTTTTATTTCTCGTGATATTTTAATGAAATAATAACAAACAGTTTTAGTATGTATCTTACGTTGAGGCTAGCAATGTTTTATTTATTCAACTTCAATCTTGGTGTCCTTTTAACTCTCGTACTTAATTTAGTGCATTTTGCTACCGTGTGTTACAACACACTATATGCTGCTACCCAGTGTACTTTGCTATCCAGTGTGTTTCGTTACCCAGTGTACTTTGCTACCCAGTGTGTTTCGTTACCCAGTGTACTTTGCTACCCAGTATTTCGTTACCCAGTGTACTTTGCTACCCAATGTGTTGCAACCCAGTGTGTTTTTCTACCCAGTGTATTTTGCTACCCAGTGTGTTTTTCTGATGCTTTGTTTTCTGCAGCAATAAAAAAACCAAACAATCAACAAAATCACTCAAACAACAAATATTTTCTCTCCCCCTGTGAGTATGTATTAAACAATTTATGTATTTTTAATAAACATTTTATTATCATTAAATTGTTCTTTATATTAATGGGTTTTCCCCTGTCTTGAGTATTTGTTGTGAAAAATTCCGTTAACGGATTAAGCTTAAGGCTGAGGAAATACTTGTTTATGTGTTCAGGGAATGTAAGTTAGGTCACAGGTGAAGGACACGCTGAAGACCGGATACTAACTACCCACGATTGGTCATTTGTGTACTGGGCAATGACATAGTGCTAAATTGTTAACTGACCTTGATGTCCATTCCTATACTGCCTGAATGAACCGGACCCGTTAGACACCCCGTAACACACAGTGCCCACTACCAAGGGGGAATTAGCAAATTGCGTCCACCGTTGACTGCGCCTAAAGAACACATAGTGGTAATATACTCTTCCTAGACCATATTTTTCTTGTGAAAATTGATATATCATGTATTTTGTAGTATGAATGCTGTATAGAATATTCTTGTGATTTTGATGATGCTAAAATCTAATGTATTATGTAAAGTAAACTATGTGGTGTTAGCGATGTTACACTTGTAAAATGATGGAGAGAATTACCATGTGTATGCAGTCATATTTGTGTTGATTAATTGTTATCACAAGAGAGTTAACAAGTTGACAGGCATTGTGAGAGTCACTAGCTAAATTACATTATAACTGTAACTGTATTGTAATGAAGGATATATATTGTAAAGATTTTATACATTTGAAATGTTCATGTAATTTAAACTGTGAATTAGCTAAAGCTAATTAGTGGAATTGTAAAGAGTGATTATCACTGCCACCACAAAGCCTATAGAATTACTATTACCACATGAGGCTGTAACAGGATAAAACTATATATTTTCAGCCAGTCTTGAGTTTAACTCTCAAACTCTAAAACCAACTGCTATCGCTATACTTGATGGTTGGAATCCAGTCTTACAAGACATGGAGCCCAGAGCAAACTGCTGAGTGAGCGAGTGTCCATGTCAGAGCCATTTGTCATTGCCTGTCTGAACTGTGAGAGACTGCCAAGGCCGTCATGTGATGTCAGCATGCATCAGATGAACGACAACGTACAGTGTCCAGCTGGACAATAATAGAAAGATAAGTTCTAGAACCAATCAGAAACAGACTGTCATTGTGTGGATAATAAATTGACTTATCGGAATGCACGATATCATTCTGTACTGTTGGTTGCGGAAATAGAATTGTTCATTTGTTTGTTTTCAAATTTAATTTTAACAATTTTATTGTTATTAAATTTATTGTTATTTCTCCTATGGTTATAAGGAATGCGAATGATTGGGGGCCAAGCCGGATTAAAAGGATAAAGGATCAATAATCATTAATGTATAAATACAGGGAGAGATAACGTTACCTAACTTGTCTGGCTAAGTGTCATGAACAATGTGGCATTTGAGTGGAAGAGAAGTTAAGACATCTGGCTAAGTGTCATGAACAATGTGGCATTTGAGTGGAAGAGAAGTTAAGACATCTGGCTAAGTGTCATGAACAATGTGGCATTTGAGTGGAAGAGAAGTTAAGACATCTGGCTGTCACTGTTAGGAATTATCCAATACACAAATATCGATAACAAGAACATAAATTAGGAGAGGGTCGTTAAATGGAACCGGACATTGACACCCCCAAACCCAATCCGCACGTATACATCAAAAGAAAAGAAAAATGAAGGAAAGAAGAAACATTCAGAAAACAAGCAAAAAATAAATAAACTCACTCACTAAAGACAAACTTTTGTATAGTCATTATTTTCTACTTTTTGGAAAATAAACTGTGATATTTACGAGGAAACATGAAGTCTTTGGAACTCAACTGCCTCTCGCTGGCCTGACATTCACCGCAAAGTATTTAATTTGAAAGAACACTTTGGTCGTGATTAAACGCCTGGTATTCACGTGGACGACAACTGATTGTTTGTGACATATGATTCTGACAGCCAGCTATCATTAGTCCTTGTTGATTGTTTGTGACATTTAATTCTGACAGCCAGCTATCTTTAGTCCTTGTTGATTGTTTGTGACATTTAATTCTGACAGCCAGCTATCGTTAGTCCTTGTTGATTGTTTGTGACATTTAATTCTGACAGCCAGCTATCTTTAGTCCTTGTTGATTGTTTGTGACATTTAATTCTGACAGCCAGCTATCGTTAGTCCTTGTTGATTGTTTCTGTGAAAGGCTGTGCGCGGCTGATTACTGAAGTTAACACGGTACTCCAGACATGTTTGCTCGCATAATTAAGAACTCTCTCTGCTAAAAACAAATGTTACCGATATCAAAAATATGACAAATTACCAACATTTTTGCAATAGGAAAATGTAAAAATTGAAAGAAAGGAAGAAATAAATTTGCTGTTAGTGCAAATATGTAACACAGGGAACTGTAACCTATTTGGTAAAGAAGGCGACTTTCAAAGTACATGCACATATTTACATGAACAGGACATACATCGAAAATAAACTTTTCCGTTTACTGTGCAACCTATCCTATCCTTATACGTCGGTTTTTCAGATTTAAAAAATATACGTCATTAGTATCAGTCCAGTTTTTCAGATTTAAAAAGTATACGTCATTAGTATCAGTCCAGTTTTTCAGATTTAAAAAGTATACGTCATTAGTATCAGTCCAGTTTTTCAGATTTAAAAAGTATACGTCATTAGTATCAGTCCAGTTTTTCAGATTTAAAAAGTATACGTCATTAGTATCAGTCCAGTTTTTCAGATTTAAAAAGTATACGTCATTAGTATCAGTCCAGTTTTTCAGATTTAAAAAGTATACGTCATTAGTATCAGTCCAGTTTCGCGAAGGACGTTGAGTATTGCACTATGAAGCAACCCAGAGCAGAACAATGTACTCAGTGACCCCTAATCTCTATAAGGAATCAGAAATAAAAACAACACTGTTAGACATCTTTCAGACGTGAAGAATGACGTTATAAATAAATCACGCGTCAGAGAGAGAATCGTTATAGACAAGACGTAGAAAGTATGATCATAATTTCTACTTAACTCCTCAGATTGTGTCGTGAAGCCAACAAGGAACTACAGTCGAATATCATAAGGAAACAACTTTTTTTTTTTACTCTGCTACATTACAGTTTGGAAACTCACAATCTGAGAATGAAAGTTCTATTAATAGCTTGTCTGTTGCCCTGTGTGGTTTTCAGCAAGATTCCTGGAGGAATTACAGATAAGAAGCTCGTCCCGACGAATCCTTCAGTAGTGTTTGCCGTACAGGAGATCAACAAATACTTTGCATCGAAAGGCGACCCTAACCAGCGTACTCTAGTTAATATCGTCAGTGCTAAATCACAGGTACAATCGGTCTTTTCTATTCAATATAGAAACGTGATGTGAACTGAGTCATTGATTGTTACTCTCTCCCGTCTGATACTGACAGTTGTTAGACAACCTGATACACTAGATGAATATTGCCCAATAACAATGTTAGAGTTTTGACATGATATACTTGTTGAATATTGCCCAATATCGTTGTTAGAGTTTTGACATGATATACTTGATGAATATTGCCCAATATCGTTGTTAGAGTTTTGACATGATATATAGTAGTTGGATATTGCCCGATGTCGTTGTTACAGTTATGGCCTGATACAGTTATTGATATTACCTGCTATAGAGAATTCTATTGTCTAATCATTTTGCATTTGGTATGACAAGAAGTCCGGCCATGAATGGTGACTGTTAGCTTAATGGTGAGTTAACTGATTTATTGTGAGAGAATGAACTAAATATTTTGCTATTGATATGTTCTACTTGTGCTTTACGATGAGATATATTATGTGAGTAGACTATTACTACAAATCTTTAAACTAGGACGTTCGTACATTTATATTGACATTGTTTCTAGAGAATGCACTCATAAAATTTCTATCTATCTATCTATCTATCTATCTATCTATCTATCTATCTATCTATCTATCTATCTATCTATCTATCTATCTATCTATCTATGTTACGTGCCAGTTTTTATTTATAGACCCTGTTTCAGAATTTTAGAATTTTAGGTTAATTTAAATAATTCTCTCCGTTATTCTGAAACAGACTGGCTGCTCAAATTCACCCTTCAGTCTGATCAAATTTAATACTTGTAGTTAAAGCCAACAAATTGATAGACAGGTAAACTTGTGTACAATGCACGGATTAGGAAACATTAACAATTATAGTTAATTATGCATTCAATCTCCTTTTTCTTGTATCATTCACCCCCATCTCAATCCTATAGGTCTGTTTGCATAAAGAACCAACTACAATAATTGTTAACAAGGTAAAAGAAGTTTAATAAAGTTAACAGATAACAAAGTTAATCAAGAAAGACAACATTTAGTCTCTTAAGCAATGCTTTGTCATGTATTAGAATCATAGATGTTAAAGTTACAAATAATTTAAAGTTCGGGTTTTTGCTGATATGATATTGAAACAAGAGCACCAGCCAGAGCGCTTATCTGTGCAAATGACGTCATTGAAAACTCATAGTTTCCCGCAGTTCATTGGGTTCGGATCCACCGTCTCTCGACCGATCACGTCTTTAATTCATCTTTTCCCAGATTTTGATATGCTAGTTGTCCCCTCAACTTTATGGCATGCCTGGTAGTGAGTTTCTCGAAGACGTATCAGGTACGGGTAGAAGTACGAAAGTCAGTACATGTACTAAGGAAGACCCAAAGTGAACAAAGGCAAAGATAACGGTGAAGACGAAACCCCGCTCTGGAAAGAAATAAATCCCCATGAGCGATTGCCTATGGTTTCGTGATCCACGCACGTGGTTTGACAAAGAGCAAAGCTTATTCCTAGACTTATTGTGTCTTTACAAATATAGTTAAATATTTATAAGGAAAGATACAATATAGTCCACATGTGCGTTACAATTAACATTCACATGAACATATGAATTCCCAATCATTTACGTTGTACCATGGAATTCATATAAAAGAAATCAGTTACAATTCAAATTACGCATGTGCACTTACAAATTACAATAAAATTATTCGCAAAATGAATTTGAATTATTACAAGAATTTCGCAACGTGCACAGACGTTCTGCGACACAAAATCAGTTATTTGTTTTATAGATAAAAAGGGTTCCAAATTTACAAATCAATTTATATACACGATGTAACACCCTGACTTAGCCACACTCCTATCAAGCCACGTGTTTGGAGGAATTGCAACAATATATTTTCCTGCACAAAACACATACATAAATTCACACAAGGATATCTTAAAATACAAATACAATTAATATTATAATAGTGACGGACCCTATCCGTTGTCGTAGGGTAGCACGACCTTGACTGACTTCTAACGGGATTGCCCCCTACCAACGGATATGGTAGATCTCATCACCTCTTACATGACGTGAGTCATGACGCAATTTTAGAATACAAGATTATTACGTCATGTGAAGCTTCCAAAGCTAAATGAATGGAAATACTTGCTCTAACAAAGAAAGGCGTTTCCAAATAATAGATTAGAAAAAATAGAAAATTCCGCCCAATTTTATCTTGACTCTGTCACAATCTATCTATCTATCTATCTATCTATCTATCGTTATGTAAAATTTTTACTTCTTAATGATTACAGATCGTTGCTGGAGAGAAACTGTATCTAACTCTTCACCTCACTGGAGCTCCAACGGTATTAATTTCGCTGCATTCTTGTACAACAACTGTTGGATTACTGTATTATACATTCTTGTACAACAACTGTTGGATTACTATATTATACATTTTTGTACAACAGCTGTTAGATCTAGATTTGGATGCCCGTTATGAGCAATCTGCCAGATTGAAGATTATGATCTATTCACAAAGTGTTTGGCCTGTTGCCAACTAAACTATGACAATCCAACAGCTGCTGTATCTAGAAGGCACTTTTTACCGTAGTGACGCAGATAGTAATAAGGAAAAATCTTTAATTAATACAATTCCATATAATTATTTGTAATGAAATTTGCATAAAGACTCTAATTTCTCAATTAGGAATGTTGATTCACTAAATGAAAGCAATTTATAATAAATAATTAATCCATAAATTTCAGTACTGTATGTCCTAATACAGACACGTATTTCATCTCTAACACTATTAAAACAGTTTCTAACGATGTATGTATTTCACCTATAACACTATTAAAACAGTTTCTAACGATGTATGTATTTCACCTATAACACTATTAAAACAGTTTCTAACGATGTATGTATTTCATCTATAACACTATTAAAACAGTTTCTAACGATGTATGTATTTCATCTATAACACTATTAAAACAGTTTCTAACGATGTATGTATTTCACCTATAACACTATTAAAACAGTTTCTAACGATGTATGTATTTCACCTATAACACTATTAATACAGTTTCTAACGATGTATGTATTTCACCTATAACACTATTAATACAGTTTCTAAAGATGTATGTATTTCACCTATAACACTATTAAAACAGTTTCTAATGTATTTCACTTATAACACTATTAAAACAGTTTCTAACGATGTATGTATTTCACCTATAACACTATTAAAACAGTTTCTAATGTATTTCACCTATAACACTATTAAAACAGTTTCTAACGATGTATGTATTTCATCTATAACACTATTAAAACAGTTTCTAATGTATTTCACCTATAACACTATTAAAACAGTTTCTAGCGATGTATGTATTCCAGTGTCAATATTAAATGTTAAGCAACTATTCAATACCAGAATTGCACAACTGATAGGACAAATATTAATATTGAGGTTTCATGACTTATATTCACAGGCAACTGTTAGTATTAAAAAGTTTACATAGGCCTACATGCAATAAATATTGGTAAATATGATTGCTAGTGAATAGCTAACTAAACCTGACAGCATATCTCTATGTTACAATCTTTTTGAGGTTTTAAAAAAAAAATATTGCATTTGGTTCTGTCTTCTGATATTTGTCAGAACCAAAATGAAATTACTTTTGAAAGTAAAGGAAAGAAATGAAACTTGATTTATTGTGTGATAGGATCATTGTAAATATAAGGCGTATGTTTAGAATTTGGAACCAGCAATCAATGCCTGGCAGCCATTTTATTACGCATGCAGACGACAGCGGTTATCTTATGTCACGTACAACACTATAAATAAGATACTAGATTCAATATTTGTGTTTTATTATAAGCACGCTATAAATAAGATTCTAGATTCAATATTTGTGTTTTATTATAAGCACGCTATAAATAAGAAATTAAATTCAACATTTGTGTTTTGTTATAAGCACGCTATAAATAGTATTCTAGATTCAGTGTGTTTTGCAATAAAAACGGTATAAATAAGATACTAGATACAACACCTGTGTTGTATTGTTAGCTTTAATAACACACTATAAATACGATAGCTCACTATAAATAAGATTCAACATGTGTGTATTGTTGTAAACTTTACTAGCTCACTATAAATAAGATTCAACATGTGTGTTTTGTTGATAGCATTAATAGCACATTATAAATAAGATACTCAATATTTGGGTTTTGTTGTTTGCTTTGCACTGTGATTTTATTAATAATATTGCTCATTACAGAATCTTCCAGAATATTTTATCGATTTCCATTAACTTTCCCAATTACAGTTCTAACCTATTTCTTCTCCTCTCTTTCTTCAGGATGACTACTGTGACGTCACCGTGTGGTACCGCGCATTTATCCAAAACCCGGCTGAACGTCGTATTGTGACTGACGGCCCCACATGCAAGACGGCCCCAGCTAGGCGGCGACGTGAGATGGATGGTGGCGTGAGTAAGAGACAAACTTACTCCAATGCTACCCAGGACGTGGTCGATGCCATGAACTTCGTGGTCTGTGCCTACAACGACATGTCGAACTCAATGTTTCTCTTTAAACTGGGTGACACTTCCAGCGTTGAGTACACAACACAGGTCTGTAGGATGACAGAAATATCACAAAAAGTTTTTTTCTGAAATTTCCACGTATTTATTTATTTTTCGAGTGGCTGGGTGTTGTACATGGAGGAGGAAAGTTTGCTTGTGGCGTTAATATATGATTGTCAGATTTAATTAATTAATTAATTTTTTTAAAGTTCTTTTCAAAGTCACCTCTGCCGGCTTCTGTTGTGTTCCGGTACCGTAGCAGTTTTTCTTTAAACTAAACCTACCAGCCTTGGTGTATCTAGGAAATAACATGTTGATGCAGCATCTGTTTGTCTTTAAGAGTTGTAAATGAAGTTTGGATAGCGTGTTATATGTAGACATTTACGATTGATTTGGAGTGTACGTATAGACCTGATAGTTGTTTTGGAGTGTATGTAAAGACCTGATAGTTGTTTTGGAGTGTATGTAAAGACCTGATAGTTGTTTTGGAGTGTATGTAAAGACCTGATAGTTGTTTTGGAGTGTACGTATAGACCTGATAGTTGTTTTGGAGTGTATGTAAAGACCTGATAGTTTTGGAGTGTATGTAAAGACCTGATAGTTGTTTTGGAGTGTATGTAAAGACCTGATAGTTGTTTTGGAGTGTACGTATAGACCTGATAGTTGTTTTGGAGTGTACGTATAGACCTGATAGTTGTTTTGGAGTGTATGTAAAGACCTGATAGTTGTTTTGGAGTGTATGTAAAGACCTGATAGTTGTCATGGAGTGTATGTAAAGACCTGATAGTTGTCATGGAGTGTATGTAAAGATCTGATAATTGTCATGGAGTGTATGTAAAGACCTGATAGTTGTCATGGAGTGTACGTGAAGACCTGATAGTTGTCATGGAGTGTATGTAAAGACCTGATAATTGTCATGGAGTGTATGTAAAGACCTGATAGTTGTCATGGAGTGTATGTAAAGACCTGATAATTGTCATGGAGTGTATGTAAAGACCTGATGGTTGTTATGACGATACGTGTAGCTTGACATACATATTCGAATTATTTTTCTGTGTGCACTTATTGTCGTTGACCTACAAATTTTAAATTGTTTTATAATAACTCCCTTCCATTCTGATCCATAGTCCTCAGATCGAAACTGAATTCGACTCACACAGTAGTGACCGTCTGTCCACTATCTTCATGCAGCTGCTCTCCGGGCTTGGCTACTGACGTAGCCTTAAACACCACTCACCCTACTTAAGCTGTTACAATTACGCTCTTTCAAAACCACCATATTGCCACACGCATAACCACACACACACACACACACACACACTTTGTACGTTTTAAATAGTCTGAATGATTTATTTGACAGGTGACCTCGGGTGTGACATTTCGTTTCTACACCGTGCCACTTGCAGAGACATCCTGTCGTAAAGAGTCGCGTTGTGTCCTTACTGTTCTGAACGCGTGCAAGGTCAAGGTTGGAGGCATGGTAAGCAGTCTTTATATATATATTCACACTCTCATACGTTAGCGTTCAAATCAAAGGTAAAATTAGTCTCTCGGGCATGCGCGGTCGCACTTTACATCGCAAAAATTATCTTTATGCTTCATTTGCAGTTGATGTGTCAAGAATTTATTCGACATGTCTGGAGCCATTAACAAAGAGAATTGTTTTATTAGTTTGAATTCAAATTCATGCTCTCTTGCTCAGTAATGTGGACTCGTCATTTAATCATTGGAAGGGATGATAATTCAGGCCTCGTGTGCTAAATGTCACACCGATAATGATCAAATGGCGGTTAAAAATCGAAAGATACGACTGGCCGGACAAAATCACACCCAGAAATAAACGAAAACAACCACAAACACCAACCTTTCGATCTCCCCATACGCAATACCTTATCTTTCTCTTTTAGAACACAAATCTCCCCACACGCAATACCTTATCTTTCTCTTTTAGAACACAAATCTCCCCACACGCAATACCTTATCTTTCTCTTTTAGAACACAAATCTCCCCACACGCAATACCTTATCTTTCTCTTTTAGAATACAAATCCCCCCCATGACACAAGTTCCTTTCTGGGAAGTGAAGCCGAAATCAAATCCAACAATTTTATAGAACTGCTCCTATGGATTATCTTCTAGTGACGTCAACAGTAAGACTTGTGAATAAAGAGTTCATTTCTAGGATAAGTTATGTATCTCTTCTATTCACATTAACCTACACCCTGACATTATTAACAATTATTTTTCTTTATTACTTTGCAGACCCAGACATGCCAGTTTGTAGTACAGTGGCAAGCTTGGATGACCCCAGCGTACACCCTAACATCTTTCTCGTGCTAACTTCATTACTTATATGATGTGCATTTCAGAGGAGCGGGGGTGGAGTGGGGTGTTCACATACAGCACAATATGAGAGTCCAATTGCACGTTCTGATGAAATTGTTAAAACCTTGCTTGTTGACTTTTAAGTATTTTAGTTTAAATAAATATTGTACAAACAGTCTTAGAAAACAGAGTGAGTCTTGTGGACTGAAAACAGTATGTTAGAGGTTGATACTCATTCGACATAACTCACTTAATCACAGGAACAAAGGGTCACGAATATAAAAATACACAATCATTTTAAGTATAAGCAACTTTACACACACACACACACACACACACACACACACACACACACACACACACAAACACACACACACTTTCGTAACAAAGTCACAAGCTTGTTGTTCACAACAGAATTGTCAGTTTCATGTGTCCTCTAGCATGCTGAAGAAAATTCTTTTGAGTCTAATCTGGACATTCCTTTGCCGTATAAGTTCCCTCAAGCAGACAATAATGTAGCAATTTCCAGTACTTCATTGTACTAGAAATTCCAGATGTAGTCAATCATAATTTGCCAACACACATCAACAGAGGGCAGTGTATCCTTACACTTACACACTGAGGCAAAACGTCTCAAATCTTCCATAGTCATAACAGTTTATAAATCTGTAAGCAAGTTGATTCAAGTAAAAACAAAAAGGCGGCTTCTTCCCTGTAAAATATAATCAGAGAACAAACACTAATTTTTCCAATGTATTCATCCCTAACTCCATTCTTTCTTACATTCAATCTCAACTTAACAGTTTCCTGCAAAAACCAGTTTTTATTAGCCTGATAAATGCATGCAGCATAATAAATACAAAATATTAGTTTTATGAATGGTGTTACGTGTCCAGTATTTATTTATAGACCCTGTTTTAGACTTTAGAATTTAATTTCATTTAAATTCATTCTCCTATTCTGAAAACTGACTGGCTGCTCAAATTCACCCTTCAGTCTGATCAAATTTAACGCTTGTAATTTAAGCCAACAAATTTATAGACAGGCAAACTTGTGTACAAAGCACGGACTGGGAAACGTTAAACAATTATAGTTAATTATGCATTCAATCTCCTTTTTCTCGACTCATTCGCCCCCACCCAATCCTATCGGTCTATTTGCATAAAGAACCAACTACAATAATTGATTAACAAGGTAAAAAATGAATTTAATAAAGTTTAACAAATAACAAAAGATATTCAAGATTCAGACAACATTAAGTCTCCTAATACTATGCTATTTGTCTAACACACAAAGTGTTCAAATAGATTGCAGATAGAGTTTATTTAGTTCAAGTACACCAGTCCTTGCACTTAGCTGGTTATCCAAATAGCGACGATAAATGAAGCACGTGGTCCCCAATGAAATTCCTGTTGGATTACCGGACTCAACGGCCTAGTTATCACCAACTTAGTTGACAGTCTTTCATTAATTACACCCCTCTTCTGAATCGCATCAGGAGTTCAGACTCAGCCAATTGCTAGACACCAATCGAAGCAATATACAGGCCAATTCACTGGGCGGTGAATTTTACGACGATGAAGAAAGACCAGGACGTCAGATGGAATACGTCAGTCAAAGACCAAGATCGCGAGACCAAGAAACCCGTTCTGGAAATAGATGAATCCCTATGAGTGATAGTTCTCACGGTTTCGCAATCCAATACATGTGGTTGACAATAGCATAGCTTATTCCTCGACCATTTTAGTGTCTTTACATTAATATTTAAATATATAATAAAAGATACAATGTGGTCACGCATGTGAGGTTTTACAATTAACGTATGCATGAGACTTATGAATTTCAAGAAAGCATTGCATTTTACAAATGAAATTCAATAAGAGAAAATCAAAAATACAATTTAAAAATCATGCATATGCGCTTTACAATTACAACAATAATACACGCAAAATGAATTTAAATTGTTAACAAGAAATTCTACAAAACGTGCACAGACGTCCTGTGGTACAATTCAGTTAATTTTAGTTTATAAAATTACAGTTTCTCAATGTAACAATTTATTTAAAGGATGTAACATTTCAACGTAGCCACACTTTTATCAAGTCACGTGTTTTGGAGAAAATTGCAATAATACAACTCCTGCAACAACAAAATGCATAAATTCGCACAATGATAACTTAAATGGAAATACAAACAATATTTTAAGAAATCGATGTGTTACCTTGTTCAATACAACAGTACGATCAGCAGCGGGTCCTCGCGTGATTCACGGAATTTCAGATGACTTAGACGCTCGCATGGGTCTGTCCTTTCCCTCATGAATGCCGGTCTATAGCATGATCAGAGTATTTAAAGGAGTATACGAATTTATGTGCGAATTATTAGTCACGTGATTATGCTTGGTTCAACCTACAATCGGCCATTGTCTTAAATGTTACATAACTGGAGTGAGTTCTCTCTCTCCCTATGAATAAGGCGTGTGTATCAGAGCATGACGATTACGTCACTCTTACAAAGAACTGCATCCTAACAAGAAAAATAACGAATTTAAACGAAAGCGGGTTAAGAGGTCAAGTATAATTTGTCTTGACTCTGCTACAAATGAGTTCACTAGATACAACTTCATGTGTTTAGCATACTTCATACAAGCATCTTAGTTCAAAATCTGTAGAAATAATATTCTACCTCACATAATACATCTCTATGTAAAACGCAAGTATAACATATCAATAGCAAAATGCACGAAATATTTCTAAGTCCATTCTCTCTCAATCAGTCAATTAATTCACTATAAACTAAATGTCGCCTTTCATGACTGGACTTCTGCCAATCCAAATTCAAAGAAGTGATTAAAGAATACAATCCTTTTCAATAAATAAACTTCGGTCTCTGCCCAATGGTCTCGTTCTTGTAAATCTTAACCAGTGGATAATAAACACTACTTATCCACCTAAACCCAGTTTAGATTACACCATCAAGTCTAGCAGATTCTCCACCTGAGTTGTTTACTCCAAAAATATCATCATAAGCATTGCTTAAGGTTGGGTCACGTTAGCATTGGCAACAATGATATAATTATTATGTATAAGAATCGGCAAATTTATTTCTCACACTTGTAATATTTTGTTAAATAATGATGTTGTGATGATAATTATGTAAATAATGATGTTATGGTGATAATTATATTTTTCACATTCTAATCCCAACCACCTTCTGTACAATTAAAATTAAAAATTAACATTTAAAAAATAAAACAAACCAAAACCACAGTGTTAGGTAATGATCACCACCACTTAGAGCGTACACGAAATAAAGTCACGACTTGACCTCAGAGGTCAGGCAGTACCAGTGGTCTCATGCTGGACCTCCGGGAAATTTGTCGTGCATGACCAAAACTAATTAACTATCAGCTTAGAAATGAGGTAACTTCTGTTGTTTCCATGCATTGTTATGTGATGAAAATTATAGTTATAGGAATAAAATCCTTTCCATTCTTTCCAGTACCACCAGTGGTGATATAAAACCCCAAATACTCCAGACTTGGAAGACAACTTTTATCATACCCATTGTTGGAGAACAGACTTATCTCCCTTGGCTAAATAAATATTACTCCTAGGTAAAAACTATCCTGAATGGATTAATTATATTAGCCATATTAAGGTGAGAAAATATATTTCCATGTGTCACATGCCCATGTATCAATATTAGATTATTGTTTCACTTCCAATACTAGCAACTTGTTGACGGCCTGACTTACCATTCCGATAATATGCCATAAATTCGGGCTATTATTCAAATGACATACCAACAGATACATCAATAGATGAACCAAGCTGGTAACGTTATCTCCACCATTTTATCAGTTATAATTGTAATATTAATCACTCCGGCTCAGCCCCCATACCAGCTTCCTAGTCGCCATTCACAACAAATTATACAAATGTGGGTAACAAGTAAAATTTAATAATAATAATTATAATAAAGAAAGAACATAATTTCTGAATCTCGAAATATACGAGTTTGTCTATCCTGTCATACCCGATTATTCGTGTAATGTTCGTTTTCGACTGATCAGTTTATTTGGAGAGAGCACACAAACTAGAGTTTTCATGAAGTCCAGCAACTACTGATGGCATCCTTGACAGAGTGTGATGTCACGTAGCGGTTGTCTTCCAGGTAGGAAAAACTCGGTGTCGAATAGTGCTAGACGTTGTAGTCTGAGGATGAACTATTAACATGTAGGCCACTCAAAAGGATGAAATGCAGAGGGGTAAATCGGGTGGCAGGAAGGGGTAACCACTGGCAGGATACGAGAAGCCCATATTTTATCATTCGCGTTCCATGTTGTGACGTGGTAGAATCTGCTAGAAGACCGCGAGACCATTCATATATACGTATTGGTGACCCATGAACACAGATGCATATTCACTGCACCCATGCTCCAAGTGTCGATTTCTTGTATACGTTGATACCAAGCACGAATTATGGGAGCGGTAAATATAATTGACTTCTCTAAATTATTTGTATATATTATTGATAGAATGTTATATAAAATATTCATGTGATTTGCTAATGACATTGTATGAACAAATGTATTTTTTCTCACAGAAGATAAGTGGCATTAGCAATGATTACATTTATGTAGGAACGTTGAAATAAAATATAAGTACATACATATGCAATGCTCACACTTTTTAAAACTATTTGTAGCTAGTGGAGGTAAATAGAGATCAGAATTATTACTTAATGACTACGAATGTAAACCACTTGTTGGATATGTATCTATGACTTTATGTAATTGCAGGAGTGGAACTATTATTGTTCACTTATAAATATTTTATAGTTGTGAATTATATGTAGGCATGTAGCTAACAAGTTGTAATGAACATTGTAAAAAGTAGTCTATAGCTGTCACCATGAAGCCTAAATGATAGTTAATGCTTATAGGTTGTTATAGAAGAAATGTTGTTCATTTCGGCCAGTTCTTGGTCTGAAGGTATACTTATAGGTTGTTATAGAAGAATGTTGTTCATTTCAGCCAGTTCTTGGTCTGAAGGTATACTTATAGGTTGTTATAGAAGAATGTTGTTCATTTCAGCCAGTTCTTGGTCTGAAGGTATACTTATAGGTTGTTATAGAAGAATGTTGTTCATTTCAGCCAGTTCTTGGTCTGAAGGTATACTCATCTATTTGATGCCCGTCTTGATTTGCTGTTATGATATAATTTTATTAATTATATATGTAAAATACCTGAATTAATACTTTTATCGATACTTGTTTCCATCAATGCAGCTTCACTATAAATGGATTTGTAGTGTTGCATCTTGAATATATGCAAATCAATAGGTGACTGGAGATCTTTGTGTTTACTTATAAGAGAAAATACTTCAAGATCGTATCCATCCATCCATGTTTTATTATACTGACCTGAAATTTATTAACCTACTTTCTGCATACACTCGTGTGTGGATGTCACTACGTCACAATATCCCAATTAGGACCAATTATAACTGATACGAGATGGTATAAACAAACCGAGTAAACAACAGCAGCAGAAAAACAAGAGCACATGAAAGAAAAGAAAAAAAGATATTAAAATGAAATGGTCCATACTCTCCTCTCGTAATCCACCCACAAGAGCAGTCAAAATATTAAAGGCCCGCAACCAGCATAAACATTTAAATACGCTGATGAAAAGTGAAACTGCTATAGATGTAAACAAAATAAGCTTTAAGGCGAAATCTGCACTTATTTTATTATCCTGTTTACTGTAACTCTTCTTCCACAGCTTTGTATAAATATGTGTGTGTGTGAGAGAGAGAGAGAGAGAGAGAGAGAGGAGAGAGAGATTTACTGGTTCCTTGTGATGAAAGCTATCCCTGTGCATGTCCCCTATGTAGGGAATTATTAGCATAGAAATGAACGATTTTGTGAAGGTCTCTCGCTCATTATGGTTTAGATTCTCTGCAATAAAACAGTTTATGTGGAATTCTGTTTAGAATTGGCTCATTTAGTCTGGATATCTCCCCATAGAATTGGCTCATTTAACCTTGAGATCTCTCTATAGAATTGGCTCATTTAGTCTGGACATCTTCCCATAGAAATGGCTCATATATCATGGAGATCTCCCCACAAAAGTGGCTCATTTAATCTGGAGATCTCCCCATAGAATTGGCTCATTTAGTCTGGAGACCACCCCATAGAATTGGCTCATTTAGTCATCTGGGTTCTCTGCCTAAAATTCTATTTTTATAGCTTATAGTTAGGGCCCTGTTCGGAATCAGTTGTCATCAAGGACTTCGCTTTGAACTGGTTTATTTTGTCTGGAGGTCTCCCGTTTGAACTAGGTCATTTTATGGAGAACTCCCAACCTGGATTTGTCTTTTTGTTGATAGCTTTCTAATTACGAAAAACACTCTTTTGTTGCAACTATCGGCTTAACTATGCCTCAAAATAGTCGGCATTCTCTACTTAGAATCGGCTTCCTTTTCACAGAATATCTTCACTTGTAGTTCGTTGATTGTGTTCTATTCTTTATACGGGGCTATGATGGGGAGGATTGGGGGACATTATTTTTGTAATCGGCTCATTACTATAGAGACTCATTACACGAGAATCTCCGTGGCTTGGAATTAGACGCAATAAGTCTGAAACAAAGGGAAACAATACGTGTTTTTCTTTATCGTCTTATTGCTGGATTTCAGAGCAGTTTGTCTGCAGCATCTACACGGCATCCAGATGTTACCGTTTGCTGTCTTGCGAGATTTTGCGAGAGTTCTTATACCCATATTTCCGTTTTGACGCCACAAGATGAAAAATACCAAATATATCTAAACAAACTCCTTAAGTACAAGTCTTTGTACAAAATATATTTAAACAAACTCCTTAAGTACATCAAATATATCTAAACTCCTTAAGTACATCAAATATATCGAAACAAACTCCTTAAGTACAAGTCTTTGTACAAAATATATTTAAACAAACTCCTTAAGTACATCAAATATATCTAAACTCCTTAAGTACATCAAATATATCGAAACAAACTCCTTAAGTACAAGTCTTTGTACAAAATATATTTAAACAAACTCCTTAACTACAACAAATATATTTAAGCAAACTCCTTAAGTACAACAAATATATTTAAACAAACTCCTTAAGTACAACAAATATATCTAAACAAACTTCTTAAGTACAAGTCTTTGCAACAAATATATCTAAACAAACTCTTTAAGTACATCAAATATATCTAAACAAACTCCTTAAGTAAACAAAATATTTTTAAACAAACTCCTTAAGTACAAGTCTTTGCATCAAATATATTTAAACAAACTCCTTAAGTACAACAAATATATTTTTTTTAAAACTCCTTAAGTACAACAAATATGTTTAAACAAACTCCTTAAGTACATCAAATATATCTAAACAAACTCCTTAAGTACAACAAATATAGCTAAACAAACTCCTTAAGTACAACAAATATATTTAAACAAACTCCTTAAGTACAACAAATGTATCTAAACAAACTCCTTAAGTACAACAACTATATTTAAACAAACTCCTTAAGTACAAGTCTTTGCATCAAATATATCCAAACTCCTTAAGTACATCAAATATATCCAAACAAACTCCTTAAGTACAAGTCTTTGCATCAAATATATCCAAACTTCTTAAGTACATCAAATATATCTAAACAAACTCCTTAAGTAGATTGTTACGGCACGGTACCGTTTACAAATAGCAGAGTTCAAACTCATGAAATTTTTTCGTGGCAAAATAACATGGAAGTTGACAATTCTGCAGAAAGAGTGATAAAAATAGCCATTTGAACGGCCGGCATTGTCAGATCACTGTTATCGGTGACGTGACACAAAATACTCCGTGCGATAATTCACCACTTAGGCAATACATTTAGGTACGCACTTCATGACAAACACAATTAGATAGGCATTTCATGACCACACAAATAGGTAGGCACTTCATGACAAACAAATAGATAGGCACTTCATGACAAACACAAATAGGTACGCACTTCATGACAAACACAATTAGATAGGCATTTCATGACCACACAAATAGGTAGGCACTTCATGACAAACAAATAGATAGGCACTTCATGACAAACACAAATAGGTACGCACTTCATGACAAACACAATTAGATAGGCATTTCATGACACACACAAATAGGTAGGCACTTCATGACAAACACAAATAGGTATGCACTTTCTGACAAACACAAATAGGTATGCACTTCATGGCAAACACAAATAGATAGGCACTTAATGGCAAACACAAATAGATAGGCACTTCATGACAAACACAATTAGATAGGCATTTCATGACACACACAAATAGGTAGGCACTTCATGACAAATAGATAGGCACTTCATGACAAACACAAATAGGTATGCACTTTCTGACAAACACAAATAGGTATGCACTTTATGGCAAACACAAATAGGTACGCACTTCATGACAAACACAAATAGGTATGCACTTTCTGACAAACACAAATAGGTATGCACTTCATGGCAAACACAAATAGATAGGCACTTCATGACAAACACAAATAGGTATGCACTTCATGGCAAACACAAATAGGTACGCACTTCATGGCAAACACAAATAGGTACGCACTTCATGGCAAACACAAATAGGTACGCACGTCATGGCACACAAATAGGTACGCACTTCATGGCAAACTTAAGTAGGTACGCACTTCATGGCAAACACAAAAAGGTACGCATTTCATGATAAACTTAAGTAGGTAGGCACTTTGTGAAAACTTAAGTAGGTACACACTTTGTGAAAACTTAAGTAGGTACACACTTTGTGGCAAACACAGATAAGTGTGCACTTCGTTACACAATGTATAATGAGTTTTGTATCATTTATATTCCTATTATGTCAAATGTGCGTATATTGCTGTTCTTTTGACAGTTTTCTATTAATATACAGTCTTGAGTTATAATGCATTTTTCTGCAAATCCTTCATATTTATGTGTTTATTTAGTAAATGTTTTCTTCTCTATCTAGAGCATTTATTTGACCAGTCTGACAGTTTATGGTTGTTAGTGTGTCTGTGTGTTTTGTTCTCTATCAAGAACAGTTATTTGACCAGTCTGACAGTTTATGGTTGTTAGTGTGTCTGTGTGTTTTGTTCTATCAAGAACAGTTATTTGACCAGTCTGACAGTTTATGGTTGTTAGTGTGTCTGTGTATTTTGTTCTCTATCAAGAACAGTTATTTGACCAGTCTGACAGTTTATGGTTGTTAGTGTGTCTGTGTGTTTAATTAGTAAATGTTTTCTTCTCTATCTAGAGCATTTATTTGTTCAGTCTGACAGTTTATGGTTGTTAGCGGGTCTGTGTGTTTATTTTTCTTGATCCCTCAAACACTCCACTTTTCAACGCATATAGTTGTGTAGGACTCCATGTCTAATCATTTAAGGCCCTATGCATTATCATCCGGTTAATTAAAGCCTTAGATTTGATCACTTCGGACAATTATTTGCCTTGTTCTTGATCACTTTAGACAATTATTTGCCTTGTTCTTGATCACTTTGGACAATTATTGCCTTGTTCTTGATCACTTTGGACAATTATTTGCCTTGTTCTTGATCACTTTAGACAATTATTTGCCTTGTTCTTGATCACTTTGGACAATTATTTGCCTTGTTCTTGATCACTTTGGACAATTATTTGCCTTGTTCTTGATCATCCCGGACAAAACAATTTTTAGCTTAATATTAGATGAGACAGATATATTTACTTACGAATATTTGCAGCCTAATAATCGCTCGTTGAGCTAATGTATTTACAGTTCACAGTTCTTTGCTTGTGGTATTTACAGTTCACAGTTCTTTGCTTCTGGTATTTACTGTTAATTTTACATCTCTAAACTTACCTTAGAAATATGTTTTCATTTCTATACCTCTAGTGAATGTTTACTTCTTTCACTTCCTAATAAACATGTGTCCATTGAGGTCAGAAAGGCTACTTCATGTTACAACTTTTCGCTCAGCCGTATGATCAGGGTAACGGTTTGAGGTCGCGACAAAAACCATTGAATATTATCTCGCTTGGCACGGTGATATGAAACAAGAATTCACTTTCTGCAAGACAGTTAATTTCTCCTTACGACTATTTTCTTTCCGATGGATTTTCCGCCACGTGTTTATGATTACTTCCAACAGTTGCTTTGCACCGTTCTCCTATTTTTATTTCAGCCGGACAAAGTAAGGTAGCCTATTTATCATCTACATTCCTATTTTTATTTCAGCCGGACAAAGTAAGGTAGCCTATTTATCATCTACATTCCTATTTTTATTTCAGCCGGACAAAGTAAGGTAGCCTGTTTATCATCTACATTCTACAACAACAATAATAACAGCAACAACAACGTATGCAGCAAGACTAGCAGCAACAAACAAGATCTATTTTATACGGACGCCTGGCGATTTGTGTGGAATGTTGTTTAGGGGCAAGAGCTCTTTACTTTCTTTTCATTTTTTTCTATTTACTTGGAACAAACCTTTTCATGTCCATAACAATGCTTCATTTTACTTGGAACAAATCTTTTCATGTCCATAACAATGCTTCATTTTACTTGGAACAAACCTTTTCACTAAAATCATTTGATATTGAAAGAGTGGTTGTGTAATGTGAGTGAGAGATGCCAGTGTGATATGAGAAAATGTTTGTGTGCGATGTGTGACTGTGAGCGTTGTGTGACTTTGTGAGCGTTGTGTGAGTTTGTGACTATAATGTGAGTTTGTGAGTGCAATGCGAGTTTATGAGCGTACTATGAGTGAATTTGTGGAAATTTGTGAGAGTATGTGAGTGAGAGTAAGTGTTTATATATCTGTAAGTTTGTGTGTGTGTATGTGTGTGTGTGCGTGTGCGTGAAGAGAGAGCTGCAAATGCAGATGGATTTTTGCGCCTGGCAGATTAAAGAAACTTCCTAAGGGTCAGGTCAGATGTGTTTGATTATATTACTTTAAAGTCTGATTACACATGAGGTATAATCATGTATGGTTGGTTACACTTGAAGTCTGGTTACATATGAGGTATGACCAATTATGTTTGGTACCATTTGCAGTTTGGTTACACATGAAAAATAACCATGTATGATTGGTTACACTTGAGGCCTTTTAAAAAAGAACATATATTTGTATATATGAGCTGACCGAATATGTAACGTGGTGGACGAGCGTCATTATGCATTACGCACGATTGCACACTTGAGTTTAATCATACGTGCTTGATTTATACCAGGACTGATCACGGATGGCATATGAGGTCTGATTGCACACGGAATAATGTTACTTGAGTTATGGTTACACATGAGGGCTTGGTCGTATCCAGTGTGTGGTTTACATGGGATATAGTAATATTCTTTGTAGAAATTAAGTCACAATTTACGTTACATTTAAATGCGCTTTTCTTTTACTTCATGTCATTGTCTTTATGTCAGGTGGGGATTAGGGATCTCATTGCCGGTTTTGTGATTGTTAATATTCAAAATACCCTTAAATTGTCAGGTACTTTATAACACCCGACACTACTGAAGTATGAGTGGACGTGTGCTTGGTCACGTTAAGGTTTTAAATATATTTCTTAAATCCCGACGTCACAGTGAAAAACATGTGATTGGCCACGTTATGGTTTTAAATATATTTCTTAAATCCCGACGTCACAGTGAAAAAACGTGTGATTTATTTCTGCTCATTTTGTTTCACATTTCAAAAAGAGGTAGTTATTTTATAGGATAAAGGTGATCATATATTTTCTTCATCATCAATTTAAACCATGTTACAGTGCGGTGTAACAAAAGGCAAAGTGGAACAAAGCAAATAAGGGAGTCAAATGATAACGTACACTAAAAGCAAATAAGGGAGTCAAATGATAACGTACACTAAAAGCGAATGTAGAAATAAGCGAGATGCCTAAGTAGTGTAGTTAGACATTAAGTTATTTTATTTTTGCGATAAACTAGTGAGCAAGAGTATGAAATAGGATTTGAAGGAACGAATAGTGTAGCCAAACATGAATAGCAAATTATAACACTAAAATAATGTCGGATGTACACTGAATAGTGTAGCCAGACATGAATAGCAAATTATAACACTAAAATAATGTCGGATGTACACTAAATAGTGTAGACAGGCATGAAAATAGCAAATTTTAACACTAAAATAATGTCGGATGTACACTAAATAGTGTAGACAGGCATGAAAATAGCAAATTTTAACACTAAAATAATGTCGGATGTACACTAAATAGTGTAGACAGGCATGAAAATAGCAAATTTTAACACTAAAATAATGTTGGATGTACACTAAAGTGAAAAAGAGATTCAGTTAGGCAATGAAACAGTGTGTATTGAGGCACCTCCCCCTCCCCCCAAGAACCGTATACCTAGGCAAACATGCACTTAGGCCATAAAATCAGGCGTGTAGCTAGACAAATGTGATTTAGGCAGTTAAAATGATTGTATCTAGTTTAGACAAGCGCGTTTTAAGCAATAAGAACCGTCGCTTAACTAGACAAATGCGTATTTATAGCAATAAAAACAGCCAATGAGTTTGGTAAATTTGTGTTTAGGCAATAAAAACAGCCATTGAGCTTGATAAATTTGTGTCTAGGCCATAAAAATAGCCATGTAGCAGGAAAAATAAATGAGAAAGCGACACATAGCATTACAAGTGTAGGTAGTTACATAAAGGTGTATTTAGGCAATATAAGCAGCGGAAGAAGTAAGTAATTAAGTGAAATTTAAATTAACGTACTAATGCAGCACACATGTACTCTATATATAATGCCTCATTTGCCATCAAATAAGTATGACTTAATTAAGTGAAATTTAAATTAATGTACTAATGCAGCACATGTACTCTATATTTTTCATTATACTTACTAAATTATTTCTTTAAAACGAAGAATACAGCTAATACAACTATGACTAATACAACTAATACAACTATGACTAATACAACTAATACAGCTAATACAACTATGACTAATACAACTAATACAGCTAATACAACTATGACTAATACAACTAATACAGCTAATACAACTATGACTAATTAAACCAATACAACTATGACTAATACAACTAATACAACTATGACTAATACAACCAATACAACTATGACTACTACACCTAATACAACCAATATGGCTAATATATCTAAACAGCTAATATGGCTAAATATGGCTAATAAGCTAATGGCTAGAACAGCAAATACAACCAATATGGCTAATATGGCACATGGCTAATATGGCTAACAGTCAATATGGCCTATGGCTAATACAGCCAATGGCAAACAGCCCATATAACCATTAATCTTTTAAAATTATCATAATTCAACTAAAGTAACAAATATAATAAAGACTGATTATATGTTACATCATAACACAATGACACACACACATATATATAAGGCAAATTATATCAAAGCAAAATGAAGATTCCTGTGGAAAATTAGTCGTTAGTCACTGCAGTAGGTAAAGATAATCAAAGATTCTTCTTAGTCCTTGGAGCATGAATTCTGAGAGTCTGATCCGCATTTTGGACAGAGTTTCAAGGGAACTATTTTGACCTGACAACTTGTTCCAGAAGGAAAGAATTGCAGCCAATGATGCAGATCCAATAACCAAGTAACCTAGTTCCTTCAATACCTGTTAAGAAATCATTCAGGATTATAAATTTTGTCTATAATTATTATATTATATATTATTATTATAATTCCACAATATTGAAATCTTGCTAAAAAGAAAACCAATAAATTAAGTCAAATTTCTAAGTGGTTTATTAGCACAAAATGACAAGAGTTTAAATTATTTAAGAAGATTCACAATATTTATTTTTTGCCCAAAAGTAAACATTAAAATTAAGTCAAATTTCACAGATTTTATAAGAACAAAATTACAAGAGCATAAATTATGAAAGCAAGATGCCACAATATTTATTTATAAATAAGCATTAAGTCAAATTTCCCTGCACAACATATAAAAGCTTAAATTATGAAAGAAGATTCCAAAATATTTATTTTTTGCCAATAAATAAACATTAAAATTAAGTCAATTTAACAGTTTGTATAAGTACAAATGACAAAAGCATAAATTATGAAAGAAGATTACATACACAATTTCAAATTCTACCTTGAATGTAGTATTAAAAGACAATATTTTACCATTATAACAGATTGCACTGTTTTAACACAAAGAGTAAAGAGGTTATAATATATTAATTTAGCATCTAAAGTCAATATAATATTATTTAAAATTCAGAAGATTTATTTAATATATAAACAAGATTTTTTTTTAGATATTATAACATATATTTATATCTTATTAAAATTACCTCAAATTCTCCTAGGTTTATTAAACATATCAACTCTAAATTTATATAATTCCACATTGTCTTGTTTAACACATAAACATACATGAAAGTTATTTATCAATATTACAATGCATATTAAGGATATAATATATATTTCAAATTTTTCAACGTTTATTTAGCATAAATATCATAAACTATTTCATTTTCCATAAAGCTTAAGAATTAATGAACTATTACTTCAAATATCACAAAGTTTATTAAGTAAATAAATAAATGCTAACTTTCTACACAAGATTTATCAAATAAATACATGCAAACTTTTGCATGTACTAAATTTGAAATTATCAAATTAATAAACTATTATTTTAATTTTCATAATATTTATCAAATTAATAAGCAAATACAAACCATTACTTTAAATTCCACTTGATTGATCAAATAAAGAAACAAATGCAAAATATTTCTTTAAATTCAACAAGACTTAAATAAAAACATATGCAAACAATTACACATACTTCTAATTCCACAAGATTTATAAAATTAAGAAATATATATCAATTTCCACTTTACAAGACTTATCAAAGAAATAAACAGAAACAAAAAATTCCACAATATATCTATGAAATAAAAATTGTGAAGAGGATAATGTATTACCTTGTCTTGCCAGGCTTTGTGAGCAAGGCATTCATGATAGCGGATTCGAGAAAATGACACCTGATTGAAGAAAAGTGAAACAATTCCAACGTAAAATATATTTATTTTGTGGACCACAAGTAAATGGTAAAAATGCTAAGACACCTGAGCCAATGTAACATGTCATTTTAAACATTTTATAAAACGAACACAGAAAGAGTCTGTCTAGATAATGAAAAGAAAAGTTTTACAATAGTACTGTAGTCATTAAATTTAAATTTAAAACCTACCTGAGCTAAAGATTATAGCATATGATCCAGCACACATTCTCTCTCTAATAAGAACATATGAAACAGCTAAAATCTATTTTTAATTTTTAAAATATTTAATTATCAACTTTTAACCAGAAATATATTTTGAGTTGAAATATTTTGAGAACTGATGAATTAGCTTCATTATTATTAAAGACCAACTAAGAAATCTAACTTTTTGAAACTCTAGATTTCAGATAAACTTACTGTTGGATATATGTACGTATGTGTGTATAGAGACTGATGGAATACAGGGTGCCTCTAATGGGGGTGGCTAGAAAGAATATGTGGCTAAATGTTCAGACAGGCACAGAGATAAACTGAAATAGATTATAAAACTAAACTAAAATTCCTAGTACTAATATTTTTGAGAGATAAGTATGTTTAGTGGTGTTGAATATAATGAAATACTGGTTTGTGAGTGTTGTTGAATGTCAGTATATAGAATGACTGGTTTGTGATGACTGGTTTGTGCATGTTGTTGAATGTAAAGCGATAGAATGACTGGTTTGTGATGACTGGTTTGTACATGTTGAATGTAATGTAGTAGGACTGGTTTGTGAGTGTTAGTTGAATGTAACAGAAGGACTGGTTTAGGCATGTTGTTGAATGTAATGTAGTAGGACTGGTTTGTGAGTATTGTTGAATGTAACAGGACTGGTTTGGGCATGTTGTTGAATGTAGTACAGTAACTGGTTTGTGTGTGTTGTTGAATATAATGCAATAGAATGAATGGTTTGTGATTGTTGTTGAATGCAAAGAGTAGAAGGACTGGTTTGTGAGTGCTGTTGAATGTAACATACATAATAAATGAAAGAATGGTTTATAATATTGAATTTAAAGTAACAGAATGACTGGTTTGTGAGTGTTGTTGAATGCAAAGTAATAGAATGAATGGTTTAAGATTGTTGTTCAATGTAATTACTTACAGTGATTATAAACAACAATGGCAAGGACTAAGAATTTCAAGAGTTTGCATGCTTTGTTTTTGTTTCTGCTCTGACATCATGGAACTTGATTGAGAAGAGCAATTACAAAGGAACAGTTAAAAATGATTTAGGATAGAAAGGGTTGTTTTGATTAGAAGGAAACATAGTTTAGCTGGTTCAATTAGTTTCATGATTAGTTAGAAGACAGGTTTAGCAGGAAAGAAGTGTGACGAGTGTTTAATATACTTTTCAAGTAAATAAATGATAGAAAAATGAGAAAAAGAATTTTATTTGTCTCTTCTGACTTAGTGTTGTCCATGATGGTAACATTGTCCTTCCTTTGTCCTTGGATGAAAATATGATGCCTAATCACATCACAAATAGATATAGAATAGTAACATTTGTATTGTTCTTGTAATGCCATTTTGAAATGTGTCATAATTATAACAATACTGATACATTTCTATAATTAAATTAAAAAAGGCTATATCATTAAGGCTTCATCATTCTAAATTAAAACTAATTAAGCATTTCATAAAAAAACAAACACCCTCAAAATAACAAGATGACTAATTCATGCAAGCAATTTTTTTGTTTGTTTTAAGTACATCTTTTTAGACTTAATACATCACATATTATATGAAGACAATTAGAGATTGCTTTATCATCCCTAACAGCCACAGTTTATAGGAAGAATTAGAAATTGCTATATCATTTCACAAAACCACAGTTTCCTGTACAATGACACTCACCATAGTGTAAAGAGGAATCCAGGATTTTGGAAACAAAGCAAACAATAAATTATCTAGCCGTTTGCGTAGTAAGAAAAATGGAGAATTCAATGAGGCTCGCATCTGTAAACAAATTTTAAACATAGATTATAAATAAAAATATTAAAAACAAAACTGTTTTCTTTAGACTATACAGTCATGTCTCAAAATCCACACTAGTGACTAAATCCATGAGTACTGTTGAGACATGACAGAAACAATATTTTAGAGAGAGACTGATGAAAATAATACCACAGTACAAGGTGTCCATAATAGTTCTGTGAATAAGATGATGTATATTTTGATACTAATAAAAAGAATACCAGGCAATCTCAATGAAGATATACACTGATAGTCACATACAGCTATCTCAAAATAGCTGAACATTTGACAGATCACACAGGGCAACCTCTATATTAGCTGACAGATCATATAAATTGCAAACTCATATAGTTGTACTTATACAGACATACAGCTATCTCAAAACAGCTGTACATTGACAAGTTATATAGAGCAACCTCAATATAGTTGTAAATATATAGTAACATACAACTATCGCAACACAGCTGTACACTAACAAATTATATAGGGCAACCTCATTATAGTGTAATTGTCAGGTTACATAGGGCAACTCAATATACTTGTACATTTATTATAGCTGAACATTGATAAGTTACTCACATCTAGTTCTGTAGCATCTTTCATTTATAGGTCACATACAACTAGCTCAATTTCATTGAATTTTTGAAAGGTCAACTGAAACTACAATATTATGCATACATTTTTAGGTCATATACAACTACATTAATACAGTATGTATATAGGACAGTTACATATAATATTACATCAATATTATATAATATATATATATATATTTTTTTACCAGTCACATACAAGTACCTCCATACAGATATATCACAGATAATTTCTTCAATACAAATGTATACTGCATGGTCAGAACAACTTACAACTTGTAGTTATAAAGTGACTGGTCACATATCTCAATGCAGTGATATAATAGCTGACCACATGCACCAAAAACTAGTTTACATTGAGAGGATACATACCTCAATATAGCTGTACCCTGTCCAATCACACGCAACTATCCCAATACTGTTGTACATTGGCAGCTAGGTCCATTCTTCTATAAAGTCGTACGACAGGTCATACACTATTTCAAATACAGTTTTACACTGCAGGTCATGTAAATCAATATCACCATACAATGACAGGTCATACAATATTTCAAATGCAATTTTACACTGCAGGTCATGTAAATCAATGTCACTGTAAAATGACAGGGCATACAATATTTCAAATGCACTTTTACACTGCAGGTCATATAAATCAATATCACCGTACAATGACAGGTTACACACCTCAATATAGTTGTACATTGACAGGTCACATATGGCCATTGCATCCGTATTACGGTACTCAGTGAATGCAGGCAGAACTTGTCCTAAAAAAAAAATTATAAATTATACAAATAAATAAATAAGCAAAAATAAGAATAAATAAATAATAATTAAGATAATTGCCATTAATATTTAAAATGTGTTTCTGAAAACATTTCATTTATATGTTAAGAGAAGTGTTAGATTATTTTCACTTTTGTATTTGTAGGCAAAGTCATTTTTAGACCTGTCAACATTGCTACTTATGTCAATATATGTAGAAAAAGTCAGTGTTTGGGTTTGTCAATGTTGTTGGTCATGTCAATATTTGTAGACAAAGTCAATATTTAAGCCTGTCAGCATCTTTTTTGACCGGGTCATAATTTTTAGTCATGTTATTATTTGTAAGCAAGGTCAGTGTTAAGCAAGGCCAGTATTTTAGGCAAGGTTAGTGTTAAGCAAGGCCAGTATTTTAGGCAAGGTCAGTGTTAAGCAAGGCCAGTATTTTTAGGCAAGGTCAGTGTTAAGCAAGGTCATCCTTTTTAGGCAAGGTCAGTGTTAAGCAAGGCCATCCTTTTTAGGCAAGGTCAGTGTCAACTAAGGCCAGTATATTAGGCAAGGTCAGTATTTTTAGGTAAAGTCAGCAGAGAGGAAGGCCAATATTTGTAAGAAAAAGTTCAATGTCAAGCAGGAGCAGTATTAATAGGCAAAACAGTTTTGAAAGAAAGATCAGCATTTTAAGGCATGGTCAGACATGCATATCATTCTACAGTAATCCATTCAACAGAGAAAACAGAACCACGTGGTAGTAACCCAGAGTGGGGTGAGGGGCTACAAGGTATGTGTTTTCTACTGAGATAGGCCTAGTGGGGGTGGGTTCCTGCATAAAGAGCAGAAATTGTATTTCTCAATAAGTCTAACAGAACAGCAGCAATCATCAATGTCACTGTTCCAAGTGACAGAAACATAAAAACAACAGAAAGAGAGAAAGCAGAAAAGTACCCAGAAAAGTCAGATTAAAAATCCAGAGATTGTAGAATGAAAAAACTGAACTAATACTTGTACTGATAGGAGCCCTGTGAACATAACACCTGAGTTAGAAGACTTTGAGTAAACTACCTAGAAACCACTGACTCACCCCACTACTAAGAATAGCACTCCTTGGAAGTGCCTACTGATCTCCCAGAATATGGTAAGATTCTAAGACTTTGGTTCTTAACTGACAGTCATGAAAAAGGCTGAATAATAATAATAATAACAAAGATGATCCACTGATAGAAGCAATAAAGATGAGCAGACTATACCAACCCCCAGAAACAAAGAAACATGAAAGAAAACTATGAAGCAAGCACCAGTATATACGTGGAGCCAAAAACCTCTCCATGGCCAGTATGCACAAGCTGATGAAATATAAACAAAGCTATCAATGTACAAATGGTTGAAAGAGGCAGGATTGAAAGCAGAAACAAAAGCACTCATAACAGCTGCGCAAGATCAAGAACTCAATACAAAATCACAGAAAACGAAAATCATGAAAATCTCAAATGATTCCAAATGTAGACTCTGCAAATCCATGGATAAAACAACAGAGCACATACTATCTGGATGTCAGGTTCTGACTGGAACAGAATACACCAAAAGACACAAGGAAGTGGTAAGACACATACATAGAAACATGTGAGAACTAAGGCATAAAAACCCCCGAAAGAACATGGATGCACCAACCAGATGCAGTCATTGAAACAGAAGAAGTCAAAATACTATTGGACTTTGAGATAAGAACAGATAGAGTGATTCCTGCATGAAGACCAGATATTGTAGTTCTCAATAAGTCCAACAGAACAGCAAAAATCATTAATGTCACTGTTCCAAGTGATAGAAACATAAAAGTAAAAGAAAGAGAAAAAAATAGAAAAATACCAAGACCTCAGATTAGAAATTCAGAAACTGCGAAATGTAAAAGCAGAAGTGATACCTGTAGTGATAGGAGCCTTGGGGAACATAACAACTGAGTTAGATGGCTATCTGAATAAACTCCCTGGAAACCAAAGACTCGCCCCACTACTCAAAGCAGTGCTCCTCAGAAGTGCCCATATCTTCCATAAAACCTTGGATCTCCCAGAATCTTGGTTAGATTCCGAGACTTGGATCACAACTGACAGTCAAACAGAAGTCATGGAAAGAGACAGAATAATAATAATAATGTCACAGTAGAACACTTAATGTTTAAGGATCATTAATGTTGACAATATCAACATCATGATCATAAAAGTGCCAAGATTGCTAAATCACTCAGAATTACATAAATATCAAGTATCAATAAAACATACCGTTCTTCGTGTATGCCTGAATAAATTATGTCAATAAATAACGCATATAAAAATCACACAGATATACCTGAATAAATTATGTCAATGCATGTGAAAATCACACAGGTATGCCTGAATAAACAATGTCAAATAAATAATGCATGTGAAAATCACACAGGTAAGCCTGAATACAAGATATCATTAAAACTAGAAGGTTCAAGTTGTTCATAAATGTCAGTCTATAAAACCAACATACTGAAGATCTCATGCATGCATGATTACAAAATATCAGTAATATAAACATGATTTGATCAATCAGGTGTGATTATACAAAATATCAATAAATATGTTTTACAGTCATGTATTCCTGAGTACAATGCATTAACACAACAGGCATGCTAGAGTCATACAGATATTCATTAAAATAAGCATATTCATTACAGTCACAGATAATCTGAATACACTGTTTTAACAGGCATGTCACAGTTACAATACAACACACATGTTACACTCACACAGATAATTTGAATAAACTGTTTCAATACAACAGGTGTGTTAATTACAGTCACACAGATAATGTGAAAACACCATTTCAATACAACAGGCATGTTAATTACAGTCATTTAGACATATCTGTATGTAAGAATTAAATATTTAAATAGACTGTGTTTTATCCATTCTGGTACTGTAAATAAATATCTATATAACAAGCAGGTTTACATTCTTTCTGATATATATGAATACATTTTTGTATAATACAAAAAAAAGGATTATACTGAGTTACTACATGCATACACAACAAGACCTAAATAAATTAAAAGAAACCACATATGCCCATAAATATTTACAAAAAAAATCAAAGTTAAAAAGAAATTCTGCTCTCATCATTCAAATAATTAAGCATAGAAGAATAGAAAAAGAAAAACATGATATATATATTTTACCAAAGTCGCCATTATATTTATCCAGCATCTCAGACAGTATGATGCAGTCTTCAAAACCCTGCAAGTGATACACATGTTGTTAGAGAACATTATTTTTCAAAATTGTTAAATACTGATTGCAATTAAATATCACACTTTCACAGAATGGTATTTTTAGAGGTTTTACAGTTATCACATGTTTAGTTAGTTATAGGCTACAGTCAGGTATCTTGAGGAATTATAAGTTTAAAAGATATTTAGTAGATTTCAGTAGTAACTTGATGAGACTACATATGTCAGTAGTAACTTGATGAGACTACAGATATCATTAGTAATTTGATGAGACTACAGATATCATTAGTAATTTGATGAGACTATAGATTTCAGTAGTAACTTGATGAGACTACATATGTCAGTAGTAACTTGATGAGACTACAGATATCATTAGTAATTTGATGAGACTATAGATTTCAGTAGTAACTTGATGAGACTACAGATGTCAGTAGAAATTCACAGCTGATGGTGAATGTTTGGTACAGGGATTCTGATGCCAGTGAGAAAGAAATGTTCTGTTCTCCTTCTGAGAGTTCATGGAAGATTTCTTCAATAAGGCTGATGTATACTTCAAAGCACCAAGTGTTGATTTAAAGTGGGAAGACTGTATTAGTGTGCCTGTTGTTTGAGTTCCAGCCATGTCATATTAGTGGCTTTTCAATTTTCACCAAAATGCAGAATTAAAAAACTGAAGTTACTCACTGTATGATCCATTGCCAGGCATTGCTTGTGAAACAGTTGGAACCTGAAGTGGAAGCTGTCATGAATGATGTTAATAAAAATTGTCAATGCTGTCAAAGAGTATGCACTAAACACTTAGCTATTTCATGATTTATGTGAGGATGGAGAGGCTGAATATTCAGGCCTCCTTTTTCATACTGAAGTAAGGTGGTTTTCATGTGAAAATATTCTGAATCAAGTGTGGGCTCTCAGATCCAAACTGAAAATCTTTCTGGTGGATCAAAAGCATGCATTTGCAGATAAATTGAGAACCTCTACTTAGCTTGCACATCTTGCATATTTAGCTGACATCTTTGGGCATATGAATTTACTGAACAAGAAACTGCAATGGAAAAACATCAATGAGAAAAGATTTCAGCATTTGGATCAAAGCCTTTTTACTGGAACCAGAAAGTGGAACAAAACAAGATATCCACCTTTCCAAAGCAGGCAGAGTTTTTGGAAGATTGTAAAGATCTCAGTTTGTGTGACATCATGGAGTTAGTTGTTAGTTACAGGGCATCAGACCAAATTAAAAAAGCAGTTCTCTTTCCAGAGCTTGATTCAAATACTGCCAGTTGGGTTGTAAATCCCTTCAACTGTCAACTTGCTGGTGTGCCTAAAGAACCTGAAGGATTGGCAGAGGAACTTCTTGAACTTCGCTCCAACAGTGAACTATGCATAGATTCAGAACAAGACAGATCTCTCATCTTTGTGGATTTCAAAAACTGCAAAAGCTTTTAAAATTGCAGATTCAGAAGCAACAAAAATGCTGCCACCTTTTGCAATAACCTACTTTTGTGAACAAGGATTTTCTACACTTATGAACTTTTTACCCTTGAAAACAAAGTACAGAAATTGGTTGGACCCAGAAGACAGTCCAAGTTGCTCTGACATAGTGAAGATGTTTTCAATGAAATTCTTCAGTTCTTCAATCTTTTTTTTTAAATTTTGTATGTGTGCTATTATTATGACAGCATGTGTGGCTTTTTAAGTCTTTTATTAATTATTCTTCATTTAAGAGCAATTAAATTTGTTTTTAAATGTTTTTGTACTTTGAAGGCTGGGGGTAATTTAATTTAACACAAATAGATTTGGGATAATAACCCCCCAAAAAAAAAAACAAAAAAAAAAGTCCCCAAACCCCTGCTCTAGAAGTTAGGGACATCATTTCTAAAGAAGCATATAAGGTAGAGGCATGTTAGAGGCTTGTGAATCTTGACTAAACTACTTCAACCATTGCTCACTAAAGAAAATAAGACTATTTTTAACACTTAATACTCCATTCTAGGCAAAATAAAATGAATTCTCATAACCTTGCTGACACATCAACCAACAGACTGACAAATGAACAAAGAGACATTTGTAACATACACCTTTTGTGACAGTCTCTATCAATCTGTCTATCCATCTGTCTATCAATCTATTTATTTATCTATCTATTAATTTACAACTTTAATGACCAGATATTTGGATGAATTATAGAGTTAACTATCTTATCTATCTATCTATCTATCTAAGTAGCTGTCTAATCATTTAATGACCTGATATTTTAAAAGATTCTAGAATTGTCCATATGTCTTTCTCCCTTGAGTCACTTACAACTTAATGGCATTATACTAAGAGGGATTATAAATTTAATATATATATATATATATCTGTCTTCTGTCTATTTATTTTCCTATTTTTCGGTCTGTCTAATCCTTTATATGTTTAATCAGATATTTGGACAATTTCAAAGTTAATATATATATATATATGTCTATCTGTGGGTTATTTATCAGTTTAGCTATTTACATACTTAGTAACCTGATATCTTGAGAGATAATACATTAAAATATATTTTCTTACGCAATTCAAGGCCTGCCCATAGAACGGCACCATTGTATGGGCAGCATCACCAATGAGCACTGCTTTGCTACCAACATTATATGGCCAGCACTGCAGATAAACAGGAATACAGATAATGTGATAAACAATGCAAAACAATTCTACAGATAAGCAGGAATGTAGATGATCTGATTAATGGTCAGTACTCTGTTGCTCACATTGCCAAACCAACACTAAATATTTCTGCACAAAATAATGGTATACAGTGTATAAGTGTGTGGAGTTACTTAAATTATGCAAACCAGAACTACCCACCCCAAGGTGAAATTAAACAAAAACTAGCAGCAGGTCATGTAAGTAGCTTCCCTTTAATTTTTCTCTAGTACCCATAGGAACAAGATGCAACAAGAAGGCTGAATGGTTTTGTGTATATATTTACTTACAAGTTTTCAGAAAAATATTATTCTATGCAGAAAATTTCCTTTTTCAATTAGATGATTTATAATTAAAATAAGGAAATAATGAATGGAGTTGGAATTTCTGATAAAAAAAATATACATATATAATACAAAAGTGCATACAAGCTAAAAGGCTATAGAATAAAACCACCTACTTATGAAAGAGTGAAGAGAAAACTAAGGCAGATTGAACATCTGCCACTGTACCTCTAGAAGGATCAGATGTGTGTGTGTGTGTGTGTGTGTGTGTGTGTGTGTGTGTGTGTGTGTGTGTGTGTGTGTGTGTGTGTGTGTGTGTGTGTGTGTGTGAATGTAGGGACTGTATAAGTAATCAATGGTTGCAGTTATATCTGGAATAATAAAAATTCTGCAATCACCATAAATAATGTTCTTACTCTAACTGGATTGGTGAATTTTTGGCACAGTAAAAATAAAATTGTATACCATATATTTCAAATCTGTACCTGTCACACACCTTGATTGAAACTAATGGTAATGGTTTGTGACTGAAGAAAGTAGACTTTATGTTTTCCCTATTAAGGAAAGAAACATCCAGAGTTAAGCAAAGTCTTATGGCAAATTCTAATACCACAGAGTTAGTCTAAACATCCAGAGTTAAGTAATGTCTTATAGCAAATTCTAATACCACAGAGTTAATCTAAACATCCAGAGTTCAGCAAAGTCTTATGCAAATTCTAATACCACAGAGCTGATCTAAACATCCAGAGTTAAGTAATGTCTTGTGGCAAATTCTAATACCAGAGAGCTAATCCAATATTCAGGGATCACAAAATATTGATAGGAATAAGAAAGTAATACTATGCATTATTATAAATGATATTTATACTCTGACATAATGAGAAAATTTGGAGATTAAACATAAACAATTATTTGTAAAATTAGCAGACTTATTTTGTTACAACTATCTTCAAATAATGCATACTTTAAAATATGTAAAAAGATTGCATTAAAACATAAATAATAATGCCTAAATTGATTGTGACTACAATTAAAATGTTTATATGCAGCATGTACTCCACTGGCTGTTCACAAACCAATTCAATAATAATTGCCTATCCTAAACAATAAGTATGCCAACAAAGACAGCAAATATGAACAAACAAAAGACAAATTAGGCATGCACCAATCAAATTCAATGTCAAACCTATCACCAATCAAACATGCACTAATTAAATTCAAGACCCACTCTCCAAGCAATGGGACAGCATCTGGAAACTTCTCATAGAAAAATTCCAGCAACAGTTTCTCAGTTTTGAGTGAGTCAAATAACTCAAAGGGCATAAGCAAGGTCGTAGTGAAGGTCAGGTCCAGATTGGGAAGAGCTATCATCATGAAATCATTCCGTGGCCAGACATGCAGAAAATTGACTTCCATTGCAAACTGGAAAGGAAAAGCATAGTGTAAACTTTCAAAATGCTTTGATGGTATTTAAAACAAACCTCTCTACAAGAGTCAGCATTTGGGCTAACAAATCAATCATAGAAATAAATTATTTTCTGTAATAAATGATGAAATAATTAGAACTAGGTGTACTGATGACAGGTAATTTTGTCTGGTTAGATGAGAGCTATTTAAATCAGTGTTTCTGTACAGTGGTATGATTACTGGAATTCATTTCACTGGACATGCATCACTGTTATTAACAAGTGTATTACACTGATCATGCATCACTGTTATTAACAAGTGTATTACACTGGACATGCATCACTGTTATTAACAAGTGTATTACACTGATCATGCATCACTGTTATTAACAAGTGTATTACACTGGACATGCATCACTGTTATTAACAAGTGTATTACACTGATCATGCATCACTGTTATTAACAAGTGTATTACACTGATCATGCATCACTGTTATTAACAAGTGTATTACACTGCTGAAGGCTCTTTAATACTGATTAGTTATCTGAAGACCAATACCGATTAGTTATATGAAGACCAATATAGATTAGGTATCTGAAGTCCAATACAGATTAGTTATCTGAATACCAATAAAGATTAGTTATTGGAAGACCAATATAGATTAGTTATCTGAAGTCCAATACAGATTAGTTATCTGAAGACCAATACAGATTAGTTATCTGAAGACCAATGCAGATTAGTTATCTGAAATCCAATACTGATTAGTTATCTGAATACCAATACAGATAGTTATATGAAGACAAATACTGATTAGTTATCTGAAATCCAATACTGATTAGTTATCTGAATACCAATACAGATTAGTTATATAAAGACCAATACAGATTAGTTATATGAAGACCAATACAGATTAGTTATATGTAGACCAATACAGATTAAATATATGAAAACCAGTATAGGGTGCAGAAAAGCTGCATGATGGATAATGGCAAAAAATGCTGCCTGATAAGTAAGTGATTATTGTAATGGGCTGATTTTCTATGTTCCATTCATACAAAAGTGCCATTAGAAAGTGTTTGATAATCAAGAGTTTATATTATTATATGTGTATCCAAGTTAGGCATACAGGAGAGTACACAATTCACCTGTTTCTCAAAATGTTTCTTCTTTGTTATGAAAGTCAAGCACTTAGTAAAGACATTAATTAGCTCATTTACCTTTGATGTAATGAGGGTCAGGTGCGTGTACAACAATTAACATACATTCAATTATGTTTATTAACCAGTTTTCACCAATAGCAGAGAAAAACATTTTCAAGAATACGTAAACAATCTAATAAATCTTTATGTTCATTAACCAATTTTTACCAATGGTAGAGAAAAACACTAAAAATTGTGAAAACAATCCAAAAATAAATCTTATTTCATCTTACTTTAAATAATCTATCTCATCCCTAGACATACCTTGTTGCTTTTAGTTGGTGGAATGCAAAACTCCATGTACCCATGTGAAATATACTCTTGTTGGTAGTTAAAGCGGATAAATTCCATCATCTGGTGTCGCACAGATGAAAAAGCACCGTCTGCACCAATAATTAGATCTACCTTTCGGTGCACTTCTTCTTTGCCATCTCTGTGAAACAAATCAAGGTCAATCTTGGGTGAATCTAACAAAGCACCTCATTTTAGTCTAACAAAGCACTTCATTTTAGTCTGATAAAAACTTTTCATTTTAGCCTCTCAAAGCACCTCACTTCAATCTAACAAAGCACTTCAATTTAGTCTAAAATAGTCCCTCACTTTAGTCTGACAAAGCACTTCACTTTAGTCTAACAAAGCACCTCATTTTAATTTGAGTCAGCATTTCACTTTAGTCTAAAAAGCACTTCATTTTAGTCTGAAAAAGCATTTCATTTTAGTCTAACAAAACACTTTATTTTAGTCTGATAAAACACTTCATTTTAGTAAAACAAAGGACTTCATTTTAGTTTAATAAAGTACTTCACTCAGTCTGATAAAATCACCTCATTTTACTTTTTAGTCTAACAAAGCACCTCATTTTGGTCTGATAAAGCATTTCATTTTAGTCTAACAAAGCACCTTACTTCAATCTAACAAAGCACTTCTATTTAGTCTAAATATGCTCCTAACCTCACTTTAGTCTACCAAAGAACCTCATTTTAGTCTAGAAATGTTATCTACAAAGTTCCTTAAAAATAATAATTCTGCATGTTATTACTAGACTAAAAAGAATACATTCAATAACAGTATGCTAATAGTAAATACCTTTGAAATCAATTTTAGAAAAGTTTTTTGTTATTAATTTAAGTTGAACTGTTATTATTCTGATATTTTAGCTCTAAACAATTATAACTGTTCTAAATCCATTATTGAATTGCATCACTACAAATTAATATAACTAAATACGTCTTTAATTGTAATGGATGCTGTTATTTAGATTCATCATTGTATTCAATACAAATAGCAATTTTGTGAGTCCACTCAGTTCCCTTATAAACATATTACTTTTAATAAAACCAAAAAAAAGTCAGTTTAACATGCACATCAGTGTTTTTACTTACTCAAACAGTTATTGAATGTCTACATGAATGTTACAAACTAATTATACTTACATGCTATTCATAAACTATTATGCAGTAATTATTATGCTGTATAAATGTATCGGGCTAATAAATGCTGTTGCAGGGAACTGGAAGTTGAGATTTGAATGTAAGAAAGAATGGAGTTAGAAAGGAATAAAATGGAAACTTAGTGTTTGTTTCCTGATTATATTTTTACAGGGAAAAAGCAGCCATTCCTTGTTTTATCAGAATCTCCTGGCTCACTGATTCAAGTCTGATGTGACCATGGTAGATACGAGAGGTGTCTGCCACAATATAAGGAATACACTGCACTCTGTTGATGTATGGTGGTAAGGTATGCTGACTACATTGAGCAATTTCTGGTACAAGGAGGTTACTGAAATTGCCACAATTGTTGTTCTGCTTGAGGGAGGTATTACAACAGCGCCAGATTAGCCTTAAGAGAATAGCAGTGAATCATTGTTCTACAACATGAGCAGGGAATCGTGTGGAATTGACAGTAGTAATAACTGAACAATAAATCTGTGGCTTTGTTGCAAAAATAAAAATGCATGAAAGACTACTGAGAGTGCCTAAATCAGGTTGTGTACAAACTATTATCTCTTATCTCTAATAACTCCATTTCTGTTTTCTAATAAGAACTATCCTGTGATTTGTATTGACAAGATCTACTAAATTGTAAGTTAGGAGATAAGACTGTATAGGTATTAAAATTATTCAATGTGGTTTCATGGAAATATTGATGTCATGTAATATTTTTCCATTGTATATGTTATATGTATATTTGATTGTTGATTTAATAAATTTATTGTTAAATTTATTGATCTTCTTATACATATTGATAACTTTATGTTGGAGAAGAATGGGTGGATGGGAGCTTGCTATATATAGATTAAAAGATGGGTTTATCTTATCCTTTTTCCTACAGAAATACTGTGTGATGGTAAATTTTTGTCTTTAATGTTGTGGAAGAGAAAAAATATTTACAACACAATACATATCCACCTAGTGAGAGAGATGAGTGGTGTCTGCTGGAGAATTATTAATACCATAAATTAAGATTCTCATCATGTGTAATTAATTATGGATGATTAATAATAATAATAATCATAACCACTAACTATGTGGTATTGGCATCACACCATTAATTAATATTAAAAGGGAATTATTTTTTCACAATATATATGCATTTACTTCAGAGAAATAATAGTTCCTGTGCTGAAGTCACACTTGATGACCTTGTGGCTGAAATAGATCTGCACGTTTGGATGTCTTTCAGCTTCTAAAAGAATTTAAAAAATTAAATGCTTTTGCATGGAAACTTTTGCTGAAATGATACAGAAAAGGTTCAATTAAAACACTGTTCATACTATGAGTTACCACTTAATCTCAGGATGCATAGGTATAATAAATACAATTAATGATTAATGAATAATAATAATAATAATAATAATTAGACCAGACATTGTAGTTCTTGGTAAGATTCCGAGACCTTGGATCACAACCGACAGTCAAACAGAAGTCATGGGAAGAGGCTGGATAATAATAAGAAGAAGACCAGACATTGTAGTTCTCAATAAGTCCAACAGAACAGTAACAATCATTGATGTCGCTGTTCCAAGTGATAGAAACATAAAAACAAAATAAGAGAAAAAATAGAAAAATACCAAGACCTCAGATTAGAAATTCAGAGACTGTGGAATGTAAAAGCAGAAGTGATACCTATAGTGATAGGAGCCTTGGGGAATCTCCTGAATAAACTCTCTGGAAACCACAGACTCACTCCACTACTCAAAGCAGCATTCCTCGGAAGTGCCCACATCCTCCATAAAACCTTGGATCTCCCAGAATCTTGGTAAGATTCCGAGACCTTGGATCACAACCGACAGTCAAACAGAAGTCATAATAATAATAATAATAATAATAATAATAATAATAATAATAAATTAACTACAAGAATTTGACAACAGTGAGACTCAAATATGATGTTGTTTTTCAGATTGTCACTTTTGTAGACTATAAAATTTTACTTCTCCATTCCGCATAAAATTCATTTCTGCTTAACAGAAAGATGCAAATATAATCTTCAGTAACTAAGTTGGTCACTTAAACATATGTATTGATTACAATATTTAAGTTTATTTTGCATGGAATACTAAGTTGCTTATTGTCAGTGACAGAATGTGGACCGTATCTGGATGTGATGAACAACATGAGTCATATGCTCAGTACAAATCAATGTATTGTTAGTGGAAGTACAATTCTGAATACTAATATAATTGTTGAAAACCTTCATAACTTTCTGTACATTCATACATGTAGTTTCTTTATCTAATCAACTTAATTATAATAATTAAAACATGTACATATTCATTAACACACAAATTTCAATCAGATGCTAAAATGATATTTGAATTCACTTATAATTTATTTTATAGCAGACCCTCAACAAGCTAGATTTATAATCTTAAACTATTGTAAACATGTGTAATTATATATAAAGCAAACATAAATTTAAAAAATAAAGCAAATTGCACTGATACAAGTTTTACCACATTTATAAATTTGGACTAATTTTTTAAACATTATTATATAATAACTAAATGACTTATCAGAAAGAAAGAACTTAGAAAAAATATAATTATATAATAACAAAGTGAAATGATTTAACTGTAGGCAAAAAGTTCCAAAAAACTGTTTGAAAGATACATGAAATAATTGCTATTAAGTAATAGCAGTTACACAGAAATAAATGATGCAAAAGAGTTACAAGAAATCTGTTTGCAAAGACAGGTGAAATGAGTGAGTTATATTATTGAGGTGGGGGTTTACAAAGAAATAAATTGTAAGCAAAGAGTTACAAGAAATATGTTTGCAAAGACAAGTGAGATAAGTGAGTTAAATTATTGGGTGGGGGTTACAAAGAAATAAATTGTTAAGCAAAGAATTACAAGAATTCTGAAGAGTGGTGAGACAAGTGAGTTACATTATTAAGGAGAATGTTACGAAGAAATAAAATATAAGCAAAGAGTTATAAGGAATCTGAAGACAGGTGAGACTAATGAGTTACATTATTAAGGGGAATATTACAAAGAATTACATTATAAGCAAAGAGTTTTAAGAAATTTGAAGACAGGTGAGACAAGAGAGTTATATTATTAAGGGGAATGTTACAAAGAAATAAATTGAAAGCAAAGAGTTACAAGGAATCCAATTGCATGACAGGCAAGATAACTGAGTTACATTAATAAAGAGGTGTTAGAAAGAAATATATTGTAGACACAGAGTTACAAGAAATCTGATTGCAACACAGCAAACTTAAATGATATATTTTATCAGGTAGGGGATTCTAAAAAAAAGCATCTGACCAGTCAAAAGAACTTCATTCAACAAGCGCCTGTCAATTGATAGAATGTACTGTAAACATAACAAAGTCAATATATAGTAAGTAAACAGAAAAATAATAATAACATTAATATTGATAATTATAATTTAAGAGAATGTAAAATACAAAAAACAGTGTTTAATAGAAGGTAAAATACACAGAACAGTGTTTAATACAATATAAAATACACAGAACAGTGTTTAATACAATGTAAAATACACAGAACAGTGTTTAATAGAAGATAAAATACACAGAACTGTGTTTAATACAATGTAAAATACACAGAACAGTGTTTAATAGAATGTAAAATACACAGAACAGAAATAATAGAATGTAAAATACACAGAACAGTGTTTAATAAAATGTATAGAACAGTGTTTAATACAATGTAATATACACAGAACAGTGTTTAATAGAATATAAAATACACAGAACAGTGTTTAATACAATGTAAAATACACAGAACAGTGTTTAATAGAAGGTAAAATACACAGAACAGTGTTTAATAGAATGTAAAATACACAGAACAGTGTTTAACAGAATGTAAAATACACAGGACAGTGTTTAATAGAATGTAAAATACACAGAACAGTGTTTAACAGAATGTAAAATACACAGAACAGGTTTAATAGAATGTAAAATACAGAGAACAGTCTTTAATACAATGTAAAATACACAGAAAAGTGTCTAATGCAATGTAAAATATGAAGAACAGTGTCAAATACAATGTAAAATATGCAGAACAGTGTCTAATACAATGTAAAATATGCAGAACAGTGTCTAATACAATGTACTGTAAAAATGAAATAAATAATAGTAGCTGTAAACTGACAACAATAATAATAACATGAATATTGAAAATTAAAATACATAGGACATAAACTAATGTATGTACCATTAAACAAAAGCAACTTTATAAGAATTTTTGGTTTAATTTTACTTATTGAGTCTTCTAAATTAAAACACTTTAATAGTTTTTTTTTAATGAAATTTCATTGTTGCACAAACAGAAACAAAACTTTTACAAATACGTATGGTTGGTTGACTGACATCAAATTGAAAGTGAAAGTAGACCAGGAAAGGAAGGATATGGTCACATTAAACTATGCAGTCTGTTGCCTGTTAATTTCACTGAGCAGTGAAAAGTCAGGTCCTATGGTACAGATAATGATATTTGCATAGTTGTAATATAAACTGCTGTATATAACTGAAATCTTGAAATTGCATATATACATACTGGTGACGTCATGAATTACTTAAATATACAAATGACAAAATACTTTAATAATGACAAATTACGAATACTAAACAATGACATCATAAATTACATATATGTACACTGGTTACAAAATATTTAATATGACATCATAAATTACAAATATGCAAACTGGTGTCAAAACACTTTAACAATGACACATCATAAATTACATGAATGTTGTGATAAATTACATGAGTGTTATGACAAATCACATGAGTGTTGTGATAAATTAAATAGATACTGTAATAAATTATGTTGGTGTTGTGATAAATTACATGATGTGCTAAATTATATGAATGGTGTAATAAATTACATGGATGTCTGATAAATTATATCAATGCTGAGGTAAATTATGTGGATGTTATGATAAATTATGTAGAGGTTGTGGTAAATTATGTGGATATTGTGATAAATTACATGGATTTGAGATAAATTACTCGGATGTTGTAATAAATTACTCGGATGTTGTAATAAATTACACGGATGTTGTAATAAATTACATAGGTGTTGTGGTAAATTACATGTATGTTGTAATAAATTACATGGATGTTGCGATAAATTATGTGGATACAGTGATAAATTATGAGTGAATTTTTATGTTAATGAGCGATCCAGCATGTTTATGGAATGTAATCACTCTAACACCATGAAACATGGAAATAAGTAAAGTGCTCTAAAAACTAAACAGAACTAAACAGATAAAATAATAACCAACTATTTAGTATATAGATGGATGGATGGATGGATGGATGGATGGATGATAAAAGTACATATATACATACAAGTTATCTTATATATAAAATATATATACAATAAATACATACAGATAAATGTGATAATTAGCTAAAATAATTTGTATAATAATAATATACAGTATTACATACAGATACATAAGTGTGATAAGATTTTTACTCTGACTACCAATTCAATATGCAAATTCATAGGAATGTACCCTAAAGAAAATTCAATGTTTTCCTTTACAGATTTGGGCAGGGTTGACTCTCACTTCAAATGCACACCAAACAACAGATCAAATATTTTCTCATCAAAATGGCACATCTAATCAAAGTCAGAGCAATAAGCTATGTGGGCTATACTTTATGAAAAACTTGAACATCAAGCAGTATTGATTATTTTGCAGAATAAATAACTCTGAACATGAACTAGAAGTACTCCACTTTTCAGTTTGCAGAGAAACATAGAGAATGTGTTTACCTGGGTACTGGTGCCATAAGGAACTGATCTTCGATTTCCACTGACATCATGGATCATTCGTCCATACATGGGCGTTCCCTTTTTAATAATGACGTCTTCCAACCCAATTCCCCTGAGGGCCTCTAGACCTCGCAATGACAGTGTTAGGTTAATGCTCCGACCACGAACCACTTTTTGAGTGCGAATATCTGCAAGGAATTGGTTTACATTTTATTATGAAATATAACTTTAGAGTGTCATCAATGTCAGAAGAAACACCCCAAGATATACAAAAAAACTTTTTTATTTTAATAATATGTGGCATAATACTAATATAAAGTTCAAGATAAAACATGTTTATCTTATGTAAGATTTTTAAGTGATGACTATAATGGTATGTGTAATATTCATACGTAGCATTAGAGCTGTGGGGGTGGGGGGTTTACAAAGATTTGATCAAGTATTCAAGTCAATTAGTAAGAGCATTACTAACCATCAAATGACCATTGCAATTAGTATTTGACTGAGTGACTGTATAATTACAATTTATATTCGATATTCTGACTGACTGAAAGAGAGGAAAGTGACTAAAGGCTAAAGTTTGAATGTGATCTTAACTGAGAGGTAGCACTGGCTTAGAAGCTGATGATAAAAGAAACAGAGATTTTTGATTAAATCAATTGAAAATACAGGAAGATAGTCTAAAGATATGTGAGAGGGTGGCTAAGGTTCAGGAAGCATTTTCATTCTTTCAATAGAAAATAAAAATATATTGAAGAATATATAACATGCTTTGAACAGTGCGCCATAAGATTAGGCCTACCAGAAAGGTTATAGCTTTCCCAGTTAGTGTCAGGTATGAAAGATCAAGACAGTGTGGTCTTTAACAGACTTCCGGAGGAACAAGCTGAACTGATAGCATACATTAAGGTGACTAGTGAGAGGTACAGACAGAGGTTTCACCAGTTAAAGAGAGAGCAGACTGATAATTTTTATACAGGCAGCTAGTAAGCTATAGCACATTTTCACGAGGTGGTTAGAGCTGGATGAGGTCAAACTTGACAGTAGGAAAGACATTAGGGATCACTTCATGATTGACAAATTATGGATATCATGCCAACCAGCCTGCCTATTTCCTTGGATTTTTTGTGGAACAATCAAGTGAACTTGGTACATTTGGCTTATGACCCACCCACTGCCAGTCATCTATGATCAAGCAAAACTTTAGATGAGCCACCCACTGCCAGTCATCTATGATTAAGCAAAACTTTAGCTTTTGTGGAGGCTGAGTTTTATTGGCCGGATATGATGGGGAACATCACTCGGTACTCACAGTCATGTTATATCTGTCAGTGAATGAATAGAAATGCCGAAAGCCCAGTTCCACTAGGTGAAACTCTAACAATTGATGTTCCTTTCAGGCATGTAGCCATTGATCTCATTGGAGAAATGTATGCCCTCATTGGGTCAAGGCCACAGATGGATTCCCACTGTTATTGATTATGCTACAGATACCCTGAAGCAGTTGCTCTTAGTTCTATTAGTACATCGGTAGCAAATGCACTTTTCACCCTTTTCTTGTGTGTAGGATTTCTGGAAGAAATCTTGAATGACAGAGGGACTCAATGTACAAGCATGTTAATGAAAGAAATGATTCATCTTTGGAGGTTAAAGCAGTTTAAAACTACTCCTTACCATCCTATTGTAACAGTGTAGTTGAAAATCTGACTGCTACTCTTATGAAGTCCTTGAGAAAACTGTGCATGGAAAGACCATGTGATTGGATGTGTATTTGCCTGCACTTTTGTTTGTGTTGCAGGAAGTACTACAAGATGTGACCCAATTTTCACCCTTCAAACTCTCAGTAGAACCATTATAGAATCCATGTCTATAGTGCAAGAATATTGGACATAGAGCGGGCCAGCAGAATCTGTACATATGTACATATTTTACAGAAACTGTAAAATGTACATATCAACAAGTGATTTAACTTGCAAACCGTACTGATACTTCATGAGATTTATTGGCTGAGAATGTATACAAAAGTAAAGCTAGATAAGCACATCTTACAACCAAAAAATAAAACCAAAATGACATTAAGTCACTATATGAGTATTATTGTTGTTACCCCTGCACTGAAACAAATTGGATGTATCATGGCAATGATATGAAGTTGTCAAGAAATTGAGTGGGTGCAATTTCTTACTTCAGATTAGATCGAAAGTGAAGATTTTTCCTGCTGATCTGACGCAAGCATATAAAGAATGCCCAGATAAAATGGTCACTACTTTTGTAATAGAGGATAAGGCTACCTCTGTATCCGATGCTGAATCCATACCACACCCAGGTCAACAGATGTTGAAACTGTTCATGATGTTATTTTAAATCCAGAATTTTCAGACATATAAAATATAAGTAACATTATTAATGTGCAAAACGTATGCTATTTTTTTTACCTGGCCTTTTTTCATAAACCTCCACTTCGTAACCTCTCTTGGCTAGGTAGCAGGCATTAAGTGCTCCCACCTGAAACATTGACTGACATTCATAAAATTAACAAAGGAACTATAATTTTTTTTTATATGACAAGAAAATATACAATGTTAAAGACTAAAAGAAAAAATTTTGAATGCGTGTGTGTGTGTGTATGTGAGAGTATGTGTGTGTATGTGTATGTGTGTGTATGTGTGTGTGTGTATATGAGTGTGTGTGTGTGTGTGTGTGTGTGTGTGTGTGTGTGTGTGTGTGTGTGTGTGTGTGTGTGTGTGTACAGATACATCCAATTGCTATCTTGTGATATTTACTCTCCTCCATTTGACAATAAAAATTAAAATTATATCTCTTCTTCTAAAAAGTTAAAAATACGTTATAAGAAGTTATCATTTCAGCCATTGCTTTGAACAGCTGTTTATTAATGAATTGTCACAAAAAGCAAATAAAAATTATTCCTTAGGCAATAAAAAATATATAAAACTATTAATTAAGAAATGGTCAACTAAAAGATTTGTTTAAATTTCCATCCTCCAATACAGGGATTTTGCCATTATCCTCTACAGTTTCCAGCTTTCCCCTAAAATCAACTCCTGACTACATGACCAACAGTTTCCTATTGTCCTCTACACTTAACTCTTGACTACATGATCAACAGTTTTCTATTGTCCTCTACATTTAACTCTTGCTATATGACCAAGAGTTTCCTATTGTCCTCTACACTTAACTCCTGGCTTATGACCAACAGTTTCCTATTGTCCTCTAAAATCAACTCCTGACTACATGATCAACAGTTTCCTATTGTCCTCTACACTCAACTCTTGGCTATATGACCAAGTGGTTCCTATTGTCCTCTACACTTAACTCCTGGCTCATGACCAACAGTTTCCTATTGTCCTCTAAAATCAACTCCTGACTACATGATCAACAGTTTCCTATTGTCCTCTACACTAAATTCCTGGCTACATGACCAAGTTTCCTATTGTCTTCTACACTCAATTCCTGGCTACATGACCAAAAGTTTCATATTGTTATTGTTCACTACACTTAATCCCCAGGTTATATGACCAGCAGTTTGCTATTGACACATAAGACTTACAGTTTATTCATGTCTAAAACACTTATCTTCCAGCCTATATTACTAGGTTGCTGTTGTCTCCTACACTAGTTTCCAACTTTATAATCGTTTCAAGATATCTCTGAGCTTACTTCCTGCTCTTTTTTTTTTTGCGTGATTAAATTATTTTTATTTAGTTTCTCATTTCTCTTGTCACTTCTTCAATTTTGTTCCCGTTAATTTTAGTATTTGTTTTTCTTTGTTCAGATTTGTCACCTTATTTAGTATCTTAATTTTATTACTATCTCCTTTGTAACATTTTCAATTTCAGTATTTCCTTTTTCTTTGTTCAGTATTATATTCTTATTTAGCATTTTTAATTTTAATATTTTCTTCATCTTTGTTTATTATCTCCTTGTTTAACCATTTTAATTTTAGTATTTCTTTTGCTTTTGTTCGTCATTGTTTTTAATTTTTTTTGTCTTTGTTCAGTATTGTCTCCCTTCAATTGTCAGTCTTCATTTCCTCCCCCCATTGAGAATCTACTTATTTTAGTTTTCTAATTATTTTCCCACTGTTTAGTATCTCTTTTTCAATTTCTTTCCCCTTAGTTAGAATCACCTTTCTTTTGCCTTTTTTATTATTATTATTACCCACCAACTCAGCAAGCACATGCATATTTAGTATTCACCTTTCTTTATCTTTTTTGTTCTTGCTGTTTCCCCATTTTAAATATATCATTTTCTTAATTTTTTCAGTTTTTTTCCACTTAGTGAACAAGTCATAGGTTTAAGCATCACCTAATATGCTGTCCTGCGCATAACTTTGCCAGAAGAGTACTGATAAGCACATGAACAGCTACTGCTGAAAACAGAATATATCCACACACAGGCCTACTGTATTTTTTCTTAAGTATACAGACTTACATGACGCAATTTAGTTTATGGTGAATGAGCCCTAAAATGAGGGGAATTTTGCAGAGAAGGAACGTGTATCGTCAATTACCTAGGTAAAGGAGTGAGAGAATAAAATAATTTTCTTCTGCAGGATTTAATTCATATTGTTTCACTTACTAAACCAAGTGTTTTCGGTATTATCTTATAGTCATCGCGCCACTGACATAATAAAGCATATATTTATTTATTTACATCACTATTAACTTACAAGTCCTGCGCCACAAATCGCAACCAATGTAGATTTGGTCCTTGAATTACGCTCAGCCATCGTCATCGTGTAAAGGGGTCGCTGTCGTCAATACTGATTGCGCTAATTGTGAAAATACTGACTGATTGTCTGCGCTGATTCTGAGACACCGCGCTTCTGAAGCCTGCTACGCACTTTTACAAACATGCAGGTCAAGGCTTTATTCATCTTACCTCTGCCACATGTTTACCAAGTGTATTATTGCATGGTCATGTATTTGGCCTCGACCTTTTGAAATTAAATAGGAAAATTATTACCATACTGTAGACTGGTTAAAATCTGAATGTAGATATAAGTGTGTATGCATACATAAAGACCGTGGATTTTTCAGAGAGCGAAAATGTCTTATTTTCGTCGATAGTAAAATTGTAGGGTCCACCCCAGAAGAGAGAAACCAAGTTGCTCTATAAAAGTCTAATCGAAGAAAAGGTTTGCAGACCTTTCAGATGAAACAATGCTAGAGACACAAGCGAGCATGTGTAGGCATATAATTACAGAAGTCATGAATTTTAGCGATGTTGAAATGAATCTGAACAGTTCGTCTTTGGAATGTAAAAACTTATGGTTGTGCTTGTTGTGTTCCCTTATCCTAATAGTATAGAAACTTATGGTTGTGCTTTCCCTTATACTTGGTGTGTAGAAACTTATGATTGTGCTTGTTGTTTTCCCTTATCTTAATAGTATAGTAACTTATAGTTGTGCTTGTTGTCTTTCCTTATGTTTGGAGTGTAGAAACTTGTGGTTGTGCTTGTTGTTTTCCCTTATCCTAATAGTATAGCAACTTATGGTTGTGCTTGTTGTCTTTCCTTATGTTTGGAGTGTAGAAACTTATGTTTGTGCTTGTTGTCTTCCCTTATGCTTGGAGTGTAGAAACTTATGGTTGTGCTTGTTGTCTTTCCTAATCCTAATTGTATAGAAACCTATGGTTGTGCTTGTCTTTCCTTATGCTTGGAGTATTGAGACTTGATAATTGTGCTTGTTTCCTGTGAGAGTGTAAAATACACTGGTGGGTGAATGCAACTTGTTTTTGATACTGGATTAAACACACACACACACACACACTATACAGATGTGTTTGGTCGCACACCAGGCAGACAGATAGATTAACCATTAAGCAATATAGGTTTAGCATGTGCTTAGAGCATCAAGGGAAGGGGTCACTACACAGTACTGGTAACATAGCTGTAGCCATCAAATTTTAAGGAATTCAAGATTCAGAGAAAGGGCCTAGCAATGTATTCTAAAAGTAGCAATTTTTATTATTTGTTCTTTATTTTATTACCTTCAAATTCAATCAACCAGTTTTATGTTCTCTATGTTCTGTTATATTTGACATCTGAGATACCTTTCTGACAATCTTTGTCTCAACATATATTTAGAGTTTAGTATGTTTGACTGTTGTACCAATGTTTTTTTCTGCATGAATTTAAGAGGGGTTTTGTAATCATTATAAATATATATGACCTATGTTCTTTTATGTGAGGGGGCACCATTTGGGGGCTGTGCCTAGGGCATCAACTGGCTTTAATCCAGCCCCATCTACCTGGTTAAGTCATGCCTAGACAAGTGTAGTTATTGGACAGAATAAATAGAGTTTGATAGACTGTTGACTGTCAAGTAACAACAGGATAAATTGAGACTACATGCCTCAAACAAAAATTAAATACTACAGTCCTGCAATTGCTCAAAATAGTCTTTGAGCTTTTACACGAACAATTAGTTACAAGAACTAGTCTGTTTAAGGGCCTGTAGAATGTTTTAGTAAAGGAGTCACTATTTATAAGAATTATGTTTTAAAATTCCCTGTAAGAGGATGATATGTATGGATCACAAATGTCTTGGCTGAAATCATTTGCATTCCTCATTCACTTCATCTCTGGCTGTGCTAGTGCATCAAGTTGGTTATTTACAACAGCCAGTGCACAATACACTTCTTGGCTGAAATCATTTGCATTCCTCATCCACTTCATCTCTGGCTGTGCTAGTGCATCAAGTCAGTTATTTACAACAGCCAGTGCACAATACATTTGAAGTTTTTCTTTTCTTGGTGACTATATTGGAAATGTATTTTCCTTATTGCAGCCATGTACAAAAATAAAGTTGTAGAAGTGCTATATTTAAAAGTAAGATATTAGTTTTAGAAGTGCTTTATTTAAAAGTAAAATATTAGTTTTTAAGTTGATTGAAGATTTTCAATGCATTCAGTGAAGTGATAAGTGTGCAGACTCCTGAGCTATATCATACTCTTTTGAAGAATGCATATGAAATGAAAATAAATGCTTTTAACTCACTAGAACATTGAAGATATGCCAAAAGAGCAAAAGAGTGATGTTATGATAATAAAATTCCCTGTTAAAGCCATTGAAAACAATTTTAATGCCTGTTTCTTTGTAAAAATAAAATACTGTGCATGTAACTGTTTTGCAACTTACAGATAATTACATGATAGCAATGGAAGGAACAACAAAAGAAATTTGAACAGATACCTCATTACATTTCTTTTTAATACATTTATTTTAAATTCATTTTTTCAACGCACTGATGCTTAAATGCTCTGCTGTGGACTGTGAACCTGAATTTGACAGCATCAAAAAGTTTTCTTTGTGACACTTTAAAGAAAAATTGACAGTATTCACTTAACACAATGAATAAAATTTGGAACAATAAAATATAATTTTATTAAACAGAAGTTCTTGTGTTGTCAGGATTCAGCTTGGCTGCTGGATTTAAGTGAAATTTGTTGGGAGAAAAAATTAAAAGTCCTTGAAGGGTGTTGTGCTAGACATCAGTGGCCAAGATTTAAACATCAAATTTCTACAGGAGAAAGGGGGCTACTACATATTTGCCAGATAGATTAACAGATACAATGTCACCAAAGATTGACCTCTGTTGTCATCATTTTTTTCAATTAACTGTTTTCTACAAGACTGCCCTATTTTTCAATAAATGTATTTTTTTTTCATATAATTTCTGTACAGTTTATAAATTGCCTAAGAGTATTTTAGTTGTGGTTTAAATTACTGGTGTAATGCATTTTACTTCTTTTCCATTTGATGCTAGTGTGTTGGTTACTGTGTTGCAACTGTTCAATAAATGATCTATGATCCTTTTCAGACCTAAGATTATAACCAGTTTGGTTTTTATTACACTGTTGTTTTATTTTATGACTTATATAATTATGTGAAATGTTATTAAAATAAAAAATTACTTTAATAGCACAATTCAGTATATTCCATACTTGTATAACTACTGTATGACGATTAATAATTGACATTATTACAAATATAATTCTATAAAAGATAAATTCTTTTGTAGAAATTATATGCAACCAAGCATAGGAAAGTTGATTTTCATTAATATTAACTTTGTAACATATGGAAATATGATTCATTTGGTTGCTGTTTTGCAACAGAACAAACTGGCCTCTTCTGTCTTTTGATGAACTCCTGTGCAAATTACCAATTGATGAAATATAACAATCCTTGCAGTAAAGTGTATCCAAAAGGTCAATCCTTTGCTGGTGTAAAAAGAAACTATTAATTGTAACTTTTATTGTTTTTACCCTCATGTCGCACTCATGGGTCACTTCTAGAGAATCACCCATCTATATCTTGTAACTAGAATTGCATTATAAGTGGATCTGTCTCTTGTAACTAGAATTGCATTGTATGGATCTTCCTCTTGTATGAAATATATAATTGAAGCAAAAAATACTTCAAATGCAGACACTTCTTACAGCTAGCTTTGATTGTGTGTGTGTGTGTGTGTGTGTGTGTGTGTGTGTGTGTGTGTTTGTGTGTGTATTAGAATTACATGTATTTATTGGTCTTGAGTCACTGATCTTGGACTATGTGTGTTAGAATTAGATCAGCATGTGTCTAGAGGTCTTAGGTTATTTGGACATTTACAGGTAAACAACTCCACCAGATTAATTAAGTCTGTTTAAGTCAACTAGAATAACTGTCCACTGCAAGCTACAAAATTATATGAGTGTTGAAATATCATAACTGTACTAGTATCTCTAAATTCACTGCAAGCTACAAAATGATATGAATGTTGTAACTGTACTAGTATCTCTAAATTTATTATGATTAATATATTCTGTTATGTTTTGTTATTATTCTTGTGTTTTAACATTTGCATCTAAATGATGCAAATAGAATATGTGGCTGTTGTATTCATCAACAGAAAAAACACTCTGTCCCATGTACACATCTAAATGATGTAATACAATATGTGGCTGTTGTATTCATCAACAGACAAAATACAATGTCTCATCACTCCCATCTAAATGATAACATATATGGCTGTTGTATTCATCATTTCCCATGTATATATAAGAAATGCACTGACTGGATAAGTATAAAGAGTATTAACAGTCATAAAGTAACAGACAGGACACTCAGAAACAGTAACATACAAGAAATGGTTTAAATACAGGAATATAAAGATTTAAAAACTTGTTTATTATTATATCCAAAATTCCACTTAGGCATTTTAAAACTTTGATATTTAAATGAATTAAAAAATATTTTGAAAATAATAATTTTACAGAAAATATATTCCCTCCCCCAAAAAGAAAAAATAATAATAAATAAATAAAAATATCTTGTATGTGTAGCAATTTTCCATTCAAAATTAAAAGTACAACATTTCCAAACGCAGTTGGCAGATATATAATATATAAAAATATGTTTCATGCAAATATGGTAGTATTAAATCTGTCAGTTAGTCAATCTGCCTATCTGAATTATTACAAGTGAATTTTAATTCAATTGCAATAAAACAAAATGTCTAAATAATACATGACAAATATATATAACAAAATTTTAATGTTTATAAACAGCAAAATATTGTCTTAGAATCAAAGAGATATTTTGGTGTAAATTGAAGTGCATATTTGTTCATATACAGGATCTATTTTGTGTCATTGAAAAAGTATTATGTAATACAGGATATATTTTGTGTCATTGAAAAAGCATTATGTATACATGAAACAGGTATGTATGTGCAAAACTGGATGTGAAACGCATGAAAAAGATATATTCTCTGATTAATACTTTATGAGTAATGTATGTATACACAGGTGAAAAGGGTATTTTCTAAGGAAATTATTTTAAAGTCATTCCCTGTGTAATACCGGGTACTCTTAAAGTAAAGGCTCTCAGTGTTTACTGCAAGATACATTTTGCATTCAATATACTTCAAAAAAATTATTTTTACCTGTATAAGATTAGCTAAATATTTATCAATACTAACATAAAATACAAAAACAAAACTTCTTTCCTTACAAATAGCCTAATGTGACCCATACAGCACTCCTCACGTGAAAATATGAATAAATGACAACAAAATTTTTTGTAGTGCTTCCTATCTTAATCTGAATAAAGTACTTTCTTAATCTTTATTGTGGTCTCTTCTTAATTTTAAATTTTGTAATTGTCACATGGAAAGGAAATTTAATTCATCAAAATTATTCTTTTAAAAATTATTCTTTGTATATTGGTCACAGAGTGAAATAATTATTTATGTCGTTATGAAAGGACTGTCTACCACGTGCACATGTATGCATGACTGTGTATGTGTGTGTGTAGAGCATTGAAATGCAATTGTAGAACAATTTTTAAAAAATAATAATGCATGGGGTAGTGTTAGTAATATGTCCAACTGAATTGTGTACTGCCCAAAACTAAACAATGGAAATCTTTGTGTTGGTGAACTCTTTTTCTCAGCACGCTTTAATCGTGCTCCTAGTGTTGACAGTCTAGAAGCTTCTTGAGGCTTTTAATAGCCTCATATATAAGCATAGAATAATGAAATTGTGACAGAGCCCATAACAACTACAGTCGTGCCCAGATTATTTTCTTCTGTATGGACTCCCTGAGTGCCAGTTTGGGATATTTTCAAAAATTTCTAAAACTCAAGTGAAGTTCACAGATTTGGATATTCCCTGTTTTTTGGCATCTATTTCTGAGCCAATCACAGTGCACGACAAACTGTCAATGTGACATTTGCTGGAGTATGCAGCCAAGTCTGGCCTTTACCATGAATGTATGGTCACCGCAGCACAGACGACAAGTGCATTATGGGTGACATTGTGTCGTGAGGCACATTGTAACAGGCCATCAGGAGGCCATTGTGTGCAAGGGAACATGAAACCATCTTCTTCTTTCAAGCGAGCTTCAGCAACTGGCCAAATCTGGATGACATTCCTCATCCATTTATATAGCAGAGATAGCTGGGGTTTTTTTTCTTATTTGTCATTTTTCATCCCCACTCTGCAGTTAGGGTGGGAAATTCCAACACGTCAGTGACATGAAGTGAAAAACAGCAATGAGTTTCACATAACAAGGTAAAGTAAAATACACAGCAACAGGTTTCACACAACATGGGGAATGAAATACAGCCACAAGTTTTACAAACAAGGGGAGTGAAATACCACAAGTTTTACATAGCAAGGGGAGTGAAATACAGCCACAAGTTTAACATAACAAGAGGAGAGTCAAATACAGTAAGATGTTTACATAATAAGGGGAGTGTGAAATACAGTAACAAGTTTTACATAACAGCTTTTAGTCACTGGTGAGCTTAAACGTTCTTTTCTAAAACTGTCTCAATATTTCACTTTTACATAATCTTTGCTTATGTTTGAGCAGTTTGGTGGTAGTTGTGTTAAAATGCCAGATTGCCTGCTGACAGAACTGGATTTAAACCTTACTAGGATCAAAGGAAACTTTTTCAAATGACCTTCATTTCACCTAGCTCAAGACTGAACAAAGTGGCCATGAATGTAAGAACCGTGACACAGCATATTTACATTATATAACTATTATAAAGAACAATTTTTACACATGCATTATTATATCTCTACACTTTCCTCCTCATTATTATTATTTTATTTAAATATATATTTTTTTAACTTAAAGAGTTAATGTTAAATGGGAAGTGAGCTAATGACTGAAGAATGAAAAACATATTATGTTGGTACAGTATTCACATACCAAATCTTTTGTTATATTCACCACTAAATCTAATCTGTCAAGTTTTATTCACTATTAAATCTGATTGTCAAGTTGTATTTACCACTAAATATGTCAAGTTGTACATATAGTATATTCACCCATTAATCCTATTAACTTGTACTGTAGTCACAAATCTGATACGTTTTACTGTATTCATCTACCAAATCTGTCAACTAAATCTAAATCACACTAAACCTCTCATCTAAATCACACACTAAATCTTAGATCAAGTTATGTTACATGCACCAACTATCCCTGTTAAACTGTATTCATCCACTAAACTTGTCAAGTTATACTCCATTCACCAACTCTGTCAAGTTGTAATGTATTAACTCTCTAAATGTGTATAGTTGTACTGTATGAACTCACTAAACCTGTCAAGTTATACTGCATTCACCAACTCTGTCAAGTTGTAATGTATTAACTCTCTAAATGTGTATAGTTGTACTGTATGAACTCACTAAACCTGTCAAGTTATACTGCATTCACCAACTCTGTCAAGTTGTAATGTATTAACTCTCTAAATGTGTATAGTTGTACTGTATGAACTCACTAAACCTGTCAAGTTATACTGCATTCACCAGCTACCCCATCAAGCTTTACTGTACTCACCCACTAAACCTGTCAAGTTATACTGCATTCACCAGCTACCCCGTCAAGCTTTACTCACCCACTAACCCTGTCAAGTCATATTCTATTCACTCACTAAATCTGTCAAGTTGCACTATCTTAACTCACCTATTTGTCAGATTATACTGCACTCACCAAATAACCCTGTCAAGTGTACTGTATTCACTCACTAACCCTGTCAGGTTGTACTGTATTCACTCACTAACCCTGTCAAGTTGTACTGTATTCACTCACTAACCCTGTCAAGTTGTACTGTATTCACTTGCTAACCCTGTCAAGTTGTACTGTATTCACTCACTAACCATGTCAAGTTGTACTATGTTCACTCACTAACCATGTCAAGTTTTATTGTATTTAAATATATATCTGTCAAGCTGATCTGATTTAATCCATCATCTGACAAATTTCTGTACAATTACCTGAACTGAGACTGTAAAGTACTTTCACAATCATAATAAGTAAGGAATATAAGTAAAAGCATTGGGGAGAATTTGGCTGTGAGTTAAAGCCATTAGCTTGGTATGCAGAAGATCATGGTTCAAAGATAGGTAACTTTCATTGCTGGGAGATTTTCTATTCTCTTCACTCACACCTCAGTCCTTTGGAGGATTAGTACAAATAAATGTCATATATATATATATATATATATATATATATATATATATATATATATATATATATATAATCCCTCACACCTGAGTCCTTTGGAGGATTAGTACAAATAAATGTCCATTTTATATATATATATATAATTACTTTTTGTTAGTTTAAATATATTTACTGTAGTTTAATGACAAAGTCAGCTATTATGAAGAAAATGAAAAATGAAAAAAAAAATGTGAAAAATCTATGTAAGAGCAAATGTTAATGTCAACAGATAATGAACTTATGATTACATTCAACACAAACACAATAGTGTGGACCATCAGTTCTAAAATGAATACAGTTTGGGGTGCCAATAACATTTTCCAAATACAATTTAAGAGTACCAACAAAGCTTATTTAAAACAATATATGGAATATATTAACTTTCAGAATACAGTCTGTGGGTACCATTATTTTCTGAATACATTTCATGGGTCTGAAAGTTTTCTGAATAGAGTATACAAGTACTACCATCACCTTCTAACAGAAATGTGCTGCAGAACACCTTGGATGTATGTTGTTCAGCATGAGTGATTTCCTTTGGTTTCTTCTCTTTGGAGTATGTTGTTCAGCATGAGTGATTTCCTTTGGTTTCTTCTCTTTGGAGTATGTTGTGCAGCATGAGTGATTTCCTTTGGTTTCTTCTCTTTGGTGGACTAGTCATAAAATAGAACTACATTGATGTACAGCACTGTACATTTTGTTAACAGAAGGCACATTCCCATCAAGTGAGCAATTCAGAGTAGCAAATGAAAGTGAACTTACAGCAATTGCAAAAAAATCAAACAACTTCATGACAGCCACTGAATAATAGCATCAGAGGCTTTGGTCCATTTTTGTGATAGCATTTCAATTGGACTAGTCCCAGTTTGGCCGGTTAACTTGTTCCAGAAGAGAAGCATCCCACCAATAACCACAGATCCAAGTGCTAAATAACCAAACTCCATCAACACCTATAACAAGAAATACAGACGATTTGCCATCAGATGTTTTACATGAGAAACTAATGTCAACAGTCATACATTTATTTTTCTACACAAAAAACTAATGTAACGGTTATTCATTTATTTTAAAACAACTTTTACAAAGGTGAACACTCTCTATCACCACTTGTTTTGTCGTTGAATACTAAATATCCCTGAAATGATGAGCATGTATAAGTGGTGATTCCTAGAGAAAAGTAATCCTAGACATATATATATATATATATATATTTATATATCTTGTGAAAATATACCTAACAACTTAAACCGAGACACAGGAATATTTCATGGAAATATACTTAATTTCAATAGAACTAACCTTAGACACTGAAATAATATGTAAAATCTTCCATAGATCTTACAGTTTTGTGTTCTAAATAATTTGCCTAAATACATATGCTAACTAATGAAAAGCCTGTCTGAAATTATGTTTGAATTTCATCTCTACATAGAAAAATTATACAATGAGTAAAATACTTATAGTGCAAAATAAAAAAAAATATATACAATGAGAAAAATACTTATATTGCAAAAATAACAGAAAATTATTAAACTTTGATGAAAAAGTGCATTTTCATGGTGTTTATTTCTTTATAATTCAGTATTTATTTATGACTCAATTTTTTTTCCCATATATTAATAATCAGCTAACTGTGTGAGAAGATTCTTCTATGAGGCATGTTTTCTTTGCTGCTTAACTTTGGATGACATTGCTGGCAGATCTATAAACACTTTAGCATCTTTCTGAGTTTGTGATGTCATACTTATGAAAATTAATATTCTCCCCTGCATATTTACTGACAACTATGTGATTCATTTCTATTTTCTTTCACATTTCAAAAAGTGGTAGCTCTTTTATGGGCAAAAGGTGTTGACTTAATGAAGGTTTAATATATTGTTTCCTCATCAAACTGTCCATGCTATAATGTAATGTAAACCAGGGAGACATTGTAACTATAACAGTTTGCCACCACAGATCAGATAGCATCTGATAAGTTGCATTATTCATTACAAATACTCATCTCTGAATGCAATCATGAGGTAGAAGGGATTATTACTATGCAAGACAGTGTTTGAGATCATTTTATCTCATCTTTCACAAAATACAGGTCTAAGCAAGACAGGTCTAAACAAGACAGAACATTATGCAGATTAAGTGAATGATCCATAAATATACAACCAAATATAACTTTTGACAATTATTTGTACACTATTTATTGTTTAATGTCAAACAAAACACAGTGTCAAATATTTGTACAAAGGTTGAATAATGCCAAATACAATGCAAGTTAATACTTAATTGTAAATTATACTGTATGATGCCAAATATAACCTGACAGTTATTTGTACATACATTGCATGATGTCAAATATAACTTAAGTTATTAACTTATTTGTACAATATATTGTAAGATGTCAAATATAACTAGACAGTTATTTGCACAGTCTATTTCATATCTAATATAACTTGTTAGATTTTTGCATATTATATTTTATGATACCAAATATAACTAGACAGTTATTTGCACAGTATATTGTATGAAGTCAATTATAACTTGACAGTTATTTGCACATTATTTTGTATGAAGTCAATTATAACTTGACAGTTACTTGCACATTATTTTGTATGAAGTCAATTATAACATGACAGTTACTTGCACATTATTTTGTATGATGTCATTTATAACTTGACAGTTATTTGCACAGTATATTGTATGATGTCAATTATAACTTGACAGTTACTTGCACATTATTTTGTATGATGCTAAATATAACTTGAGTTGACAGTTATTTGTACAATATTCTGTATGATGCCAAATATAACTTGCACACTATATTGTATAATATAACTTGAATTGACAGTTATTTGTACGATATACAATGTGATGTCAAACATAACTTGAATGTTATTTGAACTATATATTGCATGGTGTCAAATATAACTTGACAGTTATTTGTACAGTATATTGCAAAATGTTAAAATATAAGTTGACAGTTATTTGTACAGTATAATATATGATGTCAAATAAAGCTTGATAGTTATTGTACAGTATATTATAGAATGTTAAATAGATAGTTATTTATGTCAAATATAACTTGGAAGTTATTTGTACAGTATAGTGCAGGGGTGCACAAACCACAGCCCGAGACAGGGCTCTATGCGGCCCCTGGAGGACTTTTGGATGTTACCATTATTATGAATGTAAAGCACATAATTTCATTATTTGTGTTAATTTTTCTACTGAGCCATCCATGTGGCAGCCCTCCATGCACTATCAATTGGAAATTTGGCCCTTTGGCCTAAAATGTTTGTGCACCCCTGGTATGGTGCATGATGTCAAATATAGTTTGACAGTTGTATGATATAGTGTCATGCCTGATAAGCTTACTTTGTCTTGCCAGTTCCTGCGAAGGATGCATTCATGGTAGCGGGTCCGGGTAAAAGCAACCTTTAGAAACATAATCAGTTTTTAAAATGCATTTTTACTATTCTTTCCCAAACTGAGAAAACAATAAAACATTTAAACATACAATATAAACTGTGAAATTACATGTTTCTTTTTCAATGCACAGAAAGTCACAAACTGTTTTAGAAACACAATAAACTTTGAAGAAAATACATTGTTCATTCTCAGTACAGAGAAAGTCATGAAGCTAAATGGAAATATGAATTATAAATAAATTACATTTTCTATTTTTTTCCTCATCATAGAACAAAATCTCATTCTCAGTATAGAGAAAGTCATGAAGCTAATTGGAAATATGAATTTATAAATAAATTGCATTTTCTATTTTTTCCTCATCATAGAACAAAATCTCATCTTAAAATATGTATGCTATTCTTGTCAGTAAAGAGAGAGTTACAAACTTTTTATTACAGTATCTTTGATTAATCACCAAACTGTTATATTTCATTTACATGTAACAATTCTTATCTAAAGAAAAACTCACCATTGTGTAGAGGGGGACCCAGGTGTTTGGAAACAAAGCAAACAGCAAATTATCTAGCTTTTTGCGAAGCAAGAAAAATAGAGAATTCACTGAGGCTCGCATCTGAATAGATCAAACAAATGACAAAGAAAAGTATAATCTTGTAAAGTTTACTCTCAAACAGAATTGCCAGTGAGAAAGGGGTATTCTATTTTTACTAAAATAACCTCAAATAGAACTGCCAGTAAGAAAGGGGTGTACTATTTTTACTATCAACAGAGTACTACGTTATAGACTGGTGCCAATGTGAACAGTTTAAGTAGAACACATTTTTTGAATGTGAAGTGAAATGGAGAAACCACACCAGAAGACAAGCTCTCAAATTTACAACTATTGTATATGTTTATTGAGACATACACTAAAATATAATGACATCACAACTATTCTATGTTTAAGTAGACATACACTAATATACAGTCAAGTCACAACATTCCATGTTTATTAATATAGTAATGTCAACTATTCCATGTTTATTAAGTACAGATATACACTAATATGTAGTTATGTCACAACTAATCCTTGTTTACTGAAGTACAAACATACACTAATATGTAGTCATGTCACAACTAATCCTTGTTTACTGAAGTACAAACATACACAAATATGTAGTCATGTCAAAACTAATCCTTGTTTACTGAAGTACAAACATACATTAATATGTAGTCATGTCACAACTAATCCTTGTTTACTGAAGTACAAACATACACTAATATGTAGTCATGTCACAACTAATCCTTGTATAATTAAATACAGACATAATTGACATGCAGTCAGGTTAAAACTGATTAAAGTGTTTATTTAACTACAGACATATACTGATGAAGTCAAGTACAGCTATTCCATGTTTATTTAATAGATTGACAGAATACAAATACAGAAATACAATAACTTTTAGTCATGTCACAACTATCCCATATGTTCCATATGTCATTATGTCACAACTATTCTATGTTTATCTAATACACTGATGAATAGTCAGGTCACAACCATTTAATGTGTCTATTTAATTACAGAATTTGCACTGATGTCTGGTCAGGTCATAGCCTAATAAAGTGTTTATTTAAGTACAAATATATACTGATATATAGTCATGTCACAACCAATAAATGTGTTTACTGAAGTACAAATATACACCAATATATAGTCATGTCACAACCAATTAATGTTTGTTTAATTACAAATATATAGTCATGTTACAACCAATGAATGTGTTTATTTAAATACAAATATATACTGATGTCACAACCTATGAATGTGTTTTTAATATAACTACAGATATACACTGTTGTGTGCTCAGATCACAACCAATTAATAAGTCTATAATATATACTGAAATATAGTTATGTCAAACCAGTTAAAGTGCTTTTATAACTAAATACATTTACCAACTGGTACTATTGTTGCAACCATTCCTATTGCTTAATTATCTACAGACATATCACCAGAGAACACACATAACACTTGTTTGATGTGCTTATTTAGCTATAGATGGATACCAAAAAGTATCCATGTCACAACCATTTCTTCTGTTTGATTAATTACAGATATTAAAAAAAAATTGATATGCTTTATTTAACTAACCAATAGATTCTTATGTCACAACCATTTCATCAGTTTCATTAAAAACAGACATATAACAACTATTCCACTCGCTTATTTAACTACAGACATATACCCTTATCTCAGTGATAAAGAAGAAGAAATTTCTTAAAATATACAGATAATGCCAACAGTTTACAGTGAATAAGCACTTGAAATATGTGTGTGTGGGGTGGGGTGGGGGGGTTACATAACTGTAAAATGCCATCTTCATAATTGTAAATTATGGTGAATATTGCACAATTGTACTGCATTATGCTGAAAATTGCATGACTGTACATTATGGTGAGTATTGCAATGATGTACATTATGCTGAGATTAGCATGATTGTACATTATGCTAAGAATTGCATGATTGTACATTATGCTGAGAATTGCATGATTGTACATTATGCTAAGAATTGCATGATTGTACATTATGCTGAGATTAGCATGATTGTACATTATGCTAAGAATTGCATGATTGTACATTATGCTGAGAATTGCATGATTGTACATTATGCTAAGAATTGCATGATAGAATAGCACGATAGTACTATATTACACTGAGAATTATGCAATTGTACATTATGTTGAGTATTACATGTTGCAAGTATAGTAAGTAAACACAAATGGCCATACCTCAATATAATTGTACATTGCCAAGTCACACATAGCCTTGGCATCTGGGTTCCGGTGTTCAGTGAAGGCAGGCAAAGCTTGATCTAAACATGAGTCAGTGATAAGAAATGTTTTAAAATACATTAAAAACAAAGCTGTAAAACTTTTAAGTCAGAGTATAAATAACATACTGTCATTAATTAATGTTATCATTTAGTAAATAAATTATGAACAAGAAATAATTAAAACCAAGAAAAATAAAATGGCATGCTAGATAAGGGACTAGGACTATATTAAGTAACAGTTACAACTACTTCCTTTACAGATTTGATACTTGTGAAAAGTATAATTAACTTTGTTAAGACTGATGAAAAACAGTAAATAACTTAAGAGTGGTGACAAGAAGTAAGTATCTATCTTAAGAGTAGTGACAAAAATTTTGGACAAGCAGCAAAACAACTTAAAGAGTGGTGACAAAAAGTAAATAACTTAGTTAAAAGTGATGACAAGAAGTAAATAACACACTTTTAAAAAAAGTAGTGAGAAAAAGTAAATAACTCAGTTAAAAGTGGTGACAAAAAGTAAATAACTCAGTTAAAAGTGGTGACAAAAAATAAATAACTCAGTTAAAAGTGGTGACAAAAAATAAATAACTCAGTTAAAAGTGGTGACAAAAAATGAATATCTTCATTAAGAGTGGTATTAAAAAGTGTTTGTTGACAAGCAGCAAAATAACTTGATGAGTGGTGACTAAAAATAGTTAAGAGGGTGGACAAAAGTTAAATAACTTAGTAAGAAGCAAAAACCCGCAGTCAAGACTTTATTTTAAACCTTTAACAATTTGTTTTTAGACACTGAACATGATCAAATACATTTTTAAGAACCAGGTTATGAAACATGGGTACTCAGTTTCATTGAACTAAAGACCTTTTAATATCAAACACATTAAGCATTAAATGTAAAGTACAGCTAATATTAAGAAAATATTTTACCGAAGTCATCATTGTATTTCTCTAACATCTCATTCAGTATGATACAGTCTTCAAAACCCTGCAACAGTTGATAAAATTATAACTAATCCTGTATTACAGTAATGATACCAACAAGTCATTCACAAAGAGTAACCATTTCAGTAACTGGAATAACAATGTAACCATTTCAGTAACTGAAATAACAATGTAACCATTTCAGTAACTGAAATAACAATGTAACCATTTCAGTAACTGAAAAACTGTAACCATTTTAATTAGAGAAGCAGCAAAGTAACCATCTTATTCAGAAAAACAGCAATTCTAACCCAAGTCAAAGATATAGTCATAGTTGGCTGTGGACCCATTTCAGTAACTTAAATGACTGAATTAAACAATAAATGACAATGTTCCTGACAATTCACCACTAGTGAGATGCAGACTGAAAGACACACTGTGTCATTTGAATTTCTATATCAACTAATTTAAGGCCAAAACTTTTAGTGACTTACAATTATCTGTTTGTTATTATCATTTCTGGGCCCTCAAAGAGAAAAGTGAGAAAACCATTTAGTATGGAATGTTTTAAAACTCTTCAATAAATAACTAAATATTTAAAAGTCATAAAATGCAAATAAGTCACAAAATGCAAATAAAATAACTAAATCCTGCAGGAGTAAAAACAAAATACTAATATATTTACTTACACAATTCATGCCCTGTCCATAGAATGGCACCATTGCATGGGCAGCATCTCCAATCAGTACCGCCTTACCGCCAACATTGTATGGCCAACACTGATCACATACATATTACTTCATGTGCATGATAAATTAATTTGATGCAGACAAACAAAAGTTATATTTTTGTAATGCATTAATAAAAATATTTCTCACAACCACAAAAGAATCAAAGTTATTACAAAACTGTTAAGTTCTTAGATATTTTAGTAGAAAAAAAGCAACCATTTTAATTGCATAACAAAAGATTTATTATTCTTTAAATTACAATTTAAATTATATATCTGGCCTAGCTGAAAACAGAGAGCCTGCTCTAATTAGGCAATCAATTTATTCCAATGTGGACACTAATCCAGTGTTGTCAAACTAAACAATCAATTTATTCTAATGTGAACAGACTGATCCAGTGTTGTCAAACTAAACAATCAATTTATTTTAACATGCAAACAGACTGATTCTGTGTTGTCATACTAAGCAATCAATGTATTCCAATGTAGATGCATCAAGTACACTGTAACAAGCATACTCTGATTCGATGAGAGCCATCATAACACACTCTGACTACCTCTACAAATAGTTATCTTGTTCACCTAAATAACTGCCACAACCAACCCTTTAACTTAATGAGTGCCTCTAAAAGAACTCTCTTTAATGACTGCCCAAAACACTCCTTTTTAACTTTATAAATTTTTGTATGACTACCACAATACTCATTTTAACTTCATGACTGTCTATATAAACACTCAGTTTATTTAACTTAACTCTGCCTCTATATATAAACAATCACTTTATTTAACTCAACTCTGCATCTATAAACACTCACTTAACTCAAGACTGTCTCTATAAACACTCAGTTTTTTTTAACTCAACTCTGCCTCTACTCACTTTATTTAACTCAAGACTATCTCTAAAAACACTGTTTATTTAACTCAACTCTGCCTCTATAAACACTCACTTTACTTAACTCAAGACTATCTCTATAAATACTCAGTTTAATTAACTCAAGACTGCCTCTATAAACACTCACTTTATTTAACTCAAGACTGTCTTTATAAACATTCTGTGGCAGAGTAAATTTGCCTATCCCTATTTTAAAATTTAATTGTTATATAAATTATTAAATTGTCAGAGTGATCCAACCATGGTATTTTTGTAAGTGTCAGAGTTGGAAGTAAACAACCCTAGATAGAATATGCTAGAAATTGTTAATGTAATACAAACTAGTTCAACTGGGTGAGAAGTTTTATTATCCAATTGTTATGAATTATGAGAATGAGGCCAGCCAATGGGCTGAGATCTAAAAGTTTATCTGCTGTAGAGAAATCTATCTATTGCCTGATCACTTGAATTTTAAGTGGCAAAGAAATCCAGTCTTGAAAGGTGGCTGTTAGCTTAACGGTGAGTTAACTGACTGTTTGAGAGAGAATGGACTTAGAAATATTTCATGCACTTTTGCTAGAATGTTACACTTGTGTTTTACATAATGATGTGAGTGGACTATTATTTCTATAAATTTTGACTAAGCTGCTCATATGTAGTGTGCTAAGATTGACATTGTTTTGATGTGCTGTATTTATTATTCTGTGTGTATTGGGCTAATAAACACTGTTGCAGGAAACTGTAAGTTGAGACTGGAATGTAAGAAAGTATGGAGTTATAAAGCAATAAACTGAAAATTTAGGTTTGCTCCTGATTATATTTTACAGGAACAAGCAGCCTTTTCTATATGTATGATTTGAACCTCCTGGTTGCTGATTGTAAACTGCTACCACCGGGAAGCATGTGTAAGTGTGGAGGATACGCTACCCTCCATCATATGTATGGTGGCAAAATTCGCTGACTACATGAGAAATTTCTGGTATAAGGAAGTACTAGAGTTGCTGCAATTGTTATTCTTCTTCAACACAATTAATGATTTATTGTCACCACAAACTTCTAAAACTAACTTATTATCACTAAACACATAAAATGTCACTATAATTAATGGCACCACCAACATAAATATGTCACTACAAACATGCTTACTGTCATCACAAACTTGTCACACAAACATGCTTAATGTCATCACTAACTTGTCACACAAACATGCTTAATGTCATCACAAACATGACATTATAAGCATGCTTAATGTCATAACAAATTTGTCACTATAAACACATTTAATATTATCACAAACTTGTCACACAAACTTGCTTAATGTCATCACAAACTTGTCACACAAACATGCTTAATGTCATCACAAACATGACATTATAAGCATGCTTAATGTTATAACAAACTTGTCACTATAAACACATTTAATATTACGGTTACCACAAACTTGTCACACAAACATTTTTAATGTCATCACAAACTTGCCACACAAGCATGCTTAATGTTATAACAAACTTGTCACTATAAACAAATTTAATATTATCACAAACTTGTTACTACAAATAAAATGTCTTCACAAATGTGTCAATACAAACATACTTAAAGTCATCACAAACTTTTCACTACTAACACACCTTGACTGAAATTAATGGCAATGCTTTGCAATTGAAAAAGCTTGATTTGAGGTTTTCCCTGTAAATGAAAGAAAACAAACCAATGATTTATTGATTAAAATCTTAAATAATGACATCACATTATATGCAAAGTACAACATGATAAAAGAGAATGAAATAATAAAGAAAAGAAATAGATGGAAATTATATAATGGAGAAAATTAAATATAAAGTTTATTCAAGTTCTATTTATATTTAAGATCCAAATAACAACAAAATATATTTATTACAGACTGCCAACTCTAGCCACAACTAAATAGTGAGAATTTTTACAAAATAAAACCTTGTAAATCTGAAGGACAGATAGTGAAAAAATCATTTAAATTGCAGGCTATCAGCAATGCCAGAAACCCAGATGATGAATACATTATAAATAAAACAGATTTAAGTTCAATGAAACAATTTAATGAACAATAAAAATATCTGAGTTATTTACTATTTAAACACTTATTATTTAGTATGTTTCCTTAGCTTCCTCCATCTCTATAGTTTGTGTGGGTCCTTTTTATCTAATTAGGTTCTCGGCCTCAGCCCTTACTATATGCCGATGTATAGACCACACCAAGTGGACACACTCAGCATAGATTTTGTTTTTTTAGTTTATTTTCTTTGGTTTTAAGTCTCTGCCTAGAGTGTATTAGAGAAGGTGTAGTGTGTTTGTTTCTGATAAGGAAATTGAGTGCTTTTCAGAAAAAGTTTCTGTGTGGCAGTGGATAAAATTGCAATTGTGGGGAGAGTTTAGTTGTTAGGATTTTCTGCTCTCACCCCTTACTCCCCAAAGAAGGGTGCATATCAGATTTTAGAAAATTGCAAATGAAGATTTTAATTTTTACAACTGTTATTCATTTTCACCTATTTTTAAAATGGCATTACAGTTACATCAACTTTATTTTATTTATGTTAAAGGACTTATGATGATGATGTGTGTCTTTGTTTGTATTATCTTCTTGTTCTATGGTCTCTTCTTGTCTTCTGCATATAGTGCCATTTGTACAAATTCACCAAATGAGACACACAGGTTCTTTGCAATAGTGATCATTTTAATTTTATAAAATGCCTATCTATGAACTAACTGGGACCAAAGCAGCCAAACAAGTAAATGATAAACAGCATCAACAAAGACAGCTACAAGTGCTCACTGTCCATGGCATGATAATGATACTCATTACATTGAATGTACACTTTTTATAAGGCACACAAGTCCATCATTTACACTATATAAAATTTTAAAAAATCATCTCTTTCTCTAACTTCTAGTTAATAAAAGTTCTTCACCTATTCTATGCATATCTCTTTCTTTTATGCTAGGACACTATCCTAACTCTAAGTTTGTTTACAACCTAAGTTTATTCACAATCTAACCTAAACTATCCACCCTAATTATTGGCCCCAAGGCCCAGGAGTCTTAGGTTTACCATACACACCTATCCTCTCATCTTGTCTGTTTTTGTCTGTCCTTTTCTTGCAGAGTTCTATCGCCCTGTTTAAAGGTATACATCCTGGGTAAAATGTCAAAAATTGCATAGATTAAAACTAAGGGCAGATCTCCCAGCCCAGATGCATGTTGTCGGGGCACCCACACCCAATTAAAATTTAGAATTCATAAAACAGATAGTTAACTGATTTGGGATTAAAATTAAGAATTAATGAGACAGGTACTTATATGACTTGGTATTAAAATTTAGAATTAATAAGACAGGTAGTTAACTAATTAGGGATTAAAGTTTAGAATTAATAAGACAGGTAGTTAACTAATTAGAGATTAAAGTTTAGAATTAATAAGACAGATAGTTAACTGATTTGGGATTAAAATTATAGAATTAATGAGACATACACTTAATTGGAATTAAAATTTAAAAATACATGTAATAACTCATGCAGTTGAATGATTCTGGATTAAAATTTAGAATTAATAAAACATGCAGTTACAGAAATAAAATTTAAAATTAACACAGCACATGGCTAAATGATTTGAAATTAAAATATAAAATTAACAAGACATGCAGTTAAATGATTTGAAATTAAAATTTAAAATTAACAATACATACAGTTAAATGATTTGAAATTAAAATTAAAAATTAATAAGACACAGATATAGTCAACATTCATACTTAAGCACACTAAGACAGGGAAAATAAAATCTAGCTTTAGCAGAACCATTAATATAAAATGAATGAATACACACTCTCCAATCAGTGGAAGAGAGTCTGGAAACTTTTCATGGAAAAACTTGAGCAGCTTCTCCTCAGTCGTGAGTGAGTCAAAAATCTCAAAAGGCATGAACAAAGTGGTAGTGTATGAAAAGTCCAAATTGGGAAGGGCAATCATCATGAATTCATTTCTTGGCCAGATGTGCAGAAAATTGACTTCCATTGCAAACTGAAAAGAAGTAAAGTCTTAAATAAAGATCCTTCATTCTGTGGGGACTGCATATTCCATACAACTCTTTCAATTAAACAACTGTCCAATTAATTAGAAATACAAATACTGTGCAATCTGTCGATAAAACATAAGCAGGTCACAATTTCAATGAGTTGATAAATGAATAGCTAAAGTTATCGACAATCTAAGTAAGTTGATAAAATGAATTGATAAAGGTATCTGCTATCATCAGGGAGTTGATGAAAAAAATAACATTACACAGTTAGTTGACATGGTGAGTTTATAAAAACAATATATTGAACCATGAGTTGAGAAGAAGTAAAGAATGTTAATCACCAGTGAGTTGATATATGTACAAAATGTTTACAAATCAAGTGCTAAATATATTAAGTATATCACAATCACAGTATGTCACAACTAACCAAATAACAACACAGTATGTCACAACTAACCAAATAATAAAACAGTATGTCACAATCAAATAACAATCACAGTGACTAAAAAAATGCCACAATCACTAGTGATTGGAACAAAAATATAAATATAAAAATACAATTCAAGACAGAAATACTTATGGAGTGCTTCATAAAAACCTGATCACTTATAATTATGTATATTCTTGCTCCTCAACATCATAATCAACCAAGCCAGTCACACAGCGAGAGGTTTTAAGTTGTCCAAGGCACTGTTGCTGAATGGACATAGCAATCATGAGTGAAACAAAATGGCTACTCATCAAGAAAATATAAGTTGCTTTGGGTATGATACTACAAAACTGCTTGACAACAGTTGTGCAGTGATAACAAAGATGACTTTTAAAAGATGCATCATATCAGAACTCTATTAAAAAGTGGTACACAAACTTACACAGGATGGCTGCCTATGCTAAAATGGTGGAGTGTGTTGATCATGACACAATGATAGTTGAACAGAGTGGATAGCTGCCAAGTTGTGAGAAATACACAAATTGAATTCTATAAATTGCGACATCTGCAATAAAAACTTAGTATATAGCCCTGCATACTGCTATTTTTTTAAGCCTGTTATCCTAAATTTTCTCCATAGATAAAAACATTTGTTAGCAGTCTGATCTTTATAAAACACTATAAAATCTTATATCATCACTGGCCAACTAATTATCTTGGGATTTATCAGGCAAGGAGAGGGGAGCCTATGAATGCTCAATGACATAAAATTGTCAAGTGGTGTTGATGAATCAAACTTTTGGCTTGTATTACTAATTTTTGTATTTATCTTGAATCTCCAACTGGAAGACTGTACAATGCTCTTGTATGTAGATACCAGACATTTTTGTTGATTTCACCAGTAATTATTAAAACATATCTCTGAATTAGTGATTGACTACTGATAGTGTTTAACTCATATTTAGGGGATTTATTTTTGTCTTGAAATTTATACATTATGAGTGTTTTTTTTATTTTGCTGTTGTTCAATGCTGTATAATTTTAGTTTATAGAATCTGCATTGTTCTATAAAATATCTGTTAAATGGTTTCATTAATCTAAACTGCTTTGAAAACTACAAGTATGAAAGTTCTAATGGTCAGAGCCAAATCCACACACTTGTACATATAGGTACAAATTGATAGAAGCACAGCCAGTGAGATATGGATATTTAAATAGCTATGTAACAATTTGACAGAGAAAAAGGGAGGTAAATAGAAAGAGAGACATACTGATAAAAAGAGAGACAGAGAGATATTCATTAACAAATCTAAAATGTAATAATTTTCTTTAGATAGACAGAGATAGAGAGATAGGTATATAGTCTCATAATAATAATTTTCTCTACATTTCTGATGGTGGAACTTTTGGAGAGAGTGGGAGGGAGGAACAGAAATTTTTGCCATGACATGCAAAAATTTATAGATTTTCCTCATCATATCAAAACATGACCTCTATTCTGCACACTGACCTTGCCAGTTTCATTGGGTGGAATGCAAAGCTCCATGTACCCATGTGGTATGTACTCTTGCTGGTAGTCAAAACGAGTAGATTTCATCATCTGCTGGCGCACGGATGAAAAAGCACCATCTGCACCAATAATTAGATCTACCTTTCGGTGCACTTCTTCTTTGCCATCTCTGTGAAACAAATCAAGGCCAAATCTCAGGTCAGCCAGTGTATGTCATGAAATTATAATTTTTTTTTTATAAGCATTCTTCACTAGAGTAACAAATTTAATATAGTGAAGAATGCTTATTGGAGATTGAATAGGGATACACAATAATTATTATTAATAATGATATAAGAGTAATAAATTCTTCCAGTGGTTATGAAGTATTTTTTCCTTGAAGTATTATGTTGTGTATTTGTGTTTAAAAGTAAAATAAAGGTGTATTTGACTGAAACTGATCAGTGAGCCAAACAGTATAATGGTGTATTTGACTGAAACTGTTCAGTGATGAGCCAAACAGTATAAAGGTGTATTTCACTATTTGACAAACTGCTCAATGTTGAGCCAAACAGTGTAAAGGTGTATTTGACTGAAACTGCTCAGCATTGAGCCAAACAGTATAATAGAAAACAGCAGAGATGCAGCTAAGTGTGGAGACAAAAAATAACCACCAAAAATCTTAACAAGCATTAAGTAGTTGTATGTCCAGATGCCTGGTCAGCTGATTTAGATGATTATGTCTTCAGAAATAGGCATGGTCACTGAGGAAGTGATATTGGAAGTGTGTAGGTGTGTGAATTTTATAATACTGGTTCAAGCAAGATTGTTGGCAGAAACCTAATGTTAAAACCCTAAATTTGGCATTACAAATCACTCTTTGGCAATTAGGGAATGGAAAAAGTCCAAACCATAAAACAGAGAGTTCATGTGATCTATGGGTGAAAAACAAAGGAAATGCCAAACAGATAAGCCAGTAGATTGTGCATTCTAGCAAAATTTTGAATGACCTTTTAAAAAAAATGGTATCAAGCAGTTGTGTATGAAAGATTGTCTAAGTGTGAAAATAAATGTATTGTAAATGAATCTATGAATGCCTGTAAGGCATTTGGTGATGTTTATTACAATATTTAAAATGTATAATGTAAACTTTAATCAGTTCCAGTTATAAGACAGGTAAGCTAAAACTCAGTACAGAACTAGTAGTATAGGAAAACCAGAACACTAGAACCAAGTAAAGAATGGCATGCAAAATAAAATTAAGTAAAGAAAGAAAAGTAAATTAAAATTAGGCAAAGAAAGATTAAGTAGCTTGAAATTAGGCAAAGAAAGATAAGTACATGTAAATTAAAATTAGGCAAAGAAAGATAAGTAAACTAGAATTAAGTACAGAAGAGACAAACAGAATTAAAGATCAAGACCAAGGAATGTAGGTCAAAATGTCAGTCACTGTTCATTGTTCCAGAGGATATTGCAAATAACATGCTTCTGCAAGATTTTCAATGTTACCAATGTACACACACCTGCTTAATGGTGACAAAGAGGACTTAAAAAGACACTCTTTTATATTGAAGGTACGAGGCTTGACAAAAGGAAACCAAACTCTACACAAATGACTCGTGCTATTGCAAACCTTAACTGCATGTGGAACAAAGAAACAATCTTGATTGGACAATAGCCCAGAGCATTTATATGCTTATGGAGAAAATAATAAAATAAATATTTAATATAATTAAACAAAAGTTAAAATTTTAAGTGAACTCTAGTAATATTATTTGACAAATCTATCAAATTTATATACATTTTAGTAAGTAGTTTAAGAAAAATCTGACAATGATTTGGCATTTACAGGCACACTACTCTGCTGAGATTCAGCACAATTTAAATTATCCCCAGGTTAAAATTCTCACTATTATTTGAGTTTCCTCCCTTACACTTGTTGTTGCCTGAAACTGTATTTGTAGCAAACTAGAGAAATAGATACTCTCCAACAGCTACTCTTGTACTTACTTCAGGAAAATGAGCTCTCCTGTATCAAAGTTGCATTTGATGACTTTGTGGTTGAAATAAGTTTTCAAATTTGGACATTTCTCAGCCTCTGGAAACAAAAAATAATTTCACATTTATTATTTGAGAGAAGATGTTGATAAATCTATATCTCAAAAGTACCTATAGTAGTTTTAGTATCAGTAAAGTGTATATTGGGATACATTTGAATAGGATTAATTTTAAAATCTAACATAAATTTAAAATATATTAAAGTAAATGTTCTCAAATTTTATAAACATTTTGAATACAGTTCAGAAATAATAAGCCTTTCAAACTTGCTTGTGGTGCATATTTAGACCAGTTTTTTTATTCTACAGAAAATTAGCAGAACGTTCCAAGTATACAGTTTTAACCTTTACCCTGGTCAGCCCTTTATACAAGAATGCTGAGGCAATGATTTAGATTAAATGTATTACAGAAACTGATATGGTGTATCTAAATTGTTATTTTTTAACTTTTAATATATTACATATTTATTAAAATATATTATTTTTGGAAAATAACTGTCTATACTTTGGTGCAAACAGTATAACAACTTGTGAATTCTATAATATATATTGGTGTTTAACTAAATTTTAGATGCTGACCTTGTAAGAAATAAATATGAATACTAAACAAATGGTGTGTTAGCTAGTTGTTTAAGTGCAAAAATTCTGTGGTATAAATAACTGAATAGTTTACTAGCTATAGAAATCAAAACAAATGTGAGTAGCAGATTATGCATAAATGATTTAATATTAATTACAGACAGTGCAAGAAATAGAAGTACAAAAATTTCACATATAAATGGTTTAGTAAAGAGGATTTTGTCAGTAAATATAAATATATAACCTGTCAAAAGAACTTCATTCAGCATACGTCTGTCAACAGACATGATGTTCTGAAAATAACCCAAAAATAAAATTTTAGCAATAAAAACATTTAAAAAGCAAAGTAGAAATTACACTTTTTTTTAAAAGTAACAATGGCAGAGAGTTATTTCTTTTTAAAATAATAACTTTTGATCTAATTCATTCCGGATTATCTATTCTGAAAATTCTCATCACCCCCCAAAAAAATTTTAAAATTAAATGCACATGTGTGTGTGTGTGTGTGTGTGTGTGCGTGTGTATGTTAAGGAAGAACAATCCTATGTGGGTAGATTCTCTATCAGTCTATGTATGCCTTGAATTAAACCAGACAAAATTTCATTTTCCTAGCTCTCTCTCTCTCTGTGGATGAGAATCAAATAAAAAAAAAAGACACAAAAACATATATTTTCAGCTTTATTTATTAGATTATGACAGAAGAACTGTATATATAAGCATAACAATCATGTATATACTGCAACCCTTAATAACTGTGTATATATACACATGACAATTATGTATACACTGCAAACCTGAATAACTGTGTATATATAAACATGACAATCATGCATAAACTGCAACCCTGAATTACTGTGTATATACACATGACAATCATGTACATGCCACTACCCAGTATATATAGAAGGGTAAATGTGTGTGCATGATAGAAAATTTGTATAACAACAAAATCATAAAACTGAACCATTTCTCTCCAAATAAAACAGATCTCATTCAAGTCTAAAACAACATGTGTATACATAAAGTTCTAATTTCACTTCAGTTTAATTTAACTTTAATTTAATTTATAAATATTAGCTTAAGCATAAATCTTCTGAGAATTAATGATGCATTCAAGGAAAAGATAAATCCAGAGTAATACAAAATTTCAACAATGCCAGCTTTTGTGACTGGAAGACAATTTACCTGTGTGCCTTTGCCATAAGGAATAGCTCTACGATTTCCATTTAAATCATGGATCATACGTGCATACATGGGAATGCCCTTTTGAATGACAACATCTTCCATTCCAACCCCCTTCAGAGCTTCTCGGCCTCGCACTGACAGAGCTAAATTAATGCTGCGACCACGAACCACTGCTTGAGTACGAATATCTACAGAAAAATTAGGATGCACCATGTTAAAGAATATTATTTTGATAACATCAAAAATAGATTCAAAAGGATTGTTTGTCAAAAAAATAACAAACAGAATAATAAAGATAAAAATAATACACGTCACTTCAAGGACTTTATAATCCATGACAAAAACAATACTAGTAACTGGACCTAATGGACCTTACAATTCATGACAAAAACAATACTAGTAATTTAATGGACCTTACAATTCATGACAAAGCAATTCTTCTAACTTAATGGACCTTACAATTCTGACAATTCATACAAAAACAATACTTATAATATAATGGACCTAATGGACCTACAATTCATAAAAAGAACAATACTAGTAACTTAATGGACCTAATGGAACTTACAATTCATTACAAGAATAATACTAGTAACTTAATCAGTTAATGGACCTAATGGAACTTACAATTCATTACAAGAACAATACTAGTAACTAATGGACCTTACAATTCATTACAAGAACAATACTAGTAATTAATGGACTTTACAATTCATTACAAGAACAATACTAGTAACTTAATGGACCTAATGGAACTTACAATTCATTACAAGAACAATACTAGTAACTAATGGACCTTATAAATATAATTCATGAAAAGAAGGAAGCTCTAAAGCTTTTAAAGAATGTAACAATATTTAAACTTGAATAAACATCACACTTACTTACCTAGAAAACAATATAAACAAGTAATAATGTTTAAAGATAAATAAGCATTACATTTATTGATTTAGCAAACAAAATAAATATTTGACATGCTTATCAGAAACAAATAGTCTATAAACTGTAAAAATGAAATAACATCACAATGATATATCAATTCATCAAAACATCCAATTAGATTTCAAGTTCATTGTGAAAATAAACTTTAATTAACTTGAAAAATATTAGTCAGTTCAAGTATAAAACAATACATTCATCTACATCCAAGTTATTATTAAAATTAGTTATATTTACACTAAGAAATATTAATGTGCCAGAACAAGTTGACAACACTACAGTCATTATTAAAATAAACACGAATTAACTCAATAAATATTACTAGTAGATCAAGTTTGAAACAATGCATTCAAGTCATTATTAAAATAAAAAACATTACTACCTGGTCTCATTTCAAAGACTTCAACGCTGTAGCCTCTCTTGGCCATGTAACAGGCATTAAGTGCCCCAACCTGCAACAGTATATCAGATAATCAAATCTGGCCATGTAACAGGCATTAAGTGCCCCAACCTGCAAAAATATATCAGATAATCAAATCTGGCCATGTAACAGGCATTAAGTGCCCAGCCTGGAACAATATATCAGATGGTCAAATATGGCCATGTGACAGGCATTAAATACCCCTACCTGGAACAATATATCAGATGGTCAAATATGGCCATGTGACAGGCATTAAATACCCCAACCTAGAACAATATATCAGAGGGTAAAATCTGGCCAAGTAGCAAACTTTCAGTGACCCAACCTAAACAATATCAGCTAGCTTGTAAATTTTATGGTCACAGGCATTAATAACTTGGTTTAGTGACAAAAATAAAATAATGTACACATAATGTTTACTTGTCAGTTGTATAGGAAAAGTACGTCTAAAAAAAAAACAAAAAAACCCTTCATATTAATGTTTACTTGTAATTGTATAGCAAAGGTGTGACGTGTTAGTGTTTATTAGGAGTGCTCGTCAAGCCTCATCTGTTTTCTTCACTGCTTTCGCAATTTTGTTATATCTAGGAACTAATTATGTAAAAATGTCTAATTAGCGCTGCAGGCTAAAGCTTTATATTTATGCATGTATTAATTACTAGTTTAACATTCGTAACAGATTGGAGGTAACACATAAGCACAGGTGAACGCGTTTAAGTAAGTGTTGGTATTTGCACAAGGTTACACACACAAAAAATAAGAATCTTACTAATCCTCCTCCACAGACTGCAACATGTAACTTGGATTTTCGGTCTGCCATCGCGTTTAGCTGGTCGATCTACAATATTTTTGAGAAACACTCGTCATAAACTCATGTGTAGGTCAAGGTTAGTGATAGGACTGCGCTCGTTGATTGGTTCACCAGTACCCTCCCACATTCGTGAAGCGTGAAATGACTACTATACCCAGTGGTGGAGGCAAAAGGCGCGACACAAGATAGTATAAAGTTAGACAAAATGAAAGGTTTCTTACTGAATTAGTGGAAGCTAGTGTCTACTAGCAATACACACACATTCATATAACCTTCAGAAAAAAATAATATGGTCGTTATGGATACATCATATATATATATAAGTACATGTAATTGATAAAATCATCATTGTTAAATAACTGAAAAATTATCATGTATGATCCTATAAGAATTATTTACTCTCTAAGAATAAAGAGAGCGTTTCTGCAGATACTAGAGGTATTTTCCATGACGTTTTTCAGAGAACAAGTATCCAACTGAAGACGTTCAGCGATATTAATTTCTAGTGGAGCACTTCCTAATTCATTTAGAGAGGACGAAAGGCGTGTTTGTAGTGGAGCACTTCCTAATTCATTTAGAGAGGACGAAAGGCGTGTTTGTAGTGGAGCACTTCCTAATTCATTTAGAGAGGACGAAAGGCGTGTATCGTAACAGATTGGACTTTTATTATTCACTTAGAAACAGACAGTATTTCACATCACCACCACCCCCCCCCCTACAATTATCAAACGTGAGTGACGTCAAATTCAAACGATTTCCCATAAATGCGGTCATTCTCCTAAAAACTGTTAATTCTGTCGTCTTTTTGTTCAAAGTCAAACTTGCTTACACACATATATTTGTGCGATGAATTTACATGCGCGCTTGAATGTCTATGGTAAAGCTCGTCATGAACTATCAAATGATCCGAGTGCCAGGACACCGAATGCATTAATGTCAGTGACATGGTCATCCTGCTCCACCAGATTGCTTTTATGACCTTGTCCTTTTAAGAAAAACAGCGATTGGCCTACACCACTGAGCTAGAGAGAGCTCATTGCAAAATTCCACTGATGTTTTAATTAATTACATTACACAGATGTATAAGCATGCACTAATCAAACTGTTTCATCTTAATAGTGGTATTAACAGTCATTACTCTGAGTAAGTGTTGAACTTAATAGTAAGTAATGAGCATAACGTAATTAACAGTCACAATGAGTAAGTACTGAACTTAACAGTAAGTTTTGAACTTAATGGTGTGACTAACAGTCATTACTCTGAGTAAGTACTAAACTTAATAGCGTGATTAACAGTCATTACCCTCGGTAAGTACTAAATTTAATAGTGTGATTAGCAATCATTATTTGAGTAAGTACTGAATTTAATAGTGTAATTAACAGTCATTACTCTGAGTATAGAACTACCGCCACAATCACTGGTCATTACATAGTGAAGAAGAATTAGTACCTCTGTTTTAAAATTAAAATTTAATTGCATAAAATTAATTCTTATCTGAAACATCGCAATCTAAGTGGTGGGGGCGGGGAAGTGACACGTCAACTAAACGATAAATAATATCAATAAGGTAAGAAATTGACTGATGTCATACATAAATACTATACTACAGACACACTACAATACACACATACTATACTACAGACACACTACAATACATACATATTATACTACTGAAATACTACAATACACATATAGTTCATATAGAAATAGAGAGAGAAAGAGAAGAGGGTAGAGAAAGAAGAGAGAGAAGATCCAGAGATCGCAGGAGCGAAAGGAGAGTGAGTGAGAGAGAAGATTTAGAGAAAGAAGAGGGGAGATAAAAAAAAAAAAAGAGAGACGAGAGAGAGGGGGAAAGAGAGAGAAAGAAGAAAAGAGAGTAACTGAAAGAGAGAGACCGTCCGATGGCCAGGTTGAATGGGGGGGGGGAGACCATCCGATGGCCTAGAGTACTAGAAGAAAGGGGAGAGAGAGACCGTCCGATGGTCTAGACAAGAGTACTAGAACAAGGGAGAGAGAGAGAGAGAGAGAGAGAGAGAGAGAGAGAGAGAGACCTTTCGATGGCCTAGACTAGAGTACTAGAAGAGGGGGGGGGGGAAGAATCCAGTCGGAATGAGAGACGCAAGCGGATTTCATTGAGACTTGGGACTAGTGTACTGACGAGTTAATAACAGGCTTACATGTTCCAGTGATAGTGTTTCACAGTGAATTTGTAAAAACAAGTTCAGTTGTCAGGCATAACTGTCTATTTATCGGCCGGGCCATTCATTATCTGCCCGTTGAATGCTGGGTTGAGTGCGAAGAAGAAAAAAAGGAATGAAAGTCTTTAGCAATTCTATATTGACTTTGTGACTTTCATGTCGACCAGAGAGAGCTAACGGTTCATTTTTATGAATGAGAAACGAACAGTCGATGGCAAGTTGACGGTTTGGTCTTCACACATTGACATTCTCATTTGCAATATAAATAAATAAACTTCCTCAGAATCTTAACTTATTCACGCCTGGCTGCCTTTTTATTTTGACCATCGGCATCCCTTCTCTTGCCTAAATATTCCAACGGAGAGGACGGGGAGAAATTACAATAGATCAACTCTAAGCCATTCGTTTGCATAACATAATTTGACTCTAGAGCCATACACTCAGTCTGGAGCTCAGAGAAATCAAGGCTCTTCCCCGTTCATAAAGTATCACACCTATAATTAAAATTTAAAAAAAAAAAAAAAATAGTTGCCAGATAGTAGCAATAATAACTAAATTGTAATAATGATATTCATTATGTATGTCATTATTATTATTATGAACCGTTATTGCTGTACATTGCACTCTCTTTGAAAGAATTATTATTGTAAATCGTTATTTCTATGTTACATGGACTCCGTCCGAAGTGATGGATGGACTTTCAAGAGGATGATCTGTCGTCATACTGTAGTATTTGACTTCTTCTGAAGGTAATAACTCTGTCGTCATCCTAATAGCATTTGACTTATCTAAGTAATAGCTCTGTCGTCATCCTCTAGAATTTGACTTCCTCTGTAGGTAATAACTCTGTCGTCATCCTATAGAATTTGACTTCCTCTGTATATAATAGGTCTACTTCTGTCGTCATCCTGCAGCAATTGACTTTCTCTGAGGATAATATAGAGATATTCACTTCATGTGTACTTCATATTGATATTCTTTTTCGTGTGTGCTTGGCTTGGAACCATTTTTTTCTTGCCCTAAAATGAATGTTTTTAGTTGAAATGTTGACAGTTTAAGCCATGTTGATTAAGACAAGAGAGGCTTTAATTGAGAGGCTGACAGCTTAAGCCATGTTGATTTAAGAGAAGTGAGGTGAAAATGCTCTTTAGTCAGTTGGAGCTCAAACTACTAATTCAAACATGGAAGTGAATAATAGTGCATATCATATGACTGGTTCGATACGAGACATTGATATTATTTTATGACGAAAGCTTCCAGCCGAAGGCGGTATGACGCATTACGACTAGCAGGAGAGAGATTTTACAAATATCTCATTTTCTCATTTTCTCCAGTCAGGGGACGGCGTTGAATATAAATAGAACTATAATGCAGACTGCTGCACACAATGTTCTGAGGCCCCGAGAAAAGATCTGAGTCAATTTCTAGGCATACTCATAAAGCTGACTGGCTGGCTGGCTGGCTGGTTTAAATCTTATATCCATTGCCAATGCTAAATGAGTTCTCAGGCAGAATTTAATTATATCAGACAAAATCCTCATAAAGTGCCAGGTATATAGTTATTCTTAGGTGTGTTATCCAATTGAAATAAAAAGAAACTTATTTACATGAAAATCAGTTGTATCAGACACTATTTATGAAATATTTCTGTTCAAATCTTTGCATGTGGTATCATTTATTTAACGTGTTGCCCGGATGTATTTTCACAGCCATCAGAAGTTTAGTCTGAGAAAATCACTACTTCGTATGGATCTCGTTTACCAGAGAGATTTATTACAAAGGTACCTCTCAGTTAAAGCCTCTCTTGTCTTAAATCAGCATGGCTTAAACTGTCAACATCTCAACTAAAAACATTCATTTTAGGGCAAGAAAAAACTGGTTCCAAGCCAAGCAGGCACGAAAAAGAATATTAATATGAAGCACACATGAAGTTTATAGAGATATTATTATCTACAGAGAAAGTCAAATGCTGCAGGATGACGACAGAAGTAGACCTTCTACAGAACACACACGAGCCTACTCATAATGCTATGTTCCCTTCTACAGAACACACACACTTCATTAACAGCGCTCTCAAAGTGTGGAACACTTTGTCTGCTGGCGCACGACTCTTTCCATGTATTATGTCATCCAGGAGTACCCTGAGTCAAATTACTTTACCGTGTCTTAATATTAAATACATATCAGCTGAAGAGATTAAGTGTGGCTGTTCGGGGACTCGACATCTAATTTCTTTGAGTCATCTCCAGTGTGTGTGGGGGGGTGGGGGGTGGGGGGTGGGGGGTGGGTGTGGGGGGTGTGGGGGTGTGTGTGAATGTAGGGCCTGTATAAGTAATCAATGGTTGCAGTTATATCTGCAATAATAAAAATTCTGCAATCACAATATGGGCTTGTACAAAGGACCTACACTCAAAATAAGAAATAAGAAAACGCAATATACAAATATATGTATGTTTCAAAATTAACTGTTCTAATTAAAGCGGAGCTGCCAAACATTGATATAAACAAACATGGTAAAAGTGTGGCCTATTGGCCTTCATATAACTAATGTATAAAACGGCTCTGCTATATTTTTATATAAACAAACATGGTAAAAGTGTGGCCTATTGGCTTTCATATAACTAATGTATAAAACAGCTCTGCTATATACATACATAAACAAATATGTATAAATGTGGCCTGTATGATTTCACATAACTATTATATATAAAACAGACCTGTCATACATTTCTATAAGTAAATATGACCTATATGGACTATAGGATTTCACATAACTATTATATATAAAACAGACCTGTCATACATTTCTATAATTAAATATGACCTATGTGGACTATAGGATTTCACATAACTATTATATATAAAACAGACCTGTCATACATTTCTATAATTAAATATGACCTATGTGGACTATAGGATTTCACATAACTATTATATATAAAACAGACCTGTCATACATTTCTATAATTAAATATGACCTATGTGGACTATAGGATATCATATGACTGCGAGATGCGACGCTATCAGATCAGTTCTAACAATGCACTTCACACGCCACTAGGACGTTCCATGATTATAAAAATAAAAATAAAAAAACAAATCAGTGGTTGATAATTTCAATGAGTATAGTTTTTTTTTCATTCTGGAAAATATAGCTCGAAAAGAAAAAGACAAGTGAGCCTGAGTTCAGGTTTCCTCTATGGCGCGAAAGGTCACATGCATGCATAATTCTCAGAAAAGGTCAAAACTGTCTGTCGAGTGTTACGTGGTTGTGGTGCAGTGTGCAAGATTATTAAGTTGTAAGAAAAAATAACAATGTTAGTATAATTTTAATGTGTTAAAATTATTTATCGCGCTGTATTGCAGGTGTTAAGCATCTTCATTTTGATTTGTGTCCTTACGTGTACTTTCATAACCCTTAAAGAAAGACGATAATTTAACAGACGACAGAAAGACGATAATTTAAGGAAATGTATTCGACATCACAAAAGGCGGTTATTATTTTATTCATTTTCGCGGGTACAGAAGTATGACAAGTTCAAGGCCCTTTACGTCTGATGAATGAATATCGATGTGTTTGTCAATTTGGTGAACCAGTGCGTGCCACTTGTATTCTAGTACAATCTCCTTAGACGTGAGCAGAATGAAAGAGAAAAACTGATTGGATGTTTCTCACAGTGAGCGCAGTGAAAGAGAAATGCTGCAGTGATGTTTCTCACAGTGAGCACAGTGAAAGAGAAATGCTGCAGTGATGTTTCTCACAGTGAGCACAGTGAAAGAGAACTGCTGCAGTGATGTTTCTCACAGTGAGCACAGTGAAAGAGAAATGCTGCAGTGATGTTTCTCACATTGAGCACAGTGAAAGAGAAATGCTGCAGTGATGTTTCTCACATTGAGCAGAATGAGAGAGAGAAAACTGATTGGATGTTACTCACATTCAGCAGAGTGAAAGAGAAAGGTTGTGTCACGCCTACACCACCTTTATTATTATTATTATTATTATTATTATTATTATTATTTAATTCTCCATAACTAATTATAAGTGATGAGAATCTTAATTTATGTTATTAATAATTCTCCAGAAGACATCACTCGTCTCTCTCACTTCCACAACATTAAAGACAAACATTTCCCGTCATACAATACTTCTATAGATGGGAAATATCTTACCAAAGGAAAAGACAAATCCTACTCTTAATCTATATTTAGCGAGCCCCCGTCTATCCACTGTCTCTCCAACATATGGTTACCAATATGTGTAAGATCAATAAATGTATTAAATCAGCAATCAAATATACAATATATGAATATAATCAATGAGCATTGACATTTACACCACTTCACTACAATGTTCAATTAATGCTGGACAATTATTCTTTTTATCCTAGCATAAGACTTTAGCATTCAAATTACCATATGTAATCAAGTTAATAGATAACATTCATCACAGAATGAGATGGAGTTTAAGAGAAATAATTACAAAGTACATAATCTTTTCGAAGATGGAGGATGTTGCAGGCATGTCTTCATAATCAGGTGGTTTGCAACAAGTCACTGTGTGATGCCAACACCACCTAGTTAATGATTATGATTATTATTACTTAAACATCCAGAACTAATTATAAATGATGAAATCTTAACTTATGTTAGTAATAATTCCCCAGTAAATGCCACTCGTCTCTCTCTCTCTCTCTCTCTCTCTCTCTCTCTCTCTCTCTCTCTCTCTCTCTCTCTCTTGGCAGATATGCAGGCGATGTAAACATTTTCTCTCTTCCACAACATTAACGACAAACATTTACCATCACACAATAATTCTGTAGGTGGAAATCTTCTTTCTAGAGAAGAAGATGAATCCATCTTTAATCCATACTTAGCAAGCCCCCATCCACCCACTTTCTTCTCCACTCTCGTTTATCAATATGCATAAGACGATCAATAAATTTATTAAATCAACAATCAAATATACATATAAGAATTAAATGTAAAAGATTACTTGACATCAATATTTCCCACAAAACCACATTCATATATAATATTTATACAATCTTCTATCTAAATACAATTCAACAATAGTGTCAATACAAATCACAGGACAGTTCTTGTCAGAGAACACAAATGGAGTTATTAGAGATATGTGATAATAACTTCTACTAAACCTTGTATAGGTGAAGCCACAATTGTCTTTTTCGCTTGCTTTTTATATAAAAGTCACTTGCTTATTGTCCATATCAATTCATGTGTTTCTCTCCTAATGTAAAAAAAACAACTGATTTGCTGCTATTCTCTTGAAGCTAACTTGGTTGCTCATTCACTGTACCCAGCTCCTTCAAGCAGAACAACAATTGTAGCAATTTTCCAGTAACTTCTTTCTAATAAAATCAGTTAACGGAAGGAAAGGCTTCTTTTTTCCCTGTAAAATTATAATCAGGGAACAAACACTAATTTTCCAGGTCATACCTTTTTTTAAAAACTCCATTCTTTCTTGTCTCAACTTACAGTTTCCTGCAACAGTATTTATTAGTCCGATACACACATACAGCATAATAAATACAGCGTAATAGTTTTATGAGAGGGTTCACTAGAAACAATGTCAAGAAATATTTCTAAGTCCATTCTCTCTCAATCAGTCAGTTAATTCACCATTAAGCTAATGGATGCCTTTCATGACCAGACTTCTTGCCACATCAAATTCAAGTGATAAGACAAATAAAATTATCTACAGCATATAAACTTTTGATCTCAGCCCATTGGCTGGTCTCGTTCTCATAAATCTTAACCATTAGATATTAGAAACTACTCATCCAGTTGGAACTGGTTTGCATTACATCAGCAATTTCTAGTATATTCTCAACTCGAATGTTTACTCCAACTCTGACACTTACAAAAATACCGTCATAAGGAGTGCCCAAATTCGGGTCACATTGACAATTTAACAATTTATATAGCAATTAAGTTTAGAAATAGGGAGAGGCAAATTTACTCCGCCACAGGTTGATTGTATGCTACTCACGTTGAGCAGAGTGAGAGAGAAATGTTGTTTGGATGTTACTCACACTGAGCAGAGGAAAAGAGTAAAGTTGACCATATGTTTACTCTGCTGGAAAGAGATTACCTCAGTACTGTGTTCACGTCGTTCGACTCTTTTTATTTTCTAACTCTGCTCCACCGCCAATGACAGAAGGACATATTGAAAGATACTAGTTATTTATTACAAGAAAAATATGGAACAGCTACTTCAGGTTTTGAAATGAAAATAAAGTAAATGAGATTCTTGGCAGACAAGCTACATGCATAGAAAATGTTTTGTTTCGTGCAGTTAACATTCAAATTTAAAAATTAAAACTTAAATCGATATATATAACATTTGTTTTAAATCTACCTAAGGATAATATGATCAAAACTTATGTACTAAAATACTACTCAATATTATAAATAAATCAATGCAGCTTTAAGATTTAAAACTCTTTATAGGCATACAAAACATAAGCGGCTACAAAAAGCGAAGAGTCGAAGTTTGGGATATAAGGGTATTAATCAAGAAAATACGACTATTAATAACAAGTATTAATCAAGATAATACGACTATTGATAACAAGTATTAATCAAGATAATACGACTATTAATAACAAGTATTAATCAAGAAAATACGACTATTAATAACAAGTATTAATCAAGATAATACGACTATTGATAACAAGTATTAATCAAGATAATACGACTATTGATAACAAGTATTAATCAAGATAATACGACTATTAATAACAAGTATTAATCAAGAAAATACGACTATTAATAACAAGTATTAATCAAGATAATACGACTATTAATAACAAGTATTAATCAAGATAATACGACTATTAATAACAAGTATTAATCAAGATAATACGACTATTAATAACAAGTATTAATCAAGATAATACGACTATTAATAACAAGTATTAATCAAGATAATACGACTATTAATAACAAGTATTAATCAAGAAAATACGACTATTAATAACAAGTATTAATCAAGATAATACGACTATTAATAACAAGTATTAATCAAGATAATACGACTATTAATAACAAGTATTAATCAAGATAATACGACTATTAATAACAAGTATTAATCAAGATAATACGACTATTAATAACGACTATTAATAACAAGTATTAATCAAGATAATACGACTATTAATAACAAGTATTAATCAAGATAATACGACTATTAATAACAAGTATTAATCAAGATAATACGACTATTAATAACAAGTATTAATCAAGATAATACGACTATTAATAACGAGTATTAATCAAGATAATACGGCTATTAATAACAAGTATTAATCAAGATAATACGACTATTAATAACGAGTATTAATCAAGATAATACGACTATTAATAACAAGTATTAATCAAGATAATACGACTATTAATAACGAGTATTAATCAAGATAATACGGCTATTAATAACAAGTATTAATCAAGATAATACGACTATTAATAACGAGTATTAATCAAGATAATACGGCTATTAATAACAAGTATTAATCAAGATAATACGGCTATTAATAACGACTATTAATAACAAGTATTAATCAAGATAATACGACTATTAATAACAAGTATTAATCAAGATAATACGACTATTAATAACAAGTATTAATCAAGATAATACGACTATTAATAACAAGTATTAATCAAGATAATACGACTATTAATAACAAGTATTAATCAAGATAATACGACTATTAATAACAAGTATTAATCAAGATAATACGACTATTAATAACAAGTATTAATCAAGATAATACGACTATTAATAACAAGTATTAATCAAGATAATACGACTATTAATAACAAGTATTAATCAATATAATACGACTATTAATAACAAGTATTAATCAAGATAATACGGCTATTAATAACGAGTATTAATCAAGATAATACGGCTATTGATAAAAAGTATTAATCAAGATAATACGACTATTGATAACAACGAGTATTAATCAAGATATACGGCTATTAATAACAACTAGTATTAAGCAAGATAGTTCAGATAATATTAACAACGAGTATTAACCAAGATAAAACAGTTATAAATAACAATTACATACAAAAAATTAAAACAATAAACCTACTGATGGATGAAGAACATATCTATAAATGAGAATTCCCCCAAACGACTAATATAATTAACATAATAAACATAGACGATAACTCCCCAAAACGACTGGTTTACAAAGCAACTATAGATGAGAACCCCTCAAAATTACTAATAACACAGCAAATATAGATGAGAACTCCTCAAAACAACTAAATAACACGGCAAATATAGATGAGAACTCCTCAAAACAACTAAATAACACGGCACATATAGATGAGAATTCAAAACAACTAAATAACACGGCAAATATAGATGAGAACTCCTCAAAATGACTAATTAACACGGCAAACAATACTTACATTTGCTGTTAGATGCCAAACCTTGTCACTAGTGCTCTTTGATCTAATAACTGGTTGTGAATGTTGCTGTTAGATGCCAAACCTTGTCACTAGTGCTCTTTGATCTAATAACTGGTTGTGAATGTTGCTGTGTTAATAAATCACATCTCTACTGCGAACAATATCACTAACTCTATTTAGAGATATGTTTATTTTACCAGCATTCCATCTAGAAGACTAATACTAATATCATGGAAAAACTGGAGGTAAAGCTTTGTCTAAAACTTACTTCAATTTCTGTTATTAAATTGCTAAACATTTCTACCTCTTTTCTGAGGTACTGAGCAAAGGGGAAGTTTGGGGGTAACTGCAGGCCAGTCATTTCTTTGTTCTGTATTGTCGGCTTCAAGAATTAAATATGCGTACAAATGTGTTCTATCTTAAATATTAAAATGGTTTTTTTTTAGATAGGCTAATATTATTACCATGAGCAAGTAAAGACATTACCGCTATTATAGCTCGTCATTACGGCTAAGAACGAGGGAGGCAACCGTTCTGGAACGTAAAAGGCAATAGTATTTTTCTTAATATTTATTCATAAAGTAAACGCAATATGCGCATCAGTCAACTTCGGTAAGTCGATCTTCAGCAATCTGTTTTCATTATGTGTTCTTTCCGTTGTACTAAAAAAAAATATATAGCTTCCCCTTTATAGACTCTCATCAGAATTACTTCTTTGGAACGCAAATCGCCTCTTAGCCGAGAATATCATTTTCTCCCAACCGATGACGCACTTACCTCCCTGTCTAAAGCTAACATTGTCATCACCTCAATGTAAAGCAGCAGTCTGCGTGGTTTTAGTCATGTCATTAATTTACTTGAATAATAAAGACGGCGTACTTACAATAGTAAAATCCGTCCAGACAATCAACGACCAAGTATTGGAAGTGGATGCTAAGTAGAAATCGATCAATCATTCGGTCGATACCATTTCCTTGTCTAAGATGAAAGCCTATGTAAACACGCCCCTGCAAAGCAGAGTTGGTAATAAATGCTGGCAATTAAGTCGCCTATGTCACAACCGTTCGATCAAAGGCATTACTCTTTAAATAATGAACATCGGGGAACCATTGTCTTACCGAACCTATCTAGTGAGACGAAAGATCATGGTCATCTAGATCTTAATTATTGACCACACTGGCTAGAAGGAGAGCAAGTCTTCTTGATGTGGCTGGCAAAGAGAATCACATTCTTGTTGATCTGACTAGCTAGAAGTAGAGCCATAGTCTTATAGATCATACTGACTAGAATTAGAGCTACATATGTATTGATGCGACTGATTGTAAGTAGAGCTTATAATCTTATAATGTTATTGATGTGATTGGCAAGAGTAGAACGACAATATTATTGATGTGAGTGGCTATAAGTGGGGCCACATACAGTCTTAATCTGAGTGTCTGAAAGGAAAGTCACAATCTTATAGATCTGACTGGCTAGATGTACAGCCACAGTATTATTGATGTGATTGGCAAGAAGTAGAGTGACAGTATTATTGATGTGATTGGCAAGAAGTAGAGCGACAGTATTATTGATGTGATTGGCAAGAAGTAGAGCGACAGTATTATTGATGTAAGTAGGGCCACATACAGTCTTAATCTGAGTGTCTAAAAGTAAAGTCACAATCTTATAGATTGGACTAGTCAAAGTAAGGGAACACAAATAAATCTTATAAATAAAACTTATAAATCTGACTAGGTAGAATAGCGCCACTATTATTTTCTTTATTGATGTGTCTGGATAGGTGGTTCAGTTTTATTGATGTGTCTGGATAGGTGGTTTAGTTTTATTGATGTGTCTGGATAGGTGGTTTAGTTTTATTGATGTGTCTGGATAGGTGGTTTAGTTTTATTGATGTGTCTGGATAGGTGGTTTAGTTTTATTGATGTGTCTGGATAGATGGTTTAGTTTTATTGATGTGTCTGGATAGATGGTTTAGTTTTATTGATGTGTCTGGATAGGTGGTTTAGTTTTATTGATGTGTCTGGATAGGTGGTTTAGTTTTATTGATGTGTCTGGATAGATGGTTTAGTTTTATTGATGTGTCTGGATAGATGGTTTAGTTTTATTGATGTGTCTGGATAGATGGTTTAGTTTTATTGATGTGTCTGGATAGATGGTTTAGTTTTATTGATGTGTCTGGATAGATGGTTTAGTTTTATTGATGTGTCTGGATAGGTGGTTTAGTTTTATTGATGTGTCTGGATAGATGGTTTAGTTTTATTGATGTGTCTGGATAGGTGGTTTAGTTTTATTGATGTGTCTGGATAGATGGTTTAGTTTTATTGATGTGTCTGGATAGATGGTTTAGTTTTATTGATGTGTCTGGATAGGTGGTTTAGTTTTATTGATGTGTCTGGATAGATGGTTTAGTTTTATTGATGTGTCTGGATAGGTGGTTTAGTTTTATTGATGTGTCTGGATAGATGGTTTAGTTTTATTGATGTGTCTGGATAGATGGTTTAGTTTTATTGATGTGTCTGGATAGGTGGTTTAGTTTTATTGATGTGTCTGGATAGGTGGTTCAGTTAAATTAATATGAGTGGCGAAAAGAAGAGCCACATATAATAGATCATGCTAGCTAAAAGTAGAGCCACCATCTTATGGATCTGACTTACTATAAGTAGAATGACAGTCTTATAGATCAGACTGGCTAAAAGTAGAGCCACCATCTTATGGATCTGACTTACTATAAGTAGAATGACAGTCTTATAGATCAGACTGGCTAAAAGTAGAGCCACAGTCTTATAGATCAGACTGGCTAAAAGTAGAGCCACAGTCTTATAGATCAGACTGGCTGAAAGTAGAGCCACAGTCTTATAGATCAGACTGGCTGAAAGTAGAGCCACAGTCTTATAGATCAGACTGGCTGAAAGTAGAGCCACAGTCTTATAGATCAGACTGGCTGAAAGTAGAGCCACAGACTTATAGATCAGACTGGCTGAAAGTAGAGCCACAGACTTATAGATCAGACTGGCTGAAAGTAGAGCCACAGTCTTATAGATCAGACTGGCTAAAAGTAGAGCCACAGTCTTATAGATCAGACTGGCTAAAAGTAGAGCCACAGTCTTATAGATCAGACTGGCTAAAAGTAGAGCCACAGTCTTATAGATCAGACTGGCTAAAAGTAGAGCCACAGTCTTATAGATCAGACTGGCTAAAAGTAGAGCCACAGTCTTATAGATCAGACTGGCTAAAAGTAGAGCCACAGTCTTATAGATCAGACTGGCTGAAAGTAGAGTCACAGTCTTATAGATCAGACTGGCTAAAAGTAGAGCCACAGTCTTATAGATCAGACTGGCTAAAAGTAGAGCCACAGTCTTATAGATCAGACTGGCTAAAAGTAGAGCCACAGTCTTATAGATCAGACTGGCTGAAAGTAGAGTCACAGTCTTATAGATCAGACTGGCTAAAAGTAGAGCCACAGTCTTATAGATCAGACTGGCTAAAAGTAGAGCCACAGTCTTATAGATCAGACTGGCTAAAAGTAGAGCCACAGTCTTATAGATCAGACTGGCTGAAAGTAGAGTCACAGTCTTATAGATCAGACTGGCTAAAAGTAGAGCCACAGTCTTATAGATCAGACTGGCTAAAAGTAGAGCCACAGTCTTATAGATCAGACTGGCTAAAAGTAGAGCCACAGTCTTATAGATCAGACTGGCTAAAAGTAGAGTCACTCTCATTTCCATGATGAAAGAGTTTCTGTATTTACTACCTTAGTAAAGAGAAAAAAAACAAATCAATTATAGTCAGCTTATCCGACATTCCCTGTGTTCTTGGCCTAGTGTTAGCATTTAAAACGACATATCTTAATGTTATATATATATAGAGAGAGAGAGACAGACAGACAGACAGACAGATAGACAGAGACAGACAGACAGGCAGATAGATAGACAGACAGATAGATAGATAGACAGATAGACAGACAGACAGATAGATTGATAGATAGATAGATAGATAGATAGATAGATAGATAGATAGATAGATAGATAGATAGATAGATAGATAGATAGATAGATAGATAGATAGATAGATAGATAGATAGATAGATAGATAGATAGATAGATAGATAGATAGATAATTAGATAGATAGATAGACAGACAGACAGACAGACAGACAGACAGATAGATAGATAGATAGATAGATAGATAGATAGATAGATAGATAGATAGATAGATAGATAGATAGATAGATAGATAGATAGATAGATAGATAGATAGATAGATAGATAGATAGATAGATAGATAGATAGATAGATAGATAGATAGATAGATAGATAGATAGATAGATAGATAGATAGATAGATAGATTATTACATTAATTTAGTACTAAAAGAACAACATAGTAACCATAGCAGTCTATTTTCAGTTTGCTTAAATCTTAAGAACTGGAAAGGCACATGTGGACGCTACTGCAATACAAAGACAAACGATAGAGGCTTAAGGCTCCTGGAATTTGCCAGCTCTAATGATCTGAAACTGATGAAAACGTTTGGTCCACACAAAGCATCTAGAAGATGGACGTGGCATAGCCTGAATGGAGAACACCATAACCAGATTGATTATTTCATGGTGAAGAGGCGTTTCCATACCAGTATAAACATTGCCAAGACAAGAAGCTTCCCAGGAGCATACATTAGAAGTGACCATGGCTTAGTGATGATGACCTTCCAACTATGTCTAAAGAAAGTCAACAAGCATGGACCCACAAGAATCAAGTTCAACTTTGACAAGCTAAATGCCCCAGAGGTATCTGAAGCCTTCCAAGCAAAGATAGGAGGAAAATTTGTACCACTGTTACTTCTTAGTGCAGAGAACACAGATGAAGACACGTTGGTTGACATATTTAACATTGCAGTGACCCAAGCAGCTAATGAGATCCGTGGCAAACATAAACGATCAAAGAAACCTTGGGTTACATCTGACATCCTTGACCTGTGTGACAAACGTCGAGAGCTAAAGAAGAAGAAATCAGAAGTAGAAGGAGCAAAACAATACAGGGAAATCAGCCAGATATCAAGAAAAACATGAAAAAGGCAAAGGAAACATGGATTGAAGACCAATGTAAAGATATAGAAAATAATCTAAAGAAAAATAATAGCAAAAACGCATACCAACTGGTGAAAGACCTGATCAGTGAGAAACAAGGACGCTCCTCCATCATTCAAGATAGTGGAGGGAATTCTCTTACAGAAGATCAAGACATTCTTAAGAGATTGATAGAATATTGCTCAGACCTATACAGCAACGGACCTACAGGGGACCCAGACATACTCAACACCCCACCAGTGACAAACACTGACAACTACCCCATCCTCCGAGAAAAAGTAGAGACTGCATTGAAATCACTGAAAAAAGGGAAGGCAGCAGGAATAGACAACATCCCTGCAGAACTAGTCCAAGAAGGGGAAAAGCTATGGTAAGCGCCCTACTAAAAATCTGCAATAAATCTGTCAGGGGAATGGCCAACACCATGACTCAGTCACTCATAATAACTCTCCAGAAAAAAGGGCAATCTGCAGCAATGTCAAAACTATCATATGATCAGTCTTATATGCCACCCAAATAAAGTCATGCAAAAAATCATATTATACAGACTGAAACTGCACCAGAGGAATTCATAGCTGAAGAACAGACAGGTTTCTGACCAGGGCGAAGCACAATTGAACAGATTTTTAACCTGAGATTACTATGTGAGAAGTACCTCCAGCACCACGAAGACTTTTGTCATGTCTTTGTAGATTTTAAGAATGCGTTTGATAGGGTATGGCATGCAGCCCTTTGGTCAACAATGAAGCTGTACAACATCAATGCCAATCTGATCAAAGTCATAGAAAGCCTTTACAGCAAGACCACCAGAGCAGTCTGCTTCAACGACTATTTAAGAGATTGGTTCAGGACAACACTGGGAGTTAGATTGCTTGATTTCACCTACTCTCTTCAATATCTTCCTTGAAAGAATAATGACAGATGCTCTGGAAGACCATGAAGGAACTGTCAGTATTAGAGGCAGAACAATGATGAACTTTGCTAAAGACATCGATGGACTTGCAGGAAATGAGGAGGAGCTATCTCAGTTGGTGGGAAAACTGGACAGGACAGCTACTGCTTTTGGTATGGAAATCAATGCAGAGAAGACCAAATTGATGACCAACAACACCAGTTGGCATCGGCACTGACATCATGATTGGTGATCAGAAACTGGAAACAGTTAAAATTCAAGTACTTTGAGCCATCATGACAGATGAGGGATTAAAAACCCGAAATACTGTCCAGGATTGCATTGACAATAACACCAATGGCAAAGCTGAAGACAGTTTGGAAAGACAGAAACATCTCAGTCAGCTCAAAGATCAGACTAATGCGCTCCTTGGTTGTATCTGTGTATTTATATGCCTGTGAGTCATGGACCCTCACAGTGGATCTCAAAAGGAGGACACAAACTAATGAAATGAGATGTTTTCGAAGGTTGCTTGGCAATTCGTATAGAGATCATGTCACGAATGAGGAAATGGGAAACAGAATTAGGCAAGCCATTGGGCCCTATGAAGAGCTATTGGCCATTGTGAAAAAAATGAATTGGTGTGGGCATGTCTCACGATCAACAGGGCTTGCGAAGACAATCATGCAAGGAACTATGCAGGGAGGGAGAAAGAGAGGAAGACAGAGGAAAAGATGGGAGGATAATATCTCAGAGTGGACAGCACTGAAGCTGAGCTATACAGTAAGATTAGCACAAAATGGAATGGAGGGAGCTGGCTGTTAGGTCATCAGTGGTGCTCAAACGGTCGGCAGGACTAATGGACTAATGGACAGATAGATAGATAGATAGATAGATAGATAGATAGATAGATAGATAGATAGATAGATAGATAGATAGATAGATAGATAGATAGATAGATAGATAGATAGATAGATAGATAGATAGATAGATATAATCTTAATAAATATCAAGTTAACCACTTTAGCTGATTAAGTTTTCACTTATTATATTTTAAATACTAAATACTGTCAAACCTTATATATCATTGTACCCTAACTTGGCTTTGTGTTGTTAAGATAATTATCGAGATAGCTTATTTCTAGCACCTAGTATAACATTTATCAGTATGACTTAGGTATAAAACTAGTATAACATTTATCAGTATGACTTACGTGTAAAACTAGTATAACATTTATCAGTATGACGTACATGTCAAATTAGTATAACATTTATCAGTATGACGTACGTTTAAAACTAGTATAACATTTATCAGTATGACGTACGTTTAAAACTAGTATAACATTTATCAATATGACGTACGTTTAAAACTAGTATAACATTTATCAGTATGACGTACGTTTAAAACTAGTATAACATTTATCAGTAAGACGTACGTTTAAAACTAGTGACATACGTTTAAAATTAGTATAGCATTTATCAGTATGACGTACATGTCAATTTGTATAACATTTATCAGTATGACGTACATGTCAAATTAGTATAACATTTATCAGTATGACGTACGTTTAAAACTAGTATAACATTTATCAGTATGACGTACGTTTAAAACTAGTATAACATTTATCAGTATGACGTACGTTTAAAACTAGTATAACATTTATCAGTATGACGTACGTTTAAAACTAGTATAACATTTATCAGTAAGACGTACGTTTAAAACTAGTGACATACGTTTAAAATTAGTATAGCATTTATCAGTATGACGTACATGTCAATTTGTATAACATTTATCAGTATGACGTACATGTCAAATTAGTATAACATTTATCAGTATGACGTACATGTCAAACTAGTATAACATTTATCAGTATGACGTACGTGTAAAACTAGTATAACATTTATCAGTTTTACGTACATGTCAAACTAGTATAACATTTATCAGTTTTACGTACATGTCAAACTAGTATAACATTTATCATTACAACACAACTATAAAACTAAGTGTAAGAGAATAGGCACGTTGCACTCAATTACGCAAAACTGCAAAATTTTGCCAAACAACAAGTCAACCATGGAATACCTTACACCTTTAATAAAGAAGTCGATAATTTGGACAATGTTGAATGTTTCTGATTGGTCGTGTTTATAACTTGGAGGAGCGGGGGAGTGGTGAGCACGTTCAATAATTTGTGCCGGCAACCTATTGGAGGCCAAGTCCAACTCTTCAGTTTCTTGGTGACCTTAACGTGCTTTGTGATGAATGAACACTCTGGGAATTTAAATTGTTAGAGGCTTGAGGTGTTCAGACTAATAATGTGGAGACTCCAAAGTCTTAAGTCATGGAAAACCCGAGCTAGCGTATATAAGGTTCGTTGAGCATTTCAATTTCCTTCACGAACATCAACCAAACTCACTGTAGAAATACCACTTTACTGTAACGAACAAACGGTAAGTGAAACTCACTTTGATTTAGTTTTAGTTTTATAATTATTATTTTTTTCATAGATACTGTGAGATAATATAATATGTGGACTCTTAATATTTGATGGTAAGTAATGATCAGCATACTATGTGGTACTCTTACATTGTTTTTGTTTTAATTATGATTTTATTGTTTTGTTTGTTTGGGGTAGGTGTTTCCTTTTTGTTTGCTCTTCAATTTTCCTGTATGTTTCCTTCTTGGAAGTGATAGATTGTGTGTGTGTGTGTGTGTGTGTGTGTGTGTGTGTGTGTGTGTGTGTGTGTGTGTGTGTGTGTGTGTCTGTGTGTGTTTGTTTATATACGTATATACATATACATTATATAACATAAAATGTTAAAGAGAGAGAGATGTTAAATGTTAAAGCGTTTGATATTCGGCATGACAATTACAAATCAATAGAAAGTGTAATTTTACTTTAGCTTGACAGCTCACCAGACATTATGAAAGTGTAATTTGAATTTAGCTTGACAGTTCACCACACATTATGAAAGTTTGCTTTGACTTTAGCTTGACAGCTCACCAGACGTTATGAAAGTGTATTTTACTTTAGCTTGACAGCTCACCAGATATTTTGAAAGTGTGATTTGACTTTAGCTTGACACCTCACCAGACATTATGAAAGTGTAATTTGAATTTAACTTGACACTTCACCACACATATTGAAAGTGTTATTTGACTTTAGCTTGACAGCTCACCAGACATTATGAAAGTGCAATTTGACTATAGCTTGATAGCGTACTAGATATTATGAAAGTGTGATTTGACAATAGATAGACAGTGCACAAATCATTATGAAAGTGTAATTTGACTATAGCTTGATAGCGTACTAGATATTATGAAAGTGTGATTTGACTAATACTTGACAGCTCATTAGACATTATGAAAGTGTCTTTAACTATAGATTGACAGCGCACTAAACATTATGAAAGTGTGATTTGACTGTAACTTGACAGCTCACTAGACATTACGAAAGTGTGATTTGACTATAGCTTTATAGTGCACTAGACAATATGAAAGTGTTATATGACTATAGCTTGACACAGAAACTCTGCAGAGCAGGCCTTGAGGACAGAGAGAGGGGGAAGAGAGAACTGATTCTGTTACATGTTATACTAACTGGATTTGTAATTATAAACCTGTATAAACATCGTTATTCATACACATACACTCCAGACATATTTAACTTATGATGTGTATGTTCACGTCAAGTGATAACTATGCGTGTTAAAATTATAAATGTGTAAATATGTCAATCGAGTACACATTTACCTTGTTTATTACGTATTGTTAAAGTGCTAAAATTGTACATATGTAAATTGAGTACACGTATAGTACTATCATAATGGACAGAGTGACGTCACAGTCGCTGTTGCCAGCACTCCAATGACATCATTCGCGGTACATGAACTCGTTCGTAATCGCATAGATATGAATGATAAGTGTGTGTGTGTGTGTGTGTGTGTGTGTGTGTGTGTGTGTGTGTGTGTGTGTGTGTTTGTGTGTGTGTGTGTGTGTGTGGAGGGGGTTGACATTTCATAAATTGCATTTTCTTTTCACACCAACCTGAAGGTGGCAGATTGATGAAACTGTGCAGGTAATACTGGGTCACAATTTCATAGTACGTATTGTTAGTCTGGG